>CM043882.1:17074161-17561693 GCA_024034495.1 Camelina laxa | reverse complement strand
TCATGTTTTGTAATTCCTATTAGGATTTGGATTTAGGGCTACTCCTAACCCTATAAATAAGTAACCTCATTCGATTCTAATCAATAATAAGAAAAGAGAATTTCTCCCTTGGATTCTTCAGTTTCTACACGTTATCAGCACGATAGCCTCTAAACCTAAACCCTAAACAGCCGCCTATTTTCTTCTTCTCTAAAACCCTAAAACCGCCTCTTATTCTTTCATCTCCTTCGAGAATCTCTAGATCTCGAAGCTCTTTCTAACACACAAGCATCCTTAAGCTTGTGATCGAGTTTCCCTCAAAACCCTAT
Source organism: Camelina laxa (assembly GCA_024034495.1). Lineage (NCBI taxonomy): Eukaryota > Viridiplantae > Streptophyta > Magnoliopsida > Brassicales > Brassicaceae > Camelina > Camelina laxa. Next base: position 17,561,385 of record CM043882.1, on the reverse strand, counting down.
CAGGTTTGTAGTTACTCGGTTCGGGGGTGAACTCGCGTGCACGATACTGCCGATAGCAGTACGCAGAACCCGATCGATAGCGGCACGGAACCCGATCGATAGCGGTACACAGAAGCTGATCGATAGCGATCGATAGCGGTACGAGGATCCGATCGATAGCGGTACGAGGATCCGATCGATAGCGGTACGAGGATCCGATCGATAGCGGTACGAGGATCTGATCGATAGCGCGGCGTGCAGGATCCATCGAGAGCAGTCCGGAAGCATCCGAGAGCAGTCCGGAAGCATCCGAGAGCGTGCGGGATCCGGACGAGACAGATACGATATTCGGACGAGCAGTACGGGATCCGGACGAGGCAGTACGGGATCCGGACGAGAGCGGTACGTGAGCGGTTCGGGATCCGTTCGTTGGAGACAGTAGCAGTTCCTGTTCGCGGGAAGCAGTTCGTGACGAGAGGAATTACCGAGGTCTTTAGCTCCCGGTCCAAACCAGTCAGAATCCTAAGGTGTTAAGGTAAAATTCAAACCTTCTCAAAACCCTATGATCGAACTTGAACCTAAAACTATTGAACCCTAAAACATACAATTGCACAAACAAATAAAAGGTTAAGATCCATGTTTATTAGAACCCTAAAAATCGAATTTGCTTGTCATGAATTGTTTGTTTATTTTCGATCATTGCATATATCATAAAAGTTAAAATCAAATCAAGTATAGGATGTTATAGAATCGATCCTTTGCATGAACCCTAAATCGAATTTTGTAGTTTATGTTTAGGATTGTTAAATCGAAACCTAGAAAGAAATAAAGGGAATTTTGTAAAAGGAAATCCTATCTAGAAATAAAAAGGAAACCATTGCATGCATTATCTATTTGCTTTTGTTGTCTTGCATGCATAATTGTTAAATTCGAACCTAGTTCCCATTAGTAAAAGGAAACTTAAGAAAAAGGAAATTTGCTAAAAGGAAATCATGTTAAAAGGAAATTGTTGCATGCATGCTAGTTCCTATCTAGGTTTGTTGTTACTCTTGCATAATAAGCCACGAAAATTGAGTATAATAAAGGCATGGTTCGGTCTTAAACACCGCATGGCCTAAAGATTAAAATATGATGGCATGTTTCGGTCTTAAATACCGCATGACCTAAGTTCGAAATTATGAATAAAGGCAAGGCATGTTACGTCTCAAATACCGCATGACCTAAGACTAAAATGATTCCATGGTTCGGTCTTAAACACCGCATGGCATGATCCAAAATTAATTACATGGTTCGGTCTTAAAACCGCATGATATAATGGGTGCATGTTTTGTAAAATCTAAGGACCTATGTGAGTGTGTTAAAAATGATAATGATTGCACTAAGATATATACAAGGTGATTATGCATATGCACCATCACCTTACTGAGAGTCTTAAGAATCAGTACCTCACCATAGAAAATCCTATTGACCTTTGGACAGAGTTGAAAAACAAATATGGACACCAACAGATGGTGCTCCTACCAAAGGCTCAATTTGATTGGAAAAACCTAAGGATCCAGGAATTCAAATCCTTGGAATGAGTATAACTCAGAGCTTTTAAGATTGTCTCTATCCTAAGGTTGTGTGGTACTAAGGTTACTAAGAAAGAACTGCTAGAGAATATATTCTCTGCTTTTCACTAAAAAGGTTTAAGACCTATGCAGGACCTCATCTCTTGTTTGCTACTTTCGAGCAAAACAATAAGCAATTATTAATGAAAAGTGCAATGAAGCTCACAAGGTTAACATTACAAAGAAAAATCCTCAAGAGCCTAAAAGAGCCAAAAGAGACTAAGGTCTCTAACTATGTCCATAAGGACAAGTGTGGCCGTGGCCAAGGAAGAAGTGGACGTGGTGGTCCTGGTCGTGGGACTTACCAATGATATAATTATGATGGTCAAGGCCATATAAACCGATTAGGCTTCGGCCATGGTCGGGGAATAGGCCGCGGGTTACTTAAACCGCAACATAAGACCAAAGTCCACTTGTAATAATTATGGTATAGAAAACCATTAGATAAAGACATACAAAACTCCTAAGCACCTTGTTGATCTCTATTAAGAGAGTTTAAAAATAAAGAAAATAAATCCAGAAACTAACCTGGTTCATCTCGATGGTAAAGGAAATTTAAACCATGAGAAAGATGACTAAATTGGATTATGAGATTTGTAATTGCCTAAAGAAAATAATTAAACTCATGTGTATTAATTTAATTTCTATGCTATGCATTTGATTGATTTATTATTTTGGTTTAAATTCAATTTTATTTCCTTCAGTATATATTAAAACATAAATCTTGTCCATTATTGAAATGGCTAAGGACAAGAACATAAGTGTGGTGGATAGTGGATTAAGCCACACAAATTTTGATAAATGCCAATATTAGCAAAGATAAGCGGGTATAGCAAGCCTAAGTGAAGGCTACGGCCAGGCATATATTTTATGGCACACATTTGAACTAAGTGATGCTTTATATTCACCCAGCTCTAAGAGAAGCTTATTGAGCTTTAAGGACATTCATTTGAATGGTTCCTATGTTAAAATAAAGGGTGAAGAAAACAAAGAGTTCCTATATATTGAAATCACCCAAGGACATAAGAAAGTCCTAGAGACTATCCCGCACTAGCCACTGGTTTTACCATGCTAAGATTAAAATGATAGAGGCTAATATGGCAACGAAATGTTCAATAATTCACTTTATGGCATGACCGGATTGGCCATCCGAGTTTTAACATGATGCGTAAGCAGATATTAAAATGGGCACACTCCTAAAAGAGAGAAGAGTTATTCCTAAGAATCTCACGTGTGTAGCATGTACACAAGGAAAACTCATTATAAGGCCATCACCAGTAAATAAATAAATTATCCACTTAAGACTATAAGTCTAGACAGTGCTGGTGAATTTATATCCCAAGTGTTTAATAATAATGGTATGTCCATGGGGGGGAAGTGTGGACCACCCCGTGGTACATGAACATACAGAGAATGGATTAGATGAATCCTTCATTAACCATTGCTCGGCCATCACTCATGAGGTCGAGCTTCCTATGTCGGCTTGGGGACACACAATATTACATGCAGTAAAGCTTATACGCATCAGGCCATCTAGTGAGAATAGAATATTCACCATCCCAATTACTAACGGGTCATGAGCCAGACATATCCCATCTCAAATATTATTCGGGTGTGCCGTTTATATTGCATCATCACAGAGAACAAAAATGGGATACTAAGAGAGGATGGGAATATATGATGAATATGATTCTCCCACCATTGCTAAGTATCTTGAGCCAAGGGTGATTTATTTATGTGGCCAGATACACGGATTGTCACTTAGTTGAATCCGAGTTTTCTATGTTGGGTGGAGAGATAAACAAGCTGGTCAAAGAAAATATTATGGAATCAAACATCCTTAAATTGGCAAGATCCTCGGACTCTAGCCTATGATGCAGAGGTCCAAAAGATTATTTATATGCAAAAGCTAGCAAATAAATTGCCAGATTCCTTTTTGACCCAAAGAGAATAAGAAAATCGTACATACCAGCTTGTAATGCACCAGTACGTATTGATGTTCAAAAGGAACACAATAATCAAGTTGCTACAGAGGTCCAAATAGACCAATATGTTCCATAGAAAAGAACCTTCGGAAATCTAAGAAAGGTGCAAAAGAAACCGAGGTTAAGAGAAAAAATATAGACATGGCCGCGGCAAATCCTAAGGCACCAACAATGAGGTTTGGGACGCTAAACCTCAAGGTCCTGATGGTATTGATAATAATGAGAGCTCCATAAACCATATCATGTCTAGAATAAAATGGAACTGCAAAGATGTCGACATAAATGAAATATTTGCATGCAAGGTAGCACTTGAACTAAATGAGGATCAGAAACTCACGTCTATGTTAAAGTGCACTTAAAGTAGAGATTGGCTAAAATAGAAAGAAGCCATTGACGTGGAGTTAAACTCTTACAAGAAGAGGAATGTGTTTGGTCCGACCTTAAGGACAACACTTGATATAAAACCAGTTGGACATAAGTTGGTCTTTGTAAGAAAGAGAAATGAGAGTACTGAAAGCGTGAGTTAAGACACGGCTTGTAGCACAAGGATTCTCTCAAAGACCTGGCATAGATTATGAGGAGACTTACTCCCCTGTGATGGATGCAACGACTTTAATAAGTCTGGCTATAAAAGAAAACTGGATTTACGGTTAATGGATGTTAAAATCGTATACTTATATGGTCCACTGGAAAATGAAATTTATGAGATTACCAGAGGGTATAGAGCTCAAAGATAAGAGTGGTTCTCGAGAAAATACTGCATAAGGCTAGACAAATCCCTTACTAGACTGAAACAAAATGGGTGTATATGGTACAATAGATTGAGTAAGTACCAAGCCAGAGAGGGCTATAAAATGATCCCATCAGTCCATGTACTTATAGAGAAGTTTGCAAACAAAGGGTTTGTAATCATAGCAGTTTATATGGATGACTTAAACATCCTTGGAACCCCTGGTTAATCGCCCAAACAGTAGAAAGAATTTGAAATAAAAGGCCTAGGCAAAGAGAGAAAGAAAAATTCTGTTTGGGGTTATAACTTGAGTACATAAAAGATAGAATCCTTGTGCATCAAATGGCATATATATAAAAGTACTCAAGAGGTTTAATAAGGACTAAGCTCACCCATTGACTAGCCTAATGGTTGTAAGGAGCATTGATTTGGATAAAAAATCCATTGGTCCAAAGAAGGACAATGAGGAAGTTCTCAGTCCTGAAATGCCATAGCTCAGTGCTATAGGAGAGTTAATGTCTTGGCTAGCCACACTAGACCAAACATAAGTTTTGCCGTGAACCTCCTAGCAAGAATTAGTTCTTGACTAACCCAAAGGCACTAGAGTGAAATTAAGTATTTGTCATGTTACCTACAAGGTATTTTAAATTTGGGTTTATATTATACTAACTATAACAAAGAAGGTTTTAGTTGGTTTTGCTAATGCAGGTTATAACAAAGAAAGTTTAAGTGTGTATGGTCGAAAAACAAGGAAGCTACGATCATACATGAGAACAATACCGCCTGCATTGCACAACTTAAAGATGGTTACATTAAGGGAGATCGGACGAAGCACATACGGCCCAAGTTCTTCTTCACACATGAACTACAAAAGGCCGGAGAAGTTCAAGTGGTGCAAGTTCAGTCATGCGACAACTCAGCTGACCTCTTTACCAAAGCACTACCGACCACTACATTCAAGAAGCTCGCGCACCAGATTGGAATGCGGAGGCTTAAGGACTTGGAGTGATGTTTGGAACAGGGGGAGCAATGTGTGCTGTACTCTTTTTCCTTCACCAAGGTTTTGTCCCACTGGGTTTTCCTGGTAAGGTTTTAATGAGGCAGCATCCCCTAAGCACATTGCAGCGATCCCATCCAACATAGGCACGGTCATTTCGTCCAAGGGGGAGTGTTGTAAAACACTTAAGTGGACTCCATTAGACCGGCCCATCTACTGTCCAGCCCATTGGTACTTAGGTCCAGCCCATTAGGCCCATGGCCAATGGCCCATTCATGTTTTGTAATTCCTATTAGGATTTGGACTTAGGGCTACTCCTAACCCTATAAATATGTAACCTCATTCGATTCTAATCAATAATAAGACAAGAGAATTTCTCCCTTCGGATTCTCTAGTTTACAACAAGAACCAAATTGTTAGATTCATAAGAAAGAAATAAATCAAACTGTTCTAGGATATTAAAACTTTGATCATTCATGCATCATAAGTATAAAATCGAATCATATATAGGATGTTATAGATTCGTTTATTGAAAAATGATCAAGCTGCATGAACCCTAAAATCGAAATTGAGATTAATTGTTTAGGGTTGATAAAATCAAACCTAGTTCCCATTAGTAAAAGGAAATTTTGCTAAGTTAAAAGGAAACTTAAGAAAAAGGAAATTTGCTAAAAGGAAATCATGCTAAAAGGAAATTGTTGCATGCATGCTAGTTCCTATCTAGGTTTGTTGTTCCTCATGCATAATAAAGCCACGAAATTGAGTATAATAAAGGCATGTTTCGGTCTTAAATACCGCATGACCTAAGTTCGAAATTATGAATAAAGGCAAGGCATGTTTCGGTCTCAAATACCACATGACCTAAGACTAAAATGATTCCATGGTACGGTCTTAAACACCGCATGGCATGATCCAAAATGAATTACATGGTTCGGTCTTAAAAACCGCATGATATAATTGGGTGCATGTTTTGTAAAATCTAAGGACCTATGTGAGTGTATTAAAGATGATAATGATTGCACTAAGAAATATATACAAGGTGATTATGCATATGCACCATCACCTTACTGAGAGTCTCAAGAATTAGTACCTCACCATAGAAATCCTATTGACCTTTGGACAGAGTTGAAAAACAAATATGGACACCAACAGATGGTGCTCCTACCAAAGGCTCAATTTGATTGGAAAACCTAAGGATCCAGGAATTCAAATCCTTGGAATGAGTATAACTCGGAGCTTTTAAGATTGTCTCTATCCTAAGGTTGTGTGGTACTAAGGTTACTAAGAAAGAACTGCTAGAGAATATATTCTCTGCTTTCACACTAAAAGGTTTAAGACCTATACAGACCTCATCTCTTGTTTGCTACTTGCTGAGCAAAACAATGAGCAATTATTAATGAAAAGTGCAATGAAGCTCACAAGGTTAACATTACAAAGAAAAATCCTCAAGAGCCTAAAGAGCCAAAAGAGACTAAGGTCTCTAACTATGTCCATAAGGACAAGTGTGGCCGTGGCCAAGGAAGAAGTGGACGTGGTGGTCCTGGTCGTGGACTTACCAAAGGCATAATTATGATGGTCAAAGGTCATATAAACCGATTAGGCTTCGGCCGTGGTCGGGAATAGGCGCAGGTTACTTAAACCGCAACATAAGACCAAAGTCCACTTGTAATAATTATGGTATAGAAAACCATTAGATAAAGACATACAAAACTCCTAAGCACCTTGTTGATCTCTATTAAGAGAGTTTGAGAATAAAGAAAATAAATCCAGAAACTAACCTGGTTCATCTCGATGGCAAAGGAAATTTAAAACCATGAGAAAGATGACAAAATTGGATTATGATATTTGTAATTGCCTAAAAAAGATGACAAAATTGGATTATGATATTTGTAATTGCCTAAAGAAAATAATTAAACTCATGTGGTGTATTAATTTAATTTCTATGCTTTGCATTTGATTGGATTATTATTTTGTTTAAATTCAATTATTTTATTTCCTTCAATATATATTAAAACATAAAATCTTGTCCATTATTGGAAATGGCTAAGGATAAGAACATAAGTGTGGTGGATAGTGGATTAAGCCACACAAATTTTGAAAAATGCCAATATTAGCAAAGATAAGCGGGTATAGCAAGCCTAAGTGAAGGCTACGGTCAGGCATATATTTTATGGCACACATTTGAACTAAGTGATGCTTTATATTCACCCAGCTCTAAGAGAAGCTTATTGAGCCTTATGGGCATTCATTTGAATGGTTTCCATATTGAAATAAAGGGTGAAGGAAACAGAGAGTTCCTATATATTATTGAAATCACCCAAGGACATAAGAAAGTCCTAGAGACTATCCCGCACTAGCCACTGGTTTTACCATGCTAAGATTAAAATGATAGAAGCTAATTGAAACGACCAACCTTTTTTTTTTTTTTGAAATAATAATAAATAATAATAATAATAAATAATAAATATATAATATAATATAATAATAAACTACAACTAGTGGTCCCATACCCACTAGCCACCTAACCATAATCACAACCAACAGCGGAATAACAATACCAATAACCAATAAATAATATCCAATAAATTTAATAACCAATAGAATAATATCCAGTATAATTCCAACCATAAACCAATGAACCAGCAATCCTAAGCAACATTCTAGGACTCAACTCTAGCAACCTAACAAAAGCTAGACAACCAAGCGAACCACTAGAACATCCTCCTCTTCATTGCCTTGATTCCACGGTCACACTTTGCCTTTACCTGCACCACAAACACATATTGCAATGCATGAGTATTTTATAAACACTCAGTAAGGCAATCCTCCCATCTACTGGGCTATACACACAAGCAATAGAGACATCTCTAACCATCAACAAACAATCATCAATCAACAAATCAACAAGCCAAACAACACATAAACAAGTAGATTAGAGAAATCTCTAGCTTAGATAAGCCATGGTCCTGCACTTACCTTAACAAGTGATTCACAAAACTAAATACAACCAAATAAGAGGCTTTCCAATATCCAAGAACAACCAAACTTGTTCCTACAACCAATCACAACAACAAACAAATATTGAAAACAAACTGCCAAGAAAACAGAAAAGAACAACTGCACAAGTGAAACCACGAAATCAAAACTAACCGTTAACTTTCTAATCCCTCCGGTGAAAAGCAAGGTATATACGTCCAGAAGCTTCCCACAAAATTTCAGCACGATCAGATTATAGATAAAACCGCAATCGTCCCCGTAACACCCGCTGGTCTCAATCCGCGAATGAGAAGAAACACCCCACGAAACTGCCCATATCTCCTTTCGAAACGATTTGACCAGTCGGATCCTCCTTCCCCCAAACTCTGACAGTTCTGTCTCTCTCTTAACTCTAAGGAAAAAGCTTGATCTCCTTCTCTTTCTCCTTTACACCAAATAACCAAGGTTTTATCTCTCTTTCTCTCCCTCCCTCTGATGAAAATGTCGACCAAAACACAAAAACTTGAGAGGAGGCGTGACTTTGAGAAAGAGATTCAGGGTTTTTGGTTTAATTAGATTAAACCAAGATTTAATTAAACCAAAATTAATTAAAATCCACTCTTTGGTTTACTCAACAAACTCAAACTCTATTCCCGGAACACGGATGTTACAATTCTCCCCCACCAAACTAGATTCGTCCTCGAATCTCGAACAACCATCAGCCAAGGACTCCCGTGCAACCGTCTCCACGGCCCGCACTACTCCGACCGATCTACAGAAGGTCACCTCTAGGCGATAGACTCACGCTCCAGGCGACATTTGCTCTTGACTTTTTGGACTTTCCTTTACTCGTAGGCCTAAACCTTGAGTTTTTATTGGCTCCTCATCAGACCTAAGTCTGCATGCCAAATGTTGGCTCCTCATCAGGCCGAAGCCCGCATGCCATAATATATAAGGAAAAGTCCAAACTCGTCTCTCGGGTTGCCACCCTACAGCGCGCCCCCGGATCGTCATCCGAAGTCGATATACCAACCATACTCCCGAGCCACAAATTCTCTGAATATGGCAGTACTAGGAGAACCTAAGTCCCCCAAGAGTCGCGAGCAAACGATTCTGAACACGTCCGAGTCCTATCCCCATACAGGTTTCCTTCCCGTGGCTCGCGTAAAAACATCTCAATGTCCTACCAACCACATATTCCCTCACTGGAATACCTCATGACCACACAAGGATCATATACGCCACAAGGGCCGCCACAAAGGCCAAACAAAAATGTCCTAAAGAGGACCGCCACCAAGGCCAAACAAATGTCCTAAAGAGGACCGCCACCAAGGCCAAACAAATGTCCTAAAGAGGACCGCCACCAAGGCACTCTGGCTAAACAGCCCGCCACAAAGGCCATCTGTCCCGAAGGACCGTCACAAAGACACTCTGGCTAAACAGCCCGCCACAAAGGCCAAACAAACGTCCTAAAAAGGACCGCCACCAAGGCCACACAAATGTCCTAAAGAGGACCGTCACACACGGGCACACTGACTCAAAAGTCCGCCACTAAGGCCACACCCAAGCCCCCTTTAAGGCTCTCCACCGCTAAAATGGACAAATTCTAACTCCCATAAAACTTTCCATATTTAGCACTTTCCATCTTTGGAAAAACTTCTATTTCAGGAAACTTTCTTCCAAAACCCCGCCTCACAGAAACTTTGTACCCCGAACACCACCTCATCTTGTTACTGAATCGCACAACCAACCACCCCAAGCGACCGAGTAACAAGAGAGATGGGCTGGAATACTCCATTCCCGCTCCAGCCACGGATTACAGATGGGACCAGGCTAAACAAGCTCAAGTCGCGGCTTGCTTCTCATACCACTTCTTGAACCTTTCCTTCATCTTTGCCTCAGGCTCCCAAGTCTGCTCCTCAACACCATCACAGTCCCACATGACTCTCATCAAAGGAATCTTCTTCTTCCGAAGTTCCTTGATCCTCCTCTCGAGGACCCTCACTGGTCTCGCCTCCAAAGTCATGTTAGGCTGAAGATCCTCAGGAATCTTAGCCAACACCTCCTCTCCCTCACGGAGACACTTCCGCAACATAGACACATGGAAAACCTTATGGAATGCACGCATCACCTCAGGTAACTCCAATCTATATGCCACTGGTCCAACCCGCTCAATCACTCTGAATGGACCCATATACCTCGGACTCAACTTAGTCTCTGACAATGACCTGTTCGGACCCCGCAACTTGGCCATCTTGAGGTACACTCTGTCTCCTACCTGAAACTCAAGATCTCTCCTCCTCTGCCTATCCTGAGCCTCCTTCATGTTCAGCTTGAGAACCCGAATCTTCTCTGAGGTCTCCTGAACAAAACTAGCACCAAACATGCTCCTCTCCCCCACCTGAGTCCAACACAATGGGGTACGACACGGCCTCCCATACAAAGCCTCATAAGGAGCCAACTTAATACTTGCCTGATAGCTGTTGTTGTAAGCAAACTCTACCAGGTTCAGATGATCTGCCCAATGGCCACCCCAATCCAACACACACATCCTCAGCAAATCCTCCAGCGTCTGGATCGTCCTCTCTGACTGTTCATCATTCTGGGGATGATAAGCTGTACTCATATGCACCTTAGTGCCCATCTCTGCCTGAAATGCCTTCCAGAACACCGAAGTGAACTTAGAATCCCTATCAGACACAATGCTCGCTGGCACCCCATGCAACCTGACTATCTCCCTCACATACTTCTTAGCCAAGACCGCTACTCCATCAGTCTTCTTAATGGCCAGAAAATGTGCTGACTTAGTCAACCGGTCCACAATGACCCAAATAACATCAAAGGTCCGTGACACTGGCAATCCTACCACAAAATCCATAGTGATTATATCCCACTTCCACTCAGGAATGGGTAAACTCTTCAGTAACCCGCCAGGAACCTGATGCTCAGCCTTCACTAGCTGACACACCTCACACCTCGAAACCCAACTAGCTACATCCTTCTTCATCCCGACCCAATGATAGTACCTCTTGAGATCACGGTACATCTTAGTCGCTCCTGGATGAATAGACAACTTGCTCGCATGAGCCTCTCTCAGGATCTCCTGCCTCAACTCCTCATCCTTGGGCACACAAACCCGACCGTGCACCAATATAGTACCATTATCTGAGACCTGATATTCTGAATCCACATCCTTAGAGGCATTCACTAGCCCCAAATCCTTCTCCTGAGCCAACCGCACCCTACTCAGAAGATCTGCTCTATCTACTGCTTCCAAACCCAACGGTTCCTGAGAAATAGCACACAAACTCAATGCACTAATCTCTCCTACCAGAGTCTCCATCTCCTGCTCCTGAGCCGAAGCTACCCTCTTCCGACTCAGAGCCTCTGCAACCTCTTACCAGGGTGATAAACTATCTCCAGATCATAGTCCGCCACAAGCTCCATCCACCGCCTCTGCCTCAAGTTCAACTCAGGCTAAGTGAATATATACTTCAAGCTTGATCTGTAAACACATGTACGTTTGCACCATAAAGATAGGATCTCCAAATCTTCAGGGCAAAAACTACAGCACCCATCTCCAAATCATGAGTAGGATAGTTGCCTTCATTCACCCGCAACTGCCGTGATGCATAGGCAATCACCTTCCCATGCTGCATCAGAACACACCCCAAGCCAACTCTAGATGCATCTGTATAAACCACATAGGGTTCTCCCTGCTTAGGCAAAGCCAACACTGGCGCAGTAGTCAACATCTCCTTCAGGCTTGCAAAGCCTTCCTCACACTCTTCTGACCAGACAAAAGGAACATCCTTCCCTGTCAACTTAGTCATAGGACGTGCTCTGCTTGCAAACCCCTGCACAAATCTCCTGTAGTAACTTGCCAGTCCAAGAAAACTCCTGATCTATGTGGCATTATGCGGTCTAGGCCAATCCCTAATAGCCTGAATATGCGGTCTAGGCCAATCCCTAATAGCCTGAATCTTCTCTGGATCTACAGAAACCCCCTCTGCAGAAACAATGTGACCCAGAAAGCCCATCTCACGCTGCCAAAAACTACACTTGCTCAACTTGGCAAACAACTTCTGCTCTCGCAGCTTCTCCATAACTGCCCTCAAATGCACTGCATGCTCCTCAGGACTCTTAGAATAAACCAGGATATCGTCGATGAAAATGATGACAGATACATCCAGAAACTCCTGAAACACACTGTTCATCAATCTCATAAACGCTACTGGTGCGTTAGTCAACCCGAAAGGCATCACCACAAACTCATAATGCCCATACCTCGTCCTGAAAGCAGTCTTCCTCACATCTGCCTCATCTATCGGTATCTGATGATAACCCGATGCCAGATCCACCTTGGAGAACCAAGTAGCACCCCTCAACTGATCCAACAACTCGTCAATCCTCGGGAGAGGGTACTTGTTCTTCACAGTGACCCGGTTCAAACCCCTGTAATCAATACACAACCGGAAACTCCCATCCTTTTTCTTGACAAATAACACTAGCGCTCCCCACAATGATACACTAGGACGGATGAATCCCTTACTCAACAAATCCTCTAGCTGCTTCTTCGGCTCTGCCAAACAAACACTCAAGTATACCGACATCAACTCGAAGCCACCTGAATGTCAACCCTCTTGTTCGTCTAAGAACCTCTAGTAACTTGTCTCTTAGGGAAAACTTCCACAAGATAGATTAATCCAAAATTAGCTTTCCGCTTAGCTATTCTCCACAGCAAATCATCAATACGAGCGTAATAAAACAAACAAGTACCATACGTTCGCATATTCCGATTCACTGTATCAAATGCTTTGCAGACCGCCAACTTAACCTACTCGACTTGTTTCCCCCAGCAAGCTTACCAAAACCTTAAATCTAGTAACCCTATCCATCTCCAATGAACTTCATCCACCATCGTCGCAACGATTAGTTTATCCTGCCATGAAGGCTTCTCGTGAAACTTATGTACCTGGCAACCATGCCCTTACCGGCTCATATCTGCTGCAGCTCTCCTTCCCGGGACTCCAGCACCACCGACCACTCAATCCTGGCGAAACAGCCACACATTCATAACCGCTCTGGTTTATAAAACCCTGACCCGTTGGTCAACTCATCTAAAACCCGAGATTAAACCACCGTCAATCTCTCGAGGTCTACATTCAATCGGGTTGTTTATACTCACGTCCTAGGTATTGCTTGCTCCCAAATCCACCACCCTTAGGTCGCAACCTACGAGCCATACCGATCTCACTCTCAGACTAATGTCTTCGAGTTATACCGTCTTACTTTTGGAACACAATCCTCAAGATCTCGGTATCAGGGGAACTAATCATCCCCTCAGGAGAACATAATCCCCTCTGCCACTCTCGGAGCCCCCAACCCCTCGAGCTATCGGTATTTAGGAGAATCACCATCCCCTCAGGAGAAACAATCCTTAACCACTATAAACATCTCCCGACCAAAAGTACCTCATGTGGTCCAAGTATAACATTGTAATGTTACGCCTGCCCACTCAACTTATAATATCCAACTGGATTAACCACCAAGCTACAAAAATATCTGCTCCACCTGCATATATCCACCTATCCGCCTCTCTAGGCTCGATACCTCTTGAGAATAATCCCATACTGGTCATCTACAACTACTCATCCTCTTAACATAAGGTGGAAACTCCTCAACATCCGCAGCCCTCGGCTGCACCCCGCCACATGCGGTACAATTGGAGCCTGCACTGGTACCCCTCTCGGTAACCGCTCCAACAGCACGCCAATAGCTCCGCCAAGCGATCATCTCGACCCTGGGCTCCACCTGCCGCAACCCCACACCTGGGTTCCCAGCACCCCCGACATTCACACCGGCTAACCCTCTCTGGTCCCTCCTGATACGCTTGCGACCCTCTGACGTACCTCCTCGTGGAACTCTGGACAACACACTCGCTGGCCTCGGGACCCGCCCGACCATGACCACGACCACGTCCCCGTCCACGACCAACAACTCAAACACCTTTAACCACTGCACTTCCAAGAACATGGGCTAACAAGCAAAAAAACAAATCAATACCACACAAAGAAACATAACAATAACTCACCGTGGAATCTCATTGAAGGCTCGAAGAGGATGTTCTAGGACTCCATGCCACACACAATTGACTAACTCACATAATCAACCAAGACATGCAATCCCAAACATCTACAGCACAAAGCCTAATGAACCCAAACCTAGAACCGTAAGGGCTCTGATACCAAAATGAAACGACCAACCTTTTTTTTTTTTTTGAAATAATAATAAATAATAATAATAATAAATAATAAATATATAATATAATATAATAATAAACTACAACTAGTGGTCCCATACCCACTAGCCACCTAACCATAATCACAACCAACAGCGGAATAACAATACCAATAACCAATAAATAATATCCAATAAATATAATAACCAATAGAATAATATCCAGTATAATTCCAACCATAAACCAATGAACCAGCAATCCTAAGCAACATTCTAGGACTCAACTCTAGCAACCTAACAAAAGCTAGACAACCAAGCGAACCACTAGAACATCCTCCTCTTCATTGCCTTGATTCCACGGTCACACTTTGCCTTTACCTGCACCACAAACACATATTGCAATGCATGAGTATTTTATAAACACTCAGTAAGGCAATCCTCCCATCTACTGGGCTATACACACAAGCAATAGAGACATCTCTAACCATCAACAAACAATCATCAATCAACAAATCAACAAGCCAAACAACACGTAAACAAGTAGATTAGAGAAATCTCTAGCTTAGATAAGCCATGGTCCTGCACTTACCTTAACAAGTGATTCACAAAACTAAATACAACCAAATAAGAGGCTTTCCAATATCCAAGAACAACCAAACTTGTTCCTACAACCAATCACAACAACAAACAAATATTGAAAACAAACTGCCAAGAAAACAGAAAAGAACAACTGCACAAGTGAAACCACGAAATCAAAACTAACCGTTAACTTTCTAATCCCTCCGGTGAAAAGCAAGGTATATACGTCCAGAAGCTTCCCACAAAATTTCAGCACGATCAGATTATAGATAAAACCGCAATCGTCCCCGTAACACCCGCTGGTCTCAATCCGCGAATGAGAAGAAACACCCCACGAAACTGCCCATATCTCCTTTCGAAACGATTTGACCAGTCGGATCCTCCTTCCCCCAAACTCTGACAGTTCTGTCTCTCTCTTAACTCTAAGGAAAAAGCTTGATCTCCTTCTCTTTCTCCTTTACACCAAATAACCAAGGTTTTATCTCTCTTTCTCTCCCTCCCTCTGATGAAAATGTCGACCAAAACACAAAAACTTGAGAGGAGGCGTGACTTTGAGAAAGAGATTCAGGGTTTTTGGTTTAATTAGATTAAACCAAGATTTTAATTAAACCAAAATTAATTAAAATCCACTCTTTGGTTTACTCAACAAACTCAAACTCTATTCCCGGAACACGGATGTTACACTAATATGGCAATGAACAAAATGTTCAATGATTCACTTTATGGCATGACTGGATTGGCCATCCGAGTTCTAACATGATGCGTAAGCAGATATAAAAAATGGGCACACTCCTAAAAGAGAGAAGAGTTATTCCTAAGAATCTCACGTGTGTTGCATGTACACAAGGAAAACTCATTATAAGGCCATCACCAGTAAATAAATAAATTATCCACTTAAGACTATAAGTCTAGATAGTGCTGGTGAATTTATATCCCAAGTGTTTAATAATAATGGTATGTCCATGGGGGGAAGTGTGGACCACCCCGTTGTACATGAACATACAGAGAATGGATTAGATGAATCCTTCATTAACCATTGCTCGGCCATCACTCATGAGGTCTAAGCTTCCTGTGTCGGCTTGGGGACACACAATATTACATGCAGTAAAGCTTATACGCATCAGGCCATCTAGTGAGAATAGAATATTCACCATCCCAATTACTAACGGGTCATGAGCCAGACATATCCCATTTCAAATATTATTCGGGTGTGCCGTTTATATTGCATCATCACAGAGAACAAAAAATGGGATCCTAAGAGAGGATGGGAATATATGATGAATATGATTCTCCCACCATTGCTAAGTATCTTGAGCCAAGGGTGATTTATTTATGTGGCCAGATACACGGATTGTCACTTAGTTGAATCCGAGTTTTCTATGTTGGGTGGAGAGATAAACAAGCTGGTCAAAGAAAATATTATGGAATCAAACATCCTTAAAATTGGCAAGATCCTCGGACTCTAGCCTATGATGCAGAGGTCAAAAAGAATTATATATTTGCAAAAGCTAGCTATTTATATTGCCAGATTCCTTTTGACCCAAAGAGAATAAGAAAATCGTACATACCAGCTTGTAATGCACCAGTACGTATTGATGTTCAAAAGGGACACAATAATCAAGTTGCTACGGAGTCTAAATAGACCAATATGTTCCATAGAAAAGAACCTTCGGAAATTTAAGAAAGGTGCAAAAGAAACCGAGGTTAAGAGAAAATATAGACATGGCCGCGGCAAATCCTAAGGTACCAACAATGAGGTTTGGGACGCTAAACCTCAAGGTCCTGATAGTATTGATAATAATGAGAGCTCCATAAATCATATCATGTCTAGAATAAAATGGAACTGCAAAGATGTCGACATAAATATAATATTTGCATGCAAGGTAGCACTTGAACTAAATGAGGATCAGAAACTCACGTCTATGTTAAAGTGCACTCAAAGTAGAAATTGGCTAAAATAGAAAGAAGCCATTGACGTGGAGTTAAACTCTTACAAGAAGAGGAATGTGTTTGGTCCGACCTTAAGGACAACACTTGATATAAAACCAGTTGGACATAAGTTGGTCTTTGTAAGAAAGAGAAATGAGAGTAATAAAAGCGTGAGTTAAGACACGGCTTGTAGCACAAGGATTCTCTCAAAGACCAGGAATAGATTATGAGGAGACTTACTCCCTGTGATGAATGCAACGACTTTAATAAGTCTGGCTATAAAAAAGAAAAAAAAACTGGATTTACGGTTTATGGATGTTATGACCGCATACTTATATGGTCCACTGGGAAAATGAAATTTATGAGATTACCAGAGGGTATAGAGCTCAAAGATAAGAGTGGTTCTCGAGAAATACTGCATAAGGCTAGACAAATCCCTTATTGGACTGAAACAAAATGGGTGTATATGGTACAATAGTTTGAGTAAGTACCAAGCCAGAGAAGGCTATAAAATGATCCCATCAGTCCATGTACTTATAGAGAAGTTTGCAAACAAAGGGTTTGTAATCATAGCAGTGTATATGGATGACTTAAACATCCTTGGAACCCCTGGTTAATCGCCCAAACAGTAGAAAGATTTTGAAATGAAAAGGCCTAGGCAAGAGAGAAAGAAAAATTCTGTTTGGGGTTATAACTTGAGTACATAAAAGATAGAATCCTTGTGCATCAAATGGCATATACAAAAAAAGTACTCAAGAGGTTTAATAAGGACTACGCTCACCCATTGACTAGCCCAATGGTTGTAAGGAGCATTGATTTGGATAAAAGATCCATTGGTCCAAAGAAGGACAATGAGGAAGTCCTAAAATGCCATAGCTCAGTGCTATAGGAGAGTTAATGTCTTGGCTAGCCACACTAGACCAAACATAAGTTTTGCCGTAAACCTCCTAGCAAGAATTAGTTCTTGATTAACCCAAAGGCACTAGAGTGAAATTAAGTATTTGTCATGTTACCTACAAGGTATTTTAAATTTGGGTTTATATTATACTAACTATAACAAAGAAGGTTTTAGTTGGTTTTGCTAATGCAGGTTATAACAAAGAAAGTTTAAGTGTGTATGGTCGAAAACAAGGAAGCTACGGTCATACATGAAGACAATACCGCCTGCATTGCACAGCTCAAGGAAGGTTACATCAAGGGAGATCGGACAAAGCATATACTACTCAAGTTCAATCATGCGACAACTCAGCCGATCTCTTCACCAAAGCATTAAGGAAGCTCGCGCACCAGATTGGAATGCGGAGGCTTAAGGACTTGGAGTGATGTTTGGAACAGGGGGAGCAATGTGTGCTGTACTCTTTTTCCTTCACCAAGGTTTTGTCCCACTGGGTTTTCCTGGTAAGGTTTTAATGAGGCAGCATCCCCTAAGCACATTGCAGCGATCCCATCCAACATAGGCACGGTCATATCGTCCAAGGGGGAGTGTTGTAAAACACTTAAGTGGACTCTATCAGACCGGCCCATTTACTGTCCAGCCCATTAGATCATGGGTTCAGCCCATTAGGCCCATAGTCTATGGCCCATTCATACTTTGTATTTCTTATTGTGTTTTGGTCTTAGGGCTACTCCTTTGCCCTATAAATATGTAACCTCCTTTGATCATAATGAATAAGACAAGAGAATTTCTCCCTTCGGATTCTCTAGTTTACAACATAAATTAAATATTTGCTTTATCCAAAGCGTTTTTGTTGAAAACCGCATGATAATTGGTTGTTTGAAATAGAAGTGCGGTTCATAACGTAATACCACTAGATTTGGAATAACGCAAACAGTACTTTTTCTGTTTACCACAATAACGCAAATTTCATTTGTTGGTGTGATTGGTGACAGTTTATTTTTTTATCATTAATCTTGAAAAACGCCTTTTCACTTGTTACCATTCAATACCTAAGTGTCTTTTGTAACTCTGTAGTCACGATTTGCTTTTACCTTTCTTCTTTTGCATTATCTAGTTAAAAAGAACAACAAAATCGTAATATCTTTTGATGGTCGAGTGGATGGACCAATAAACTATGGTAAATATTTAATACTTCTATGTTTTTCCATGAAATCATTTGTCTAGCTTGATAATTTTTGATAGTAAGCCTAAATTGTTTCCTCTTTAAATTTTTATTGAAGAATTGCAATGTATAACCAACAAAAAAACTATAATTTATTGTCTAACCACTCTAACCATCAAACTACAATATTCTTTATATTATATGTATTAACGATAGTTTTGTCTTTTTTATTTTCTTCTTCTTCTTTTTCATTATTTTTTTTCTTTTATTTCTCATCCCCACTTAATTTAATATATATATATATATATATATACTACTAAAGTTTTCATATGAATTATTTAAACTATGTAATTTCATTTAAAAACAAAGATCTTTTTTTTTTGTTTATACTATGATTAGTGTTTTTATAAACAAACTAATTTGATTATGATGAAGTCTCTTATTATATAGAACAAAACAAATATTCTATTCTATTCTATTTTTTAAAAAAAAGAAATTAAAAATTTTGAATTTATTTTTACTTCTTTTAAACATATGTTTTGGGCTTGAAAAAATGCTATTACTCAAATGAACATTTTATAAATTCTCTTAAGTTGTATTTCTTAGATTATAATCTTTATTTTTTGTTCCAAATTTTTTCATAATTATTACCACTTAGGATATAAATTTCTTAGTCATTGTGCATTTAAATTATTTGTTTGGGTTCTCTATGTTGTATCATTTAGGGTATAACATTTTTATTTCAACATTTGTTTAACTCGACAATGGTTAGTGTTTAACTAGACAATGATTAGTGTTTAACTCGATATGTGTTTGACTTGATTGTTTGGGTTTTCTATGTTGTGTTCCTTAGGGTATAATGTTTTTTTAGGAAACTATTGAACTCAGTATATATATTATTTTCATATGTCGTATCTTTCTTAGTAAACAACTTGTTTCATACATTTCATTTCACTTTATACTATTCCATTATTCATGTGTTCTATTTAGGTTTCATATGTTGTATATTTCTTTGGAAACAACTTGTTTATATATTTTTATGTTGTTTATACTATCCCATTTTGTGTGTTCATTTAGATAAGAAAATATTGTAGTTATAAACATTTTTTTTGTTTTATTTTTGATTAATTTATGTTTCCAAAAAAAAATAGTATAGTATACTATTCTATTTATATATGTTCTATATGGTATAATTTGTATCTAACTACAGACACTATTTGCTATTATAATTTTTTATATCTGATTAAAAATTTTCAAATTATACCTGACACTATGCAGAAATTTTTTAGGACAATAATTTTTTATATCTGACACTATGGTATAATTTTAAAAATTTTATGCAGAAATTTTTTTTTCAATTTTTTAAAATAGAAATCATTTTATAAATAGTATAAATGATCCAAAAGAATATGATGGGGTAAAAAAAAATTTATATAAAAGAACACTAAAATGGTAATTTCTCCTACCCTCTATGTTAGTTTCTTAATTCTTTCAAATACACTGCTATATTCTTAATTATATTAGTGATTTTGGTTATACCACAAATTGACCCTTTTTTATTTACATGCTTACCCCAAAAAAAAAAAAAAAAAAAAAAAAAAACTAGTTTCATCGAGTATGGTTCTGATAGCAATTTCAATTTGTAACATTTGTCTCAAACTGGAAGTTTTCTAGTCATACCAAAAAACATATAAGTAAATTAAGGAAATTCTAATTCATTCGTAATTACAGACATTCAATTCGAAACAACGACCAACACGATTTTTTTAAAGCGGTTAATAACATAAATATGAATTAAAAAACATGAGATACGCTGACCCGACCACCATATCCTCGTGCCGTCTAGTCACTCCATGCCGTCCATGTTTATAATCATACACTCATGTAGTCCTGGGCGTTCCGATTTTCGGTTCGGATCGGATCGAATTTTTCAAAATTATAATTCTAAAATCCGTTTTGATATTTTCAAATTTTGGATTCGGATCGGATTCGGATTCGGATTTTTCGGGTTTGGATTCGATTATCCAAATTACTCAAAAATCTAAAATTTTGTATCCAAATCTATTCAAACTACATGAAATGAACCAAAATATCTAAAAATTATGTTTATTTTTTATCTCAATATACTCAAAAATAGTTGTAATACATGAAAATATTTAAAATATCTAAAAATTTAAACTTTTAGACACCTAAGTTATTACAACTTGTAAATATTACCAGAATATTATTACTATGTATTTATATTTTGGGCATATTGGGATATCTATTCGGATTTTGGTTCCAATCGGGTTCGGATTCGGATTTTCGGATCCTTAAATTTAGAATCCGTTCGGATATTTCAAAATTTTCGGTTCAGAACGAATCAGATTTTTAGGCTCGGATTCAGATCGATTTTTTCGGATTCGGATATTAAACCCAGGCGTGCACCCATGGTTCTGACCGGCCGCCTTATTTTGGTTACTAACTTTTTTTTCTTTTCCGCTAATGAAGTTGTGTAATCTTTTTCAAAATGGGCTATGATATGTTGCAAACCATGGGCCTTCTATTATTCTCTCTTCTTCACAAACATTAAAGACCATTCTGTTTTAACATGTGTAATACTGTATACAACTGTATAATCCTACCATAAGCTCAAGAGTAACTTGTCATTACAAATCAACAATGTAGTGAAACATGAGACCTAACTTGTCATATAACTACAACACAACAGAAAATACATATAAGAATTGAAACAAACAAAACAGGAAAGTTTACAACTTTACATCGTCGGCCAAAACATATGAATAAACCTACCTTTCGAAAACTATATATGAATGCCAATCAAAAAGAAGAAAGAACCCATGTACATTTGATGATTTGATTAGAGTAAAGATCGATTAGCAAACTACACCGATCTTGTATACACATCCTGTGTCATCCATATACGGTCTTGATATAACAAAAAAAAAATGTCAAGAGTGGTTGATATATAAAGAGACCAAAGAAACCAGTGAAAAAGAGAACCTCGACACCGGAGTGGGCAAAGTAGATGATACGCTGAAGTTACGAGAGATAAGATAGACCTTGCTTGCACCTTGGTGAAGCGGTCTAGTAAGCATCTGAAGTTACGTTGACACTTTCATATGATCTAATCTCCATCAAAAGATGACTCAAGAGTATAAAACCAGTTGTTCAAGATGTGTCATTGACTCCAAAATGTGCTTGAACCCATGCACTATTTGCTTCTCTAACATCTTCACCATACCTGATGATAAGCAAGTAGGAACGTCTTATTTCCCAGATCTGCATAACACACACGTCTCGGCATCTATATGTTGTTCTGTACCATCGAGGAGTCCCTGAAGCAACCATCTGTCCATCTCATAATCCACTAAATCACCCACATTGCAATTCATTAAACTCAAAACTTTGTTCTGGGCAAAATTCAACATTTGTTTATCTATTCTCCCAGTTCTATTAGGAAATAAGACTTACAAAGACTTTAAAAAAAAAAGAGCAGAAGAAGAAACTCGTAATATCATCTCCAACTATTTAGGGGGAATGTGATGATGTACTGTCCCAACCTCACCACTTCTCCAACAATCCCTTCCTATTTACCATTTTGCCACTCCACTTATCTTTCTCTTCCTTCTCACTTCCGATCATCTGACAAAAACCAGAATCTCGTTTCCATCTTCCGAGCAGAACCCAGAATATCTTATTCCCTTGGGTGCTTTGCATCATCTTCAATGGAGACGACTCGGACTACGCAGAGCAGCGAAACCAAACCTTTCTCTGTTCTTTTTGTCTGCCTCGAGAACATATGTCGGAGCCCAGCCGCTGAAGGTGTCTTCAGAGATATTGTGGAGAAGAGAGGTCTCAATTCCAAATTCAACATTATCGCTGGAACCATTGATTATCACGAGGTATACATACTAATCATCCTGTTCCGATTTTTTTTTTTTTTTTGCTTTTTGAAACAGAACAAGTTACTTAACTTTAGGGTTTTGTAATAAGATTGATGATTGATTGGTACAATTAGTGAATGATGCTATTCACAGACGTAGAAAGGTTTGATTTGGGATTTAGGCAATGTTTTCAAAACCGGACCGGACCGGCGGTCGAACCACGTTAACCCGTGAACCGGCAACATGTCTGGGTTGGGTTAATATCAAAACCCAAAAGAAATTGAACTGATAAAAAACTATATCAATCCGCCAAAAAACCAAAAACCGGTGAACCATTAAACCGGATAAAACCGGGTTTTACTTTTTCTTTGAAAAAATGAGTGCAATTAATTTAATTAATTACCTTTTTAGTTTTCTTCTTAGCAAATTAGCAATAGTAGGGTTTCTTAGAGAATGAAGATGAAATGTTCTACACTCTTATTCTTTTATTGTTTGAATTTCTAAAATATTTTATTAGTACTGGTTACATTTTGAGTTTGTTACACTTTGAGTTTATTATTTTTGAGGTTTTTTTAAAAACATTATGATTATTGAAGTATTTTATTTGGCATATCCAATTATATCATATTTATAATCATTGAAAAATAGAAAACCTATTCATATCCATTATTTATAAAATTATCATCAAAATCGATTGAACCCGGTCGACCCCGGTTGAACCATGTTAACTCATGACCCAGAAACTTTCCCAGTTCAGTTATCGGTCCGGTTTTAAAAACATTGGATTTTGGGTGTTTTTTTGGTGGATGTTATTTGGTTGGAGTAATTACTAATTCGCAGTGGAGAATTTGAAGTTTATGTTTCTGATCCAGTTTTTGATTTGTGAAAGTGTTCTCTTTACAAGGGATGAACAAAAGCAATAATCTAACTTTAGGATTGTATAGAAATATTAGTACAATTAGTGAATGATGCTTTTCGCAGACGTAGAAAGGTTTCATTTTGGATTTTATGTAATTTGGTGCAGTAAAGACTTTGAAATACATGTTTCTGATAATGTGAGACTGTTCGTTTTAAGAGGGGAATATGGCAGATCCGAGAATGAGAAGCGCTGCGAAACGTTGAGGGATTGAGATAACATCATTATCAAGACCGATTAAGGCATCTGATTTCAGGGAGTTTGATCTCATTCTTGCAATGGATGAACATAACAAGGGTAGAAGAAAAGAGTAACTCTAATCAACCTAATACAGGAATTGCATATAGTTAGGATCAATTTTTGATATGGTTACGGTTAAACATGTACGGTTTAACTAGGCGGGGCTGCCACACCGTCATCATCCACAAAAGAGTTCATCTACAAGATGTTTGACCTTTTCCATTTGTTTTTCTTCCCCTAGTAGCTACCGGCTTTTACTTTTACAGACGTAAGGCTGAGGAAACTGTGAATCCTTGGCGTACGGGTCTTAGCGGACAACTTCAGAAAGTATTTGTAACTTGGTAAGTTTCTTTCTTCGTTGTTACATGGCATAGAATATTACTTATGAGTATTAGCCAACTTTGTATCATTTTTGGTTTAATCAGTCTGTGATTTTGATCCTCAGGCATCCATGTTACTCAAAAGATCTGAGATTGAAGTTGCATGTGATGTGAAGATTTTAGTAATGTCATTGGATTTTGCTCAGTTGGGCGAGATTGTTCAAAGGAACACACACTATCAAGTGGTGTGGAGATAGCTTTTGTTTCATTTGCTACTACATCAAGTAAAGTCTGGAAGAACAATACATAAATTCACTTTTGGATCAGAAGGTATAGTTTCTCTCTTTTATAGTTTCTCTCATATTTTTACAACTTAGCCCGTACCGTTTCATGATTTCAGATGGAAATGTTGTCGAAGCTCAATTACAAGAATTTGTAAAACCTGCTTGGGTACTGTGAGGAAAATGAACCTTTCACCAGGATCTTGATATTTGAATATGCTCCAAATGGATCACTTTTTAAGCATTTACACTGTGAGTACGTACTTTACAAAAACTACAATGTCTTATGTTGACTCATTTTATTTGCGATCTAAATGGGAAGCTGATGAGACACAACGTTTAATTAGTTATTTAGTTATTTTAATTATGTAGTGGGAATGTGTTTCTCTCCCCACGTTTCACGTTCTTAGGAGTTAGTTTATGTTTTGTGTATTTAAACATCTCCTCTATTGTAGAACCGATATGAAGAAAATATTGTTAAGCAACTTGTGTTCTTGTGTTGTTCTTATGAGCAATTCTCTTTGGCTTTGAAGAGTGACTGAAATTAGCTTTTATAGCTAACAGAAGCAAATCGTTTTTCTTTCTTTTTTTGGGTCACAGGTAAAAGAATTAGAACACTTGGGTTGGGCGTCGCAAAAGTTCATGACAGGCTGGTAATTAAGCAAACCTTGAAATTTTGAATTTGATGAAGTTGTATAGTTTTAAATCTCAATTGCTTTTTACATATAAAACTCTCAATTCAATTACCATCTTCCTCTTTCTCTCTCTGGCAGCTCCATCTCGATTTCTAAATCATCCGCCATGACCTCACAAGCTTTTCTACTTCAGAAACAGGTCAAATCTGTTTGGTGTTGTTCTTTGATATTGAATTTGATTTGTTTTTGGATTTGGTCAGATCTTTGTAACTTGTAAGCATCCTGTAGATGGATTCTGCTGGTCTATTTCCTGATATTTTGTCTGTGATTTTGAGAGACTTGCCGTTTTCTGTGATGAATACAGGTTGGTTTCCATAGATTTATTTAAGATACAGTGCTGATTTCCTGACTCCCCATGGGACAATGTCTAGCCAGCTTGATCTAAACTGATTTCAAGTAAGTTTCTTCATCAGTTTTTTTGCTTAGTTTCTTTGAGTATACAGCCAATAAAGAGTAAAAGTACAATTTTGTGTGTTGGGTTTGGTAATTTGACATGAAATAAAGATTTTTCTCGGGTCTCTTGTGAACACGCCGAGTGATCTTTTTAGTATGTACGTACAGTCTCTAATTAATGTAAATGGTTGATCCGTTGCAGGAGCTATGTAGTCAATACATAATTTTTTTTTTTGTCCACTTAATACATAATTATAAGACTACAAATAAAACTTTTATTTTGTTCACAATTATTCTCATATGCTCATCATTTGATAATTATACACAATCAAATAATATTCCCAAATGTTTAAAACATTCATTTGTTAATTATATACATCACTAAATAATCCAATATAATAAAGTTTTTTCTTCATTTTGTTTTGTTAATTGATAAATACTAAAAAATATGCTTTAAAATTGAACTCTATACCCTAAACTATTTAGGGTTTAATCTTGAAATATATTTTTCTATTTATCAATTAACTTAATAAAAAATGCAAAAATATATTTTGATATACTATTTATAAGAATATAACTTTTCTACTTCTATTAACAAATAAAATTATAATCAAATATTAGGATCTATGAAATTATAATATAAGATCTAGAAATTCACACATGTAAAAGTACTTTTGCAACGGTTATTTTCCAAATCTGAATCTCAATATTTTCCAACGGCTATATTGTATATGGTATGAGATACAACAAACGGCACCGTTTAAAGGATTTGAGGGAGAGAAGTCTTATGTTAGAGTTAAAATTCAATTAATTAAAATCAAAATTAAAATTCTCTCTGTTCTCATCGTCTTCTTCCTTATTAAGAGGCGTTTGTTTAATCATCACTTCCGACGAAATCAAGGTCAAGAGAAGAATCAATTAATCACTTGTGAGGAGAGATCCACAGTCTCTAGATAAGTTCTCTTCGCTTATTATACATGAGTTTCTAGATCTTTCTTTGCCTTTCTGATTTTCCCGTTTTAGGGTTTTCAATTTTGATTGTATTAACTCTGTTTTGTTTTGTTTTTTTTTCATCCTTCAGTGACGATCAATCACTTCCCCAGTTCCCAAGAAATCGCCATCTCTAGGTAAATTTTCTCTGTATATCGATTTGATTGTCGTTAGGATTTTTTTTTTTTTTTGGTCTAATGGCGATAAATTCTTCGCAATCTTCAATAATTGATATCCGCCGGAATTGCATCTTAAAAATTATGGGTTTTAGGGTTTTTGTTTCTCTGTGTTTCAGTCAGTATAAATTCCGGGATGAAGTCGATCGAGCCTTTGCCTGAGGGTGTTCATCACTCCAAGCGTTCTGGAATTATCATGTTTGAGATGAAGAGGGCCATTGGAGGAACTCGTGTTCAACAGTTAGATGCTGGTGCGACCTAAGGTCTGCAAAAATCAAATTCTCCCCTTCTCTAATTGATCTCTCTATTTTGAAGTTTTTTCCTTCGTGGGTGTTGTTTCGTGCTCTATAAAAGTTGTTGATGATGGTGATTATAGCTCCACTATGATGGTTACTTTTACCTCACGTTTGAGTCCTAAATTTGGAAATATTTTACTGGTTTTGGTTTTCAGGATCAGGCGTTTCCAGAGATGCTTTGGTTTTGTTGAGAAAAAGTTACAGTAAGTTGTGGCGATCTTTTATGTTTGATGCACTGATAAAGACCACTTCTTAGTCTTCGATTGAGAACAGCTACTTCAAAGTTTGGATTCCGTGGAGAGGTGTTAGCGTTAGCTTCAATATCAGATATCTCAATACTGGAAATCAGGACAAAAGCTATTGGGAAGCCTAATGGTTATCGAAAGGATATGAAGGTATGGGATGACTTTGATGCTACTCAATACTCCTACATATTTTGTGTTAGCGTTAGCTTAAATTTATGGTTTTAACACAAAATCTTACTTTCTTTGATTTTAGTATTTTCGGTTATTGGTTTTCAATTTTCTGTCTATTGGGTTTCAAAATCGTTTACTTTGCCTATAGTTTTGTGTGTGTGTGTTCCTTATAGGGTTTTGTAACTTAGTAAGACGATTGTTTTTGTACCGTTAGGAGAATTCTCTTTCAGTTTTGTGTCTTTGGTTTCCCACGGTTTGGTTTTCCTTATGTATTATATGTTTTTGATTGCTTGCCAATTAACTAGTCTCACATTCACTCTTATGATGAGCTAGTCATAACTACAATTGTTATGTATTGCTATGCAATACTCTTTGTCTTGTTTCTATCGAGGTAATCTAAATTACCTCTCTGGTTGTCCCTGTCCCTAGAATGCATAGAAGTTCCTAGTCACCTGAGCAAAAAAATACAAATGCCTTGGGTTTGACTGAGGTAATTTAAATTACCTCTCTTCTTGTTCCTGTCCCTATCGGTTTGATTGTCCATGTCCCTTGAATTCATACGGTTTGGTTTTCCTTATGTATTATATGTTTTTGATTGCTTGCCAATTAACTAGTCTCACATTCACTCTTATGATGAGCTAGTCATAACTACAATTGTTATGTATTGCTATGCAATACTCTTTGTCTTGTTTCTATCGAGGTAATCTAAATTACCTCTCTAGTTGTCCCTGTCCCTAGAATGTATAGAAGTTCCTAGTCACCTGAGCAAAAAAATACAAATGCCTTGGGTTTGACTGAGGTAATTTAAATTACCTCTCTTCTTGTTCCTGTCCCTATCGGTTTGATTGTCCCTGTCCCTTGAATTCATACGGGTTCCTAGTCACCTGAGCAAAGAAACAAATGCCTCGGTTTGGCTGAGGTAATTTAAATTACCTCTCAGCTTGTCCCTGTCCCTTTCGGTTTGATTGTCCCTGTCACTTGAATGCAAACGGGTTCCTAGTCACCTAAGCAAAGAAACAAATGCCTCGGTTTGGTTGAGGTAATTTAAATTACCTCTCAGCTTGTCCCTGTCCCTATTGGTTTCATTGTCCCTGTCCCTTGAATGCATACAGTCACCTGAGCAAAGAAACAAATGCCTCGGTTTGGCTGAGGTAATTTAAATTACCTCTCAGCTTGTCCTTGTCCCTATCGGTTTGATTGTCCATGTCCCTTGAATGCAAACGGGTTCCTAGTCACCTAAGCAAAGAAACAAATGCCTCGGTTTGGCTGAGGTAATCTAAATTACCTCGCAGCTTGTCCTTGTCCGTATCGGTTTAATTGTCTCTGTCCCTTGAATGATATGGGTTCCTAGTCACCTGAGCAAATAAACAAATGCCTCGGTTTGGCTCTCCTTGTCCCTGTCCCTTTCGGTTTGATTGTCTTTGTCTTTATAATGCATTCAGGTTCCTAGTCACCTGAGCAAAGAAACAAATGCCTCGGTTTGGATGAGGTAATTTAAATTACCTCTCTACTTGTCCCTGTCCCTTGAATGTATTCAGGTACTAGTTACCTGAGCAAAGAAACAAATGCCTCGGTTTAGCTAAGGTAATTTAAATTACCTCTCAGCTTGTCCCTGTCCCTTTCGGTTTGATTGTCCCTTTCCCTTGAATGCATTCAGGTTCCTAGTCACCTGAGCAAAGAAACAAATGCCTCAGTAAGGTTAAGGTAATCTAAATTACCTCCCTGATTGTCCCTGTCCCTAGAATGCATAAATCTTTCGGGTTCCTAGTCACCTGATGCTAAAAGCAAATGCCTCGGTTGTTGAGGTAATTTAAATTACCTCTCTGAGTGTCCTTGACCGTGATCTCTGATTAGCAAATGAAGCAGTCCCAAATCTATAAGCTGCTTTGGTTGAATTAAAAACAAATGCCTCAGTGCAGAAGTTTGACATCCTTGGAGTATGCATGATCACGCTTACATTTAAATTGAGGTATGTGAATTTCTAATATTTTACGTCTGAAAATCAGGTATGTGAATTTCTATTTCTTTAATATATGTTTATTACTTCAGTTTCGTTATCTCTAAGGTTAATATTTTTTGTTGTTTATCAAATTCATTACTGTGTGTACACAGTCTCGACAAGTAGCAAACAAACTTACATAGGTCTTCTAACATCTCCTTTTTTATCTTTCTTTGCATGCAGTTGTTCTCCTTTTTTATCTGAAGATCGTCATAAGTGTTTCAGGTTATTTTTTAGCTCCCTTTGCATGCAGTTCTCCGGTTTTTTTGTGTGTTTTCTTTAAGTGTAGCCGTGTTACCATGTAGATGACTATGTGACAGTTGAATTTAATTTTTGAAGATTATATAGTAGGTTGGGCTTGTCATTTTTATTTTTATTAATTCATACATGATGTTTACATTGTTGAAAGAGCAAACTATGTTTTCTCTAACTAGTGTAGAATGATTATTACAATGAGTGTTTTGCCTGTGTTGGTTCATATTTGATTCTTAGGGAAGCTTATATCTAAAATCTCTTTTGCAATTTCAGCTGTGTTGGTTGGTTGTCTTCTTGTTATTGTTGTATACCCTTGTTTGTTTGGGATTTCCCAGTGATGACATGTCTACAATTTGCCTGGTTTGGTAGGATCTTGTTTCCTGTATACAACTTACATATTTAATTGTGACAACCAAGCTTGATTAGAAAATCATTTATTTACGTGCTGTGTGAGTGTTACTATAGTTTATTTTTTTTGTGTGTTTTCTTTAAGTGTAGCCCTGTTACCGTGTAGGGGACTATGTGATAGTTCAGTTTTATTCTGGAAGATCGTATAGCTGGTTGTGCTTGACATTTTTATTTTGATTAAACTATATATGGTGTTCACATTGTTGAAAAACCAAACTATGTCTTCTTTGACTAGTGTAGAATGATTAGTACAATAAGTGTTGTCTGTGTTGGTTCATATTTCATTCTTAGAGAAGCTTATGTCTGAAATCTGTCAGGCTTGTCTTGATGTAATCCATTTGTCTTACGGAAATATAGGAAGTTGTGCGCAGCGGTAAAAGCTATGCATGTGTTTGTCAGATGGATTTGGAGTGCATGCATTGTCTCATTGTGATTCCTTATTCCAATTTAAAATATTGGGTTACACTTTGCATCATGTAATTGATGAAACCATCTTGCTGTTAGTTATTTTTTCGGTTTTTATCTCTATGGAAGTGTATTGTGTGGTCCTTCTCTTTTGCATTATCAGCTGCATTGGTTGTCATCTTGTTATTGTTATATGCTCTTCTTAGTTTGGGATCTTCCAGTGATGAATTTGTCTACAGTTTGGCTGTTTTTGTTCATTTTTCTTATCTTAGTTATGTTTGTTTTGTTGATATTGTGTTATCCTTTAGATCTTATAGACAAATCGAATTTGATGAAAGATCGTTTATAAACTTGAGAAAATTACAACCTATATAATAGGAGAAGAAATTATAAAATTTTATCATATTGATGTTGTCGTGCTTTTTGCTTCCGATTTTGGTATTTATTGGTTATATAGTTATTAATTATCTTTGTTTTTCTTAGTTCGTTATTGTTTGCTGAATAGATAAAATTCTCACACATATCTTCTCTTATATTTGAAAGATTTTGCAACCTTGCAAAATGTGAACAATTCAATATATAGATGTTCAGACAAAATAAAATTTAAAAGTGGTATACCCGTTTGAACTAGTGAATCAAACACACGTTTATTTGTATTTATTGGTTATATAGTTATTAATTATTTTTGTTTTTCTTAGTTCGTTATTGTTTGCTGAATAGATAAAATTCTCACACATATCTTCTCTTATATTTGAAAGATTTTGCAACCTTGCAAAATGTGAACAATTCAATATATAGATGTTCAGACAAAATAAAATTTAAAAGTGGTATACCCGTTTGAACTAGTGAATCAAACACACGTTTGAATCCCTGAATCAAACATCTTAATTCTCTTAGTTGATTCTTAGAGAAGCTTATGTTTGAAATCTCTTTTGGTTGTTAGCTGTATTGGTTGTCTTCTTGTGTATGCCCTTGTTTGTTTGCTTGCAATTTCGAAGTGATGATGTCTACAATTTGGGTGTCTTGTTCATTTTTCTTATCCTAGTTATGTTTATTTATATGATATTGTGTGTTAAAGTTAGAGTTTATTGCTAAGTTAAAGCTTTTTTTTATACTTGCTATACTAATGCTTTTTCGTTTAGTCACTCAAATTTCCATGGAATACTGAGTGTTAATATTTATATTTGGTTTCCTGTAGACAAAGATCACAACTACACATGTTTATTTGTGACAATTAATCTTGATTAGAAAATCATTTATTTACATGTAGTGTGAGTGTTACTATAGTGTGTTTTTTTTTGTTTGTTTTATTTAAGTGTAAAGATCGTATAGCTGGTTATGCTTGACATTTTTATTTTGATTAAATTATGTTTGGTGTTCACATTGTTGAAAGAGAAAAATATGTCTTCTCTAACTAGTGTAGAATGATTAGTACAATTAGAATTTCTTGTCAGTGTTTGTTAGAGAAGCTTATGTCTGAAATCTGTCGTGCTTGTCTTGATGTGATCCATTCTTCTTTTGGAAAGATAGGAAGTTGTGTGCTATATCCATCGAGTGATCGAACTATCTACCAACAGTAACTTGTTGGTTTCCGATGAACAACCAATGAACCAACCTGTCATAAAATTCAATCGTACGTGTAGTGACACATCGACAACAGAACTAGCACAATCTCCTATGACAATTTTCCCATAAAATTTAACTGATGATGATGACACATCGAGAACAAACATAACAATTTTCTATAAAATTTCAGTCTTCTTAAAGATATAATAAAATTTCTGTGAATGCTTTATTTTATTTGATATAGAATTCAATAGTGTAGTTTGTTGATTATTGGAAAGACTTGTGACCTGATGAAGTAGTACCTTCAAACATTCAAAATAACGACCGAAACGATTTTTAAATGCGGTTTATAACATAAATATGAATTGAAAATTAAACACTTCACTTCCTCTGTTCATTACGAAATAAGACTTAAAAAAAAAAAAAAAAGAGCAGAAGAAGAAAGAAACTCGTAATATCATCTCCAAACTATTCAGGGGGAAGGATGATGATGTACTGCCCCAACCTCCTCACCACTTCTCCAACAATCCCTTCCTATTTACCATTTTGCCACTCCACTTATCTTTCTCCTCCACATTTCCAATCATCTGATAAAAACCCGAATCTCGTTTCCGTCTTCCGAGCAAAACCCAAAATCTCTCATTCCCTTGCGTGCTTTGCATCATCTTCAATGGAGACGACTCCGGCGACGCAGAGCAGCGAAACCAAACCTTTCTCTGTTCTTTTCGTCTGTCTCGGAAACATTTGTCGGAGCCCCGCAGCTGAAGGTGTCTTTAGAGATATTGTGAAGAAGAGAGGTCTCGATTCCAAATTCAACATTGATTCTGCTGGAACCATTGATTATCACGAGGTATACTAATTCTTTCTGTTCCGATTCTTTTTTCTTTTTTTGCTTTTTGAATTCGAAGAGATGAACACAGAACAAGTTACTTAACTCTAGGTTTTGTAATAAGATTGATGATTGATTGGTGAATGATGCTTTTCACAGACGTAAAAAGGTCTGATTTTGGATTTAGGTTTTTTTCTTTTTTTTTTTTTGGTGGATGTAATTTGGTTGGAGGAAGGAGCACTGGAGACTTTTGAAATTCAGGTTTCTGAATCAATTTGTGAAACTGCTCTTTTTATAAGAGATGAACAAAAACAGTAATCTAACTTTAGGATTGTATAGAAATATTGATGCTTGATTTGAACAATTAGTGAGTGATGCTTTTCACAGACGTAGAAAGGTTTGATTTTGGATTAAGTTTTTGTCTTGTTTTTGGTGGGAGTAAGGACTTTGAAATTGATGTCTCTGTGTGAAACTGTTTGTTTAAAAGGGGAATATGGCGGATCCGAGAATGAGAAGTGCTGCGAAACGTCGTGGGATTGAGATAACATCATTATCCAGACCGATTAAGGCTTCTGATTTCAGGGAATTTGATCTCATTCTTGCAATGGATGAACAGAACAAAGGTAGAAGAAAGAAGTAACTCTGTCAATCTACAAGAATTGTATGGTTAGGATCAATGTCTATGCAAATAGGATTCAGCATAGGACTAGAAATTTGCAAGTTGAGATCTGATTAGTTAATGAGAAATGAAATAAAATATGAGTTTGAATGTTTGATGTTTGCAGAGGACATATTGCAGGCTTATAACGTATGGAAAGCCAGAGGGAATTCCCCGCCCGATGCTGTTGAAAAGGTACCTGTAGTGTTTTTGTTGTTTGCTGGACTTTGGAACACTTTCTAGGCGATTGTCAGAATATATGTCATTGATTTTTCAGGTTAAGCTAATGTGTTCGTATTGCAAGAAACACAATGACAAGTTTGTTCCTGATCCATATTATGGTGGAGCTCAAGGTTTTGAGAAGGTAATTACCATCAGAGATTCGAGAAGCTTATTGTGGAGTAGTAACTATTGGTTTAGACAGATGGAAATTCAACCACTAGAGGTCTACTATCAAAATGGTTACTTTAGTCTATAAGACTTTAAAATGGCATGCCATTTTCACTACCAGAATTTTAACTGTATTATTTGGACACAACTCTCACATGGAAACTTGAATCTTGATCTGTTACTTGGTCTACTGTTTCTTTTGCAGGTACTGGACTTGCTTGAAGATGCTTGTGAGTCTTTGCTGGACAGTATCACCGTGTAAAGTTGATGATACTGCAAGCTTAGAGCCCCACTTATGTTGTTACTATTGCTGAGATTGATAGCTTTGCACATAAAACTAAGAGTTCTATTATTTCATTACTATAGACATCTTAATGATGTGAAGCTTGAATCTTTGATATTTTTTCTTCCTCTAAACCTTGTTTAACTGAACATATTCTCAGGAAGATGTTCTTATTGATGTTAAAGTATCATAGAGGGTGGCTATCTTTTTTAGTCTTTACACAATTGAACAATATGAACTATTTCCTTCTATCATTATTATTAGGAGAGAACGAGAGAAACAAAGAATGTGTGGACGTGAGGTGTTGTTGTTTGAGATGATAATAGTTTGAATTTTGCTCTATCAGTATTTGGCTTCCGAGAAATTAAGTGAATGGTGGTGGTGGAGCATAGGAACAGTGATTTATGTCGTTAGCAACATTTTCCACGAAAATCTCACTATATTTTACAGGAAACATCCATGGAGTTTCTGTGCCAATAGAGTCGTCAACCACATAGAGCCTCTTCCTCTTTCTTAAATCCGTCATCCATAGCTAGGATCTTGCTCCATCCTTCACCATACTAATGGATTCCTCTTTTTTCCTTGTCTTAATCACAGCTGCTATAGGCTTCATCTTCATGCTTTTTAGAAAATTCAGATTCGAACAAGATAGCAACGAAAGTAATTCTTCTTCCTTATCTCTTCCATCTCCTCCAACTTCTTTGTCTCAAAACTGTAAACACCATGTTTTCCCAAGCTTCCAAGGACCAGATGTCCGAAGAACCTTTCTTAGTCACATCCTTGTAGTGTTCAGGGGAAAGGGTATTGACCCATTCATTGATAATAATATAGAGAGGAGTAAGTCGATCGATCCTGAGCTCAAAGATGCTATTAGAGGATCAAAGATCGCGATCGTCTTGCTCTCCAAGAACTATGCTTCTTCGTCTTGGTGTCTTGATGAGTTGGCAGAGATCATGAAGTGGATCCAACTGACATAAAGAAACAGACTGGTGATTTTGGAAAAGCCTTCAGAAACAGTTGTAAAGGTAAAACAAAAGAGCGTACTGAGAGCTGGATTAAAGCTTTGGAGGATGTGGCCCAAATCGCTGGATATCATTCTCGCAACTGGTTTGTCCTCTTGACTTCTACTCTCCTTAATTAATATTTCCTCCTAGAGTTTATTTGTAGCTTTTAATAAAAAACCAAGACAAGAAAATACATATGTTTTGATTACGTATCAGAATTTTTCATGACTAGACTGATAAACAGTGTTAGTTGATGATATCCATCAATGTTTTAGGGTCAATGAAGCGGCCATGATCGAAAAAATAGCCAATGATGTTTCAAACATGTAGAATAGCTCCACACCATCAAGAAATTTCGATGGTTTAGTAGGGATGAGAGCTCATATGAAAAATTTGGAACCGTTGTTAGGCCTAGATTTGGACCATGAAGTAAGAATGATCGGGATTTGGGGGCCGCCTGGGATCGGTAAGACAACCATCGCAAGAGTTCTGTTTAACCAAGTCTCTAACAGTCAAACAGATTCCAACTTGCCGCAATCATGGTTCATATCAAAGGTTGCTATCCAAAACCTTGTTTGGATGAGTATAGTGCACAATTGCAGCTACAAAAAACAAATGTTGTCTCCGACAAAAAAAAAGAAAAAAAAAAAAAAAATGTTGTCTCAGGTGGTCAAACAAAACGATATCACGATTTCTCATTTAGGAGTCGCACAAGAAAGGTTGAAAGACAAGAAAGTGTTTCTCGTACTTGATGGAGAAATAGAGAGCATTATAAAGTTCAGTTAGGATGCCTTAAGTAAGGAAGATAAATGTCTATTTCTTTATTTAGCCTGCTTTTTCATCCACGAATCAGTTCATATAGTGGAAGCGATTCTTGCAAATAAGTTCTCCGACGTGACGCAAGGTCTCCATGTCTTAGCTGAGATCTCTTATATCTATTGAAAAAAATAAAATAAAGATCCATACTCTACTAGAAACATTCGGAAGAGAAACTTCTTGTAAGCAATTACTTCGTCATGGTCTTACGAAATATCAGCTTTTGGTTGGGGCAAGACATATATGTGAAATTCTCAGTGGTGCTTCAACAGTAAGTTTTGTTTTGCATTCTTATCTACAAATCAAGTTTATTTGATAACTAAACTTGCTATGTTATCTACTTATATTTCTTATGGTTCTTTTTCAGGAAAATAGGCGTTTTATAGGGATAAATTTAGATTTATCTAAGTGAGAAAGCATTTGAAAGAATGCATGATTTTCAACTCGTAAGAATTAATGAAAATTATGTTGATAAATCTGAGATACTGCAATCACTGCTGTATCATTGTCAAAATATAAGATTACGGGATTGGAGTTATTTCCAGAATATATGTTTGCCTTCTATTTTTAATCCGGAGTTTCTCGTCAATTTGGAACCGTTGACGAGAAAAAAGGAAGAAGAAGATAGAAACGACGAAGTTCTTTCTTTCGTTTCGCAAAACGACGTTGTTTTTTGTGTGGCTTCCACGTAAGCAGCCGCTAAAGGTCTCATATGTTTTTACACAGTTTATAGAGTTGATGTAGCGAATTTGAATTTTATCCAAGTTAATGTATGGATTTGCTCAATGTCATAGCTATAGCTAGGGTAGAAATTCAACATACCCCTTAGCTGAGGTAGATTATACCGATTTTCCTACGTACGTAGGGTTCCATTATCTGTTTGTTTTTAATATTTGAGCAGATTCAGATTTGATAATAAGGGATTGCACTAAAAATTGCAAGTCTTGTTGTCGCAGTCATAACAAGCAGCAGAATCTTATCTAACTAAACCACACAACCAAAGTACATAAAATGTATCTTCATCTCATCTACATTTAAGCTCAAACTCTTACATCGCACAACAGTTTGGCCAAAAATTGTCTGTCTGTAACAATTAAGCTTTTTTTTTTTTTCAAAAGATGTTGGAGACGGTTTCGTTTGGACAAGACAAAATAGGAAACACAATCTGTGTGTGTTCGGTGACTTTTCTTGCACAGAAAGCTTCTCATCAAGCTTGCAAGAAGCTAGCGTCCTTAGCAGATAGCAGTTAGCACCCAAGAGAAGCCTCCGGATGCATAAGAGGACGTTCATGGTAAACTCAGTGTTCTCGTTGTTCATCAGTTTCATAACTCGTTCTTTCGCCTTGAGGTCTGTTACGATCACTCTCCCCGCTGCATGGTACTTTATGAACTGTGAGAGATCAAAACATGTTACCGCCAACGATCTTGGTTCACTCGACGACGTGTCCAGGATCGTGAGGAGGACCCTGAGTATTTGCATCCAACAAGGTTTAAAACTTAAAAGGTGCTTAAGGGGTTTGTTATGAATTTGATGGTTGATTACCGAGACAATTTTATGGAAGGTAAATATTATTCTAATATCCCAAATCTAATGATGTTATGGATTATTGTAACATCCCAAATCTAACACCCATTATTTGTTTTATTGAAAGGAAGATGAATCCCATAACAGGCCCAATGAACGTAAAACAAACGAGAAAGGGTTTTGTTGTGTGTGTTCGAGACTACCTAGATAAACCTAAAGCCAGCAACCACCTAAAATGCGGGGGGGGGGGAGAGAGAGCTGAGCCACCATTGTTCTTGTTGTTGTCCCGTCGTGGTGTCCAGAACTTGTTGAGAAAGAGAGATCGTTTCCGTTCACCACCACCACAGCTACCGTGAGTTGCCACTGGAGTTTGCAACCACGAGTCAACGGATGTCAGCAGCTGCCACCAGAGCAGTCGTAGTCCATCCGCCATGTCGTTAATGGTAAGGAAACCCTAGATTATTATGTAACTTGCACAAGACGTTTCTCCAGTACCACCTTTTGGCGTAGCACTATATATATGTAAATGATATACATGTTTCATGTTTGATAGAAGTATGATAAGCAAATCTTACACAACAGCATGTCTCTTTTGATGGTAATTACTTCAGTTCAAATCAAAGGTTCATCAACAACACTCTCGTGCGACATATAAAAGTCGAAATATAATAGATTTCCTAACATTTTATTTTTATTTGTAATCTGCTACAGACTGTATCTCTAAGGGCAATCCCATCGCTCATACACCCATTTGGTGTCAAAAAATTTAATTAATAATATTTTAATTTAAATTAATTATTTAGTTATTTAATTATTTTTTAATTTATCTAACCAATAAAAAGATGACAGCAAGCAAGAGATCTCATCTCCCATATTTCCATACTTTTCTCATTTTTTAATTTTTTAATTCTTTTGACCCTCTATGGAGTATGTCCAATGGACATGCTCTAATAAGTTTGGATTATACAACCAAGTTAACAGAAGTAGTGAACATGTAAATCAACCTGCTTCATTGTCAGTTCAGGCTTAACAACACTACTTGAGATTAAGGCCATGTTCGTTTATTCATTTGGATGGACCATCTGAATGGTTCATTCAAATTTTGTTGATCATCCAAATGAGTTTCAAACATCATCCAAAATCGTTCACATGGATCATCTGGATGAGTTTGAAACTCATTTGGATGATTCTAGTTGAACCATTTAGATGGAGATACTTCATCCAAAAATAACAAATTACAAATATATTTTTATTATACAAAAATCTATTTATCTATAAAATTACAAATAATTTTTTTACAATTCTTACAAAATGTCAAAAACACATGATAAATTTCCCGCCAAAAACGCAAAGTCACATTTTCCCGCCAAAAATGTAAATCACATTTTCTCGCCAAAAACGTAAATTCATATTTTTCCGCCAAAAACGTAAATTCACAATTTCTGTCAAAAATACAAAACCATATTTTTCCACCAAAACCGCAAAATCACATTTTTCTGCTAAAAATGTAAAATCATATTTTTCTGCCAAAACCGCAGACTCGCATTTTCCCGCCAAAAACGTAAAATTACACTTTCTCGCCACAAACACATAATCTAATTTTTCCGCTAAACTTACAATATCACATTTTCCCACCAATACCATAAAGTCATAATTTCCCACAAAAAACGTAAAATCACATTTTCTCACCAAAAACGCAAAATCACATTGTCCCGCCAATAACTCATAATCTGTTTTTTTCGCTAAACCTACAATATCCCATTTTCCCACCAATACCGTAAAATCATAATTTCCTGCCCAAAACTTAAAATCACAATTTTCCCGCCA
The DNA here is from genome assembly GCA_024034495.1 of Camelina laxa. NCBI lineage: Eukaryota > Viridiplantae > Streptophyta > Magnoliopsida > Brassicales > Brassicaceae > Camelina > Camelina laxa. The sequence goes on along the minus strand of CM043882.1, from coordinate 17,521,726 downwards.
AAATCACAAAGTCACATTTTTGGTAAAATCGTAAAAAACATATTTTCTGCCAACACAAATTTACATTTTCCCACCAAAATGCAAAAATTACATTTTGGTCAAAAGTGCAAGAAGAATTTCATGAAATTAAAATTTATAAATTTCAAATAATAATAATATTGATATTAGGATTTTTAGAATTTTTGTTTGGTATTGAATAAAAATATATTCATATATATTTTAGATCAGTAATTAAAATTAATATGGTTAGAATTAAGATTAAAAAAATATTATTTCAAAACATGAGCATATTAGTTATTTTATATTCAAGTCCATTTAGATGAGAATGTAAATAAGGTCCTGTTCGTTTCATCATTTAGCATTTCCATCTAAAATTCTAAATGATCTATTTAAATGATACATCTAAATGATTCATCTCAATGTTACATGATCCAACAAACAAGACAAAAAAATAGTTCATTTGGATGATACATCTAAATGCAAATGAGTATGTTTGGTTTATTTACATTCTCATCTAAATGGATTTGAATAAAAAATGACTAATATGACCATGTTTTGATATAATACATTTTTAATCTTAATCTTAACCATATTAATACTTTTTTATATCATACCGCCACTAATCACATTATGTTTTGATATAATATTTTTTAAATCTTGATATAATACAAAAATGTAATTTTTGCATTTTGGTGGGAAAATGTATATTTTGCGTTGACAGAAAAATATGTTTTTACGTTTTTAGTGGGAAAATGTGACTTTGCGATTTTGGCGGGAAATTGTGATTTTACGTTTTTGACGGGAAATTATGATTTTACAGTACTAGTGGGAAAATATGATTTTGTGTTTTTGGCGGGAAAATGTGATTTTGTGTTTTGGCGGAAAAATGTGATTTTACGTTTTTGGCGGGAAAGTACGAGTTTGCGGTTTTGGCGGGAAAATGTGATTTTGTGTTTTCGCAGGAAAATGTGATTTTACGTTTTTTGGCGAGAAAATATGATTTTACGTTTTTGGCGGAAAAATGTGAATTTGTGTTTTTGCGGGAAAATGTGATTTTACGTTTTTGGCGGAAAAATGTGATTTTGTGTTTTTGCGGGAAAATGTGATTTTACGTTTTTAGAGGGAAAATATGAGTTTGCGGCTTTGGCAGGAAATGTAATTTTGTGTTTTTCGCGGGAAAATGTGATTTTACGTTTTTTGGCGTGAAAATGTGATTTTACGTTTTTGGCGAGAAAATATGATTTTACGTTTTGACGGGAAAATGTGATTTTGTGTTTTTTTTTTTCAATTTTTTTTTGGCGAATTTTTTTTGATTTTATGATGTTGGTGGGAAAACGTAATTTTAGTTTTGGCGGAGAATTTATCATGTGTTTTTTATATTTTGTAAGAATTTTAAAAATATTATTTATAATTTTGTAGATAAATAGATTTTTTGTATAATAAGAATATATTTGTAATTTGTTATTTTTTCATGAAGCATCTCCATCTAAATGGTCCAACTAGAATTATCCAAATGAGTTTCAAATTTTTGTCTAAAATTTTAAAACTCATTTAGATGATCCATGTGAATGATTATGGATGATGCTCATTTTTTTGACAAAAACGAACAACATTTGAATGAACCATTCAGATTGTCCATCCAAATGAATAAACGAACAGGACCTTAGGCCCTGTTTGTTTCACCATTTGTGTGATTCATTCAATTGATCCATTCAAAAGCTTCATCCAAGTGAGTCAACAAACAAAGATAAAAAAAGTTCATTTGAATGATGCATCTGAATGGAAATATGTTTGTTTGCTTTATTTACATTCTCATCTAAATGAATTTGATTAGAGTAATGACTAAAATACCCATGTTTTGATCTAACAATTTTTTAATCATTTTAATTTTAAATATTGATCTAAAATATATATTCATATATTTTCATTCAAAACCAAACAAAATCTCTAAATATCCCAATATAAATAATTTTAATTCTGACATTTACAAATTTTCATTTTCATGAAATACAATTTTTTTTTATAAAATTTAGAACATGTTATGCCAAATAAGAAAAAATCTGAGAAAGAAATCAGCTTAACAAGTGAAGCTGTAGAGAGAACTTGAACTTGAACTTGAATGAGAGCTGCAACGGGTTTAGCAAAAAAGTAGAGGCACCCCCACAACAAAGCAGAACATGCGATTTCAGTATTGGTATCCCCAAAGCATGTGAGAGTATTGTACACCTGTGAGAGTATTGTACACCTGTGAGTCAGAAAAGGTTTCAATAGATTCAACAGAGTTAATTAGGATTCAGAACAGTGGCAACGACTAAATCCGATGTATTCACAACATAATCTAAGGAATCAAACCAAGCCATCACACACATCTCCATTGATACACATAAAAATCATGTCAGAGATATATCTTATCTCTCATACGGTAGCTGCAGCTATTTCAATCCGTAACACCTGAAATCCATTTCGAGATTTCAATGATTAAAGTAAAAATCGAATCACACGTAACGAGAGATAAGGAGAGATCGAGAGAGAGGAGCTAAACCTCAACTCCGGCAAGAGATCCACGAAGACGAAGATCAAAGAGGAGCGGCTAGACTGGAGTGAAAAAAAAAACCCATGAGACAAGACACAAATAGATACGGAGAGAGAGAGAGAGAGAGAGAGAGAGAGAGAGAGAGAGAGAGAGAGAGAGAGAGAGAGAGAGAGAGAGAGAGAGAGAGAGAGAGAGAGAGAGAGAGAGAGAGAGAGAGAGAGAGAGAGAGAGAGAGAGAGAGAGAGAGAACCTGAACTCCGACGATTCACCGGCTATGAAGAGAGGAGTGAACCAGTGTCGAGGAATGAGAGAGAAGTGATTAGATGAAGGTGAGAAATATATGTAATTATCTAAAGTAAGCAAGGGTATATTAGACAATTTGTTTTTTAGCTGAATCATGTGCAGTCAAATGATCCGTTAGAACAAGTCCATTGGTGACTTTAACATGGTATTTAGGAGGACTCTTATTTTTATTGGAACTAAAAATAAATAAAAAATAGCAAAACAATAAGAATTGTCTCTTATTTAGTAAGTTTAAGGACCAACTCTTATTGGATAGGTGTTTGTGTTTGAGTGGTCTAATTTTTTATATAAAAAATAAATTATTTTTCTTTCTTCTCTCTTATCTCTTCCCGATACTCTCGAAACGGAGAGACTTTGTGGCTTCAGTCGCAAAATTTTCACCTTTGATCTTGTTTATTAACCAATCTCCAATCAAATTACTGATCAAACAATCTTCATCAGTCGGAGGTGTTGATTAAGGAATCAAAACAACAAATCAAAGATTCTGATTAATCGACGAGAGATTTGAGAGTTTTCTCCACCAAAGTCGATGGTTGATTCATCTTCATCTGATGGTAATTTCATGTTTCAATTTGTATGAATTATTGTTTAGTTTTATGAATAAATAGTCTCTTATATATATATAAGATTTGGTCAATTTAGGGTTTTTTATCAGTTTGGGAAGAGAATAGATTTGTGTCTTTGATCTATAGATCTTTGACTTGAGGAATTGTTCACTTCTTGTTCTTAGTTCAAAGTTAAGATTTTTAGCCGTGTGTTTGCACTAAGCAGTTCAGTTTTTTTTTTTTTTTTTTAAATCTGCAGGGTCGTCACTTTAGCTTTTGGGTGGATTATTTTCCTTTCATTGTTTATCCCCGTAAATGCTCTGCTGAAAGGTCAAGATAGGTTGAAAGATAGAGGTGTTTTGGATTCTCTGTCTCTCGTTTCTCTTGTATGTTTATGTTTTCACTGTGTTTTTTCTTTAAATTCAAGATGGTTTTGCTTTCTTTTGCTGTGTTACCAGAGGGTCTTGGTGGAAATTATATGCAGCTTTTTTGTCGCCTCATGGACCGGAGTTGTCAAGTATCGCCCACGGCCTAGCATACATCCTAAGCATCCTGGTTGGGTTGGTAAGTCTCTGACTATTAGAGCGCCCAGAAGTGTGCTAATGACCTTTATGATTGCTTAGCTTTAGTGAAGACTGATTGGTTTACCTTTCACGCATTATTGTGAACAAGCCATGATTGACTTTTGTTGCTTTATATATGAAGGACTTCTGCAAAGCACAATATTAGAGAGTGTATGATGTATCTGGTTCAATCGTTCAGAAGCAAAGGATCGTGAAAATGTAGCGAGAAAGTATGCATTGTTGTGAAAGTCAGAAAAAGAAGACGTATACAATGTCAACAAATGATGCGCATGTGTATAAGGTTTTATGCGTTTATTATTATTTTGTGTGGAGCCCATCATCACTGTGCACACATAGTAACTTACTTTTTTACCTCTATATAAATGATCGAATTCGATCGTTGTAAGATACGAACATATTACAAAACTTCAATTATAAAGAAGTTAAAATCTTTCTCTCTCTCTCTCGCCTCTCTTTTATTCAGTATCCCGATCCTCTTGCGGGTATAAATTTCTCTCTACTTATTATATTCACCATAAAATCAAACACTTATTTATAACACGTTATCAGCACGATCGCTCTACGGTGGGTTATAATTATATATTTATAATATGTATGTTATTATACTATATACATTACTCTACCGGGCGGTACGTCGCCTCGTTAAAAATATATATATATTTTCCAGTGGTTGTTCAAAACACCATTATTTATCTGTTACTATAGTGGGAGGTATTCCACCCCTATAAGTAATTATTGTAGTGGCTGCTTCACGCACCATAACAATGGACGGCTCAGCCGCCGATAATGTGGATGACTCCGTCACCATAATTTATTTACTGTTCTTATGTGGATGACCCGTCACCATAATATTGCCGTTAAATTATATTTATATTATGATTAATATTTAATATATAAGGAGGCTCAGCCACCTGTATATTAACATATATTTGAAATTGCTAAATTTTAACTGATTGATTGTTCAATTTATGATTTATTTTATGCTTAATACTTTTCACCAACGGTCACAAGGAAAAATTTTCAAAATCTTACACTTTTCAAACGGCTATGAACAATAATTTTCAATCTATAAATACACTCATATTTTCACTATTTCATTCATCTAAAACCGCATCACTCCTAGTAATTTTTTTTCTAAAGAAAGTTGTTTAAGTTTTCATTTTAGAAAATGATTAGCTTGTTTTTAATTGTTTGTTTAATTGCAATTATCACTTGTATTTATGGTCTCTTCGTTGGAGAATTTACCCACGAAGAGTTTACCATTAACATTGGTTTACTTTTCTATGCATTTGTGTTCTTTGTAATCGCTTGCATTATTAATATAAATGGTGCATTCTAAAATAAATAAAATTATTTTGCTAATAATATTTATTCGCTTTTGTGTTTAGATAACTAATGGCAAACATTAAGAAGCTTAAGTTTCCGGCTCTCAAAATTACTGGAGCAAACTACATAGCATGGACGTCAGATGTGGAACTCTATTTAGAGTCGTAAGAATTGTCGGAGACCATAAAATTGGAAAATATGTCGCCTGCCAAAGATAAGGCCAAGGCAATAATATTCCTGAGAAAACATCTCGATGAAAATGTGACGCATGACTATGCGCACATAAAAGACCCAGCAGAGCTGTGGCAAGCTTTAAAAGAACGGTTTGACAACCAGAGAGAAATAACTCTTCCTCATGCATTAGAGGACTGGAAAAATTTGAGATTCCAGGACTTTGAAAAAGTGGAGGATTATAATTCCGCTATGCTGAGGATTGTATCGCAATTAAAATACTGTGGTAAGCCTATTACCGAAGCTGAAATGCTCGAGAAAACTTACCTCACTTTTCATAAAGAACATCGAGTTCTCCAAGAGATGTATCAAAATTGCGGATACAAGAGATTTTCTGAGTTAATTGTGACTCTCATATTGGCGGAGAAGAATAATGAACTTCTCCTCAAAAACCACAACTCTCGTCCTACGGGAACAAAGGCATTTCCAGAAGTAAATGCAACGGATGTGAAAAATCCGGAGAGAGGAAGTCAAACCTATCGAGGTCGTGGTCGTTGATTTAATCGCGGACGTGAAAGATCTTTTCACCCACAAAATAAGAGGTCTTATAAATGGGTTCGATCTGAACAAGGTCCTAAGGGAAAAGAATCCCAAGGAAGTAACGCACAGAAGCGTGAGAACATCTGTTATAGATGTGGATCGAAAGGGCATTGGGCCCATGTGTGTCGAACCCCCGAACATCTTTGCAAATTGTTCATAGAGTCCCAAAAGGGAAAAGGGAAAGAAGTGAACCTCACAGAGCATTTTGAGGGTACATCTTACCTCGATGCATCTGACTTCGTGAACGAGTTCGACGAGACCGCTCATGCGGATAACTGAAATGCTTGTAGTGAGACTAGTAGTCTCCAGTAATGCCATTATATAAGTATTATGTATTTCAGTTGTTTTAAAATAATGTTGTTTCTTAAAATAAGATAATGTATAACCATTATATGTTTCTCTATGAATGAAATTTACTTATATTACTAGATATTCACCCGCGGTACACCGCGGGGCTATATTTTTTCTTAAAAATAAAAATATAATTTATTGATTATATTACATATATTTATTATTTTAAAAATGAAATTAAAAATCTTGATTCTATTACATATATATATATATATATATAACATATATCTTTTGAATTTGTTTAATGTACTATAATTCTGTAGTGTATAATTTCTATTGACTACATGTCGTAGTTTATTATATATATAGATATTTTTTATTAAAATTAATTTAGTAAACAAATATCCTAATGTAACAGATATAATTTGGTTATTTGTTTTTTTTTTCATTTGTTAATTAGTATGGATTAAATGTCTATATAATAATGTATTAGGTATTAAAAGACACTAATTTGAAAAAGGTGGGGAAAATTAATAATAAGGGATAAAAGTTGGGGATCAATCGGGCAAATATAAATACATATTCTTGTCTTTTTTTGTATTTTTATTTTAAAAATATTATTGTTTCTTTTTGTCTGTACAGAGTAAATCTGATTCTCAGGGGAAAAAAAAACGTCAATTTTTTCTCTTTCCTTATCTTCTTCGACCGACTGGTTTTTGTAAATCTGATAAATCAAAAGTTCATTGTTATGATTATCCATGTTTTATGCAGACAAAATTGATTAATTTAGATTTTACATTTAGAGAAATGCTTCAATCTCCAAAATCCCTTATCCTTTTCATCTCAAGAATGCCAGAACACGGGTGATTATCGAATAGCTCCAGGTAATTGCATGTTTATTCTGATGATGTTTTTTATAAATTCACAACGATTATGATGTTGGGTTTCCCATGTCATTTCATATTCTAACTCATATATGATAATATTTGGGTTTTTGATCACTTGAATATCATCGAATTTGGAAACATATTTGGGGAGAGTTTCGGCTAACAATTAAGACGGCGATTGATTACATCTTAACAGCTATGGACAGCCATCGAGGATTTGAGCTAATATGATGTTTTCCAGGTAATTTAATCTCATCTTAACTTGTTAACAATTTTAATTGTTTATGATTCTGATACTGTATATATAGATTAATCAATTTGAAAAGGTAAGATGATCTTCAAAAGGAAGCTGATTTTGATGCTAATAGTCAAGATTCACCGAAACTGTTATATATATAGCTAAATGTGTTTTGTTCCTTCAGGTTGAAGATTGGAAATGTAATAAACTACTGGTATCAGCACTTAGCGTCTTCCAGGTAATTTGATTGATGTTAGTATCTATATATGCGTTCACTGAAATTAGTTTTTTTTTTTATTTTGTTTTCAGTGTATTCACTGCATTGAGTTTTACAAATTTAAGTGATTTGCAGTGTAGATTCAATTTCAATAACGGTAATGACTAATGGTGTACTATGCAGGGTAGATTTGATTTCTATGCAATCTCTAATGAAAGGGTCAGTAAAAGTTCGCCAATTTGAAACTTAAGATGGTGAGTAATTGATGAATGTGTTAAAATTCTGCATATAAACCTTACCGAGAGTGTTATTTATATAACTAATTGTTGTTTGTTTCAACAGGGTGAAGTTCAGAGGTGTTTGTTTCAGCAGTCAAACACCTCTACGCTGCAAGTTCTGTGAGTGTAATTTTGTCTCTCTCAAATTCCTTTTGTCAAGTTTCTGATTGAAACGACCAACCCCTTTTTTTTTTTTATAAATAAATAATAAATATAATATATTAAAACAACTACAGCTAGTGGTCCCATACCCACTAGCCACCTAACCACAACACATTCAACAGCGGAAAACATAATCAATACCAATAATAAACCAATATTATAACAATAATATAACAAAGCAATATCTCAATACCAAACAACAAGAAACATGAAACCAGCAACCTAGCAATGTTTCTAATGACTCAACTCTAGCACCCTAGCAAATGCCAGACAACATCCAATCGAGTCCCTAGAACATCCTCCTCTTCATTGCCTTTGATTCCACGATCACACTTTGCCTTTACCTGCACCACAAACACAAATTGAGATGCATGAGTATTTGATAAACACTCAGTGAGGCAATCCTCCCATCTACTGGGCTATACACACAAGCAATAAGATCCCTACAAGCCACAAACAACAATCAATAAAACAAACCAGGCAATATACCACGCATGCAACTGAACAAGGGTGTCGACCGACACCAGATGGTGTCGATCGTCACTGACTATCTGGTGTCGACCGACGCCAAACTGGTGTCGACCGACACCCTGCCCGACACTCCCGAAAACCCTAGTTTGTGTCGACCGACGCCTCCACATGGCATCGAACGACACTCGCCAAAGTCCCGAGCCGTCCTCGCGTTGGTGTCGACCGACACCCCAACTGGTGTCGACCGACACCGATACCGAGCAGCGATTTCCCTCGATCGAGAACTCCGAATCTCGCCTCCAATCTCCCCAATCCGCTCCTTGCACTCCCAGAAGCCAAACCCAGCCCAGATAGCAACGAAATAACATAGGGAACTCAAGAAACAACCACATAAGCACCAAATCACATAGAAACTAGAAATCTTAGCTTAGATAAGCCATGGTCATGCACTCACCTCTTTGCAGGAAGATTCAGACCAAAAGCAACGAATCCACCTTCCTAGAAAGCTTCTAGATCCTTCCTAGCTTCCAAAACTCTCAAGAACAGCCAGGAATCTCACCAATCTCTTTCAAAAATCTCAGGAACAAAGCTTTTCTCTCCTTTCTCTCAAAAACAACAAAGCGGCGACAAAATAAACTTCCCAAAACCCTTCTGGTCGACAAAACACTTAAATAACCCGGTTCAATGGTTTCCTAAAACCAAACCGAACCAAAACGATAATTAAAAATTGAACCGGTCGAACCAGAAACAATTAGTGTCGATCGACACCTCCTGTGGTGTCGATCGACACCCTCACCAAAATACCAAAAAAATGGTTCGCGGGTGTTACAATTCTCCCCCACCAATCTAGATTCGTCCTCGAATCTCGAACAACCATCAGTCAAGGACTCCCGTGCAACCGTCTCCACGGCCCGCACTCCTCCGACCGATCTACAGAAGGTCTCCTCTAGGCGATAGACTCACGCTCCAGGCGTCATTTGCTCTTGACTTTTTGGACTTTCCTTTACTCATAGGCCTAAACCTTGAGTTTTTAGGCTCCTCATCAGACCTAAGTCTGCATGCCAAATGTTGGCTCCTCATCAGGCCGAAGCCCGCATGCCATAATATATAAGGAAAAGTCCAAACTCGTCTCTCGGGTTGCCACCCTACAGCGCGCCCCCGGATCGTCATCCGAAGTCGATATACCAACCATTCTTTCAAGCCACAAAGTCTCTGAAAATGGCAGTACTAGGAGAACCTAAGTCCCCCAAGAGTCGCGAGCAAACGATTCTGAACACGTCCGAGTCCTATCCCTATCCAGGTTTCCTTCCCGTGGCTCGCGTAAAACATCTCAATGTCCTACCAACCACATATTCCCTCACTGGAATACCTCATGACCACACAAGGATCATATACGCCACAAGGGCCGCCACAAAGGCCAAACAAAATGTCCTAAAGAGGACCGCCACCAAGGCCAAACAAAATGTCCTAAAGAGGACCGCCACCAAGGCCAAACAAATGTCCCAAAGAGGACCGCCACCAAGGCCAAACAAATGTCCTAAAAAGGACCGCCACCAAGGCACTCTGGCTAAACAGCCCGCCACGAAGGCCATCTGTCCCGAAGGACCGTCACAAAGACCATCTGTCCCGAAGGACCGTCACGAAGACACTCTGGCTAAACAGCCCGCCACAAAGGCCAAACAAACGTCCTAAAAAGGACCGCCACCAAGGCCACACAAATGTCCTGAAGAGGACCGCCACCAAGGCCAAACAAATGTCCTAAAAAGGACCGCCACCAAGGCACTCTGGCTAAACAGCCCGCCACAAAGGCCAAACAAACGTCCTTAAAAGGACCGCCACCAAGGCCACACAAATGTCCTAAAGAGGACCGTCACAGAGACACTTGGCTAAAAGCCCGTCACGAAGACCCCACAATGTCTAAAAAGACCGCCACACACGGGCACACTGACTCAAAAGTCCGCCACTAAGGCCACACTCAAGCCCCCTTTAAGGCTCTCCACCGCTAAAATGGATAAATTCTAACTCCCATAAAAATTTTCCATATTTAGCACCTTCCATTTTTGGAAACTTTCCACTTTTGGAAACTACTCTTCACAACCCCGCCTCACGGAAACTTTGTACCCCAAACACCACCTCATCTTGTTACTGAGTCGCACAACCAACCACCCCAAGCGACCGAGTAACAAGAGAGATGGGCTGGAATACTCCATTCCCGCTCCAGCCACGGATACAGATGGGACCCGGCTAAACAAGCTCAAGTCGTGGCTTGCTTCTCATACCACTTCTTGAACCTTGCCTTCATCTTTGCCTCAGGCTCCCAAGTCTGCTCCTCAACACCATCACAGTCCCAAAGGACTCTCATCAAAGGAATCTTCTTCTTCCGAAGCTCCTTGATCCTCCTCTCGAGAACCCTCACTGGTCTCGCCTCCAAAGTCATGTTAGGCTGAAGATCCTCAGGAATCTTAGCCAACACCTCCTCTCCCTCACGGAGACACTTCCGCAACATAGATACATGGAAAACCTTATGGAATGCACGCATCACCTCAGGTAACTCCAATCTATATGCCACTGGTCCAATTCGCTCAATCACTCTGAATGGACCCATATACCTCGGACTCAACTTAGTCTCTGACAATGACCTGTTCGGACCCCGCAACATGGCCATCTTGAGGTACACTCTGTCTCCTACCTGAAACTCAAGATCTCTCCTCCTCCTATCTGCATAGCTCCTCTGCCTATCCTGAGCCTCCTTCATGTTCAGCTTGAGAACCCGAATCTTCTCTGAGGTCTCCTGAACAAAACTAGCACCAAACATGCTCCTCTCCCCCACCTGAGTCCAGCATAATGGTGTACGACATGGCCTCCCATACAGAGCCTCATAAGGAGCCATCTTAATACTTGCCTGATAGCTGTTGTTGTAAGCAAACTCTACCAGGTTCAGATGATCTGCCCAATGGCCACCCCAATCCAACACGCACATCCTCAGCAAATCCTCCAGCGTCTGGATCGTCCTCTCTGACTGTCCATCAGTCTGGGGATGATAAGCTGTACTCATATGCACCTTAGTGCCCATCTCTGCCTGAAATGCCTTCCAGAACACCGAAGTGAACTTAGAATCCCTATCAGACACAATGCTTGCTGGCACCCCATGCAACCTGACTATCTCCCTCACATACTTCTTAGCCAAGACCGCTGCTCCATCAGTCTTCTTAATGGCCAGAAAATGTGCTGACTTAGTCAACCGGTCCACAATGACCCAAATAGCATCAAAGGTCCGTGACACTGGCAATCCTACCACGAAATCCATAGTGATCATATCCCACTTCCACTCAGGAATGGGTAAACTCTTCAGTAACCCGCCAGGAACCTGATGCTCAGCCTTCACTAGCTGACATACATCACACCTCGAAACCCAACTGGCCACATCCTTCTTCATCCCGACCCAATGATAGTACCTCTTGAGGTCACGGTACATCTTGGTCGCTCCTGGATGAATGGATAACTTGCTCGCATGAGCCTCTCTCAGAATCTCCTGTCTCAACTCCTCATCCTTGGGCACACACACACGACCGTGCACCAAGATAGTACCATTATCTGAGACCTGATATTCGAACCCACATCCTTAGAGGCATTCACTAGCCCCAAATCCTTCTCCTGAGCCAACCGCACTCGACTCAAGATCTGCTCTATCTACTGCTTCCAAACCCAACGGTTCCTGTGAAACAGCACATAAGCTCAAAGCACTGATCTCCCCTACCAGAGACTCCATCTCCTGCTCCTGAGCCGAAGCTACCCTCTTCCGACTCGAGCATCTGCAACCGTATTAGCCTTACCAGGATGATAGGCTATCTCCAAATCATAATCTGCCACAAGCTCCATCCACCGCCTCTGTCTCAAATTCAACTCAGGCTGAGTGAATATATACTTCAGGCTCTTATGATCTGTGAACACATGTACCTTTGCACCATAAAGATAAGATCTCCAAATCTTCAGGGCAAAAACTACAGCACCCATCTCCAAATCATGAGTAGGATAGTTGCCTTCATGCACCCGCAACTGCCGCGAAGCATAAGCAATCACCTTCCCATGCTGCATCAGAACACAACCCAACCCAACTCTAGATGCATCTGTATAAACCACATAGGGTTCTCCTTGCTCAGGCAAAGCCAACACTGGCGCAGTAGTCAACATCTCCTTCAGGCTTGCAAAGCCTTCCTCACACTCTTCTGACCAGACAAAAGGAACATCCTTCCCTGTCAACTTAGTCATAGGACGTGCTCTGCTTGCAAACCCTTGCACAAACCTCCTGTAGTAACCTGCCAAACCAAGGAAACTCCTGATCTCTGTGGCATTCTGCGGTCTAGGCCAATCTCTGATAGCCTGAATCTTCTCTGGATCCACTGAAACCCCTTCTACAGAAACAATGTGACCCAGAAAGCCCATCTCACGCTGCCAGAAACTACACTTGCTCAACTTGGCAAACAGCTTCTGCTCCCGCAGCTTCTCCATAACTGCCCTCACATGCACTGCATGCTCCTCAGGACTCTTAGAGTAAACCAGGATATCGTCGATGAAAATGATGACAGATACATCCAGAAACTCCTGAAATACACTGTTCATCAATCTCATAAACGCTGCTGGTGCGTTAGTCAACCCGAAAGGCATCACCACAAACTCATAATGCCCATACCTCGTCCTGAAAGCAGTCTTCCTCACATCTGCCTCATCTATCGGTATCTGGTGATAACCCGATGCCAGATCCACCTTGGAGAACCAAGTAGCACCCCTCAACTGATCCAACAACTCGTCAATCCTCGGGAGAGGGTACTTGTTCTTCACAGTGACCCGGTTCAAACCCCTGTAATCAATACACAACCGGAAACTCCCATCCTTTTTCTTGACAAACAACACCGGCGCTCCCCACGGTGACACACTAGGACGGATGAATCCCTTACTCAATAAATCCTCTAGCTGCTTCTTCAGCTCTGCCATCTCTGCTGGAGCCATCCTGTAAGGAGCCTTGGATAACGGTGTCGTCCCCGGTTCCAGTTCAATGGTAAAAGGATCCGACCGAGATGGTGGTAATCCCTGCAGAGACTGAAACACATCCTCAAACTCCTCCACTACTGGAATACCGCTAACCGTAGACTTCCCCACTGACTCTGGCATAGATATAGTGACCAAATAAGCCTCACGGCCCTTCTCGATCATCTTCCCAGCCTGAATGGCTGAGATCACGAGACTCCCTGAAGTCGGTCTAATACCCTGAAAAACCAACTTCCCTCCTGGTCGCTCAAACTCCACTCTTCCCCGATAGCAATCTAAATGCACCCTATGCCGATGCATCCAATCCATCCCGAGAATAACATCATACAGCTCCACGGGACTGATAAGCAAATCCGCTGGCCATGACTCTCCTGCGATCTGAATATCAATTCCTCTAGCTCGTCCAATAACTCTCAGGAACTTGCCTCCCGCAACTCTAACAACTCCTGTGCGCTCTCCAGGATCCCCGCTGATCCCCGCACACTCTGCACACTCTGGAGTAATGAAGCTATGCGAAGCTCCAGAATCAAACATAACGTGGGACTTAAACCCGCCCACCAACAAGGTCCCTACACAAACCTCATGTGTTGAGAACCTAACACTATATCACAGGAACATAAAATCTGGCCCTACTAAAATTCACAAAGATTAAGTACCAGAAGTTATACCTGTGATCGCCCCGGCACTGGTTCCACCAGTCTCCACTGTCGTGTAAACCCGAGGCCCCTGCTCAATCCGTGCCACCTGCTGACCCCCAGGCTGCACCTGCTGCAACGCTGCCACTGCTGCCGGCTGCAGTTTGGGACAAAAAGGCTTGATGTGCCCTGTCTCCCTACAATGATAACACACCCGAGGTCCTGCCGTCGGAACACTCCTCTTGGGACAACTAGCAACCCTGTGATCCCTGCTCCCAACACCGAAGCAACCCGCACCACTCGGCTTCTGCGTAGCCTCCCACTTCCTCTTGGTTCCCTGGGCATGCCTACCGCCCCTGCTAGAACCACCCTGCTGCTGAGCCTTACTAGGCTGAACTGCTGGAGCTACCGCCACTGACTGTGCCCGGATATCCTCCTCAATCTCTGCTGCAGTCTCAACCAGCTCTGCACGCGTAGCATAACTCCTCCCTCTACAGTGAACTCTCAAGTCATCACGTAGAGCCCTCAAGAACCTCCTGATCTGAGCCTCCTCAGGCTCCATAGCCCGACCTCCATAACAAAGAAGTCGACTGAACTCCAAGTCCAACTCCCGCACTGACCGTGTCCCCTGAGACAACTGAAGGAACTGCACCTCCAGACGATCCAATGCCTCTCTAGGAAAATACTTGCGGTTGAACTCCAAAACGAAGTCAGCCCAAGTCATCTCCCGCTGCACCCTCCTAGCAGCCACAGATCTCCACCACAACTCAGCATCACCACTCAAAAAGTAGACCCCTATGTCCACCCAAAACTCCTCAGGACATCTCAGGGTGTGGAAGTTACGTTCCACTCTCGTCCTCCACGCATCCGCAGCAGTAGGATCTACACCTCCTGAAAACTGCTCAGTGCGCAACCGACCCATCTCTGTCAACATGCTGAGATAACGAGCATGGACCCCCGCATCCGCAGCCACTGGCTGCCGCTCCTCCGCCACCACTGGTGGCACTACCTGAGCCTGAGCCGGTACCACTGGTGGTAACCGCTCTAACACCTGTGCTAGCAAAGCCGCAAGGTCAACACCAGGGACTCCACCCGCTGGGACCCCCACACCCGGGACCCTAGCATCACCGGCCACTGGAGCATCAACACTGCCCCCTCCTGCCACACTCACGGAATCCCCCGGAACACCCTGCGACTCGCCAACACCCTCAGCTGTCACGCTCTGGTCCTCGGTCTCACTAACCACTGGGACTCTGCCCCTACCACGACCACGTCCGCGTCCACGACCACGTCCGCGTCCACGACCTCGACCAGCCACAGCACCCCCTCTAACCATCTGCACTACCATGAACAGAAGGCTAAGCAAACAATTTCTATTATTACACAGAAACATAAACTCACCGTGGAATCACACACTCGGCTCGAAGAGGATGTTCTAAGACTCCATGCCACACACAATTGACTAACTCACATAATCAATCCAGACATGCAATCCCAAACATCTACAACAGAAACCTAGCGAACCCAAACCTAGAACCGTAAGGGCTCTGATACCAAAATGAAACGACCAACCCCTTTTTTTTTTTTATAAATAAATAATAAATATAATATATTAAAACAACTACAGCTAGTGGTCCCATACCCACTAGCCACCTAACCACAACACATTCAACAGCGGAAAACATAATCAATACCAATAATAAACCAATATTATAACAATAATATAACAAAGCAATATCTCAATACCAAACAACAAGAAACATGAAACCAGCAACCTAGCAATGTTTCTAATGACTCAACTCTAGCACCCTAGCAAATGCCAGACAACATCCAATCGAGTCCCTAGAACATCCTCCTCTTCATTGCCTTTGATTCCACGATCACACTTTGCCTTTACCTGCACCACAAACACAAATTGAGATGCATGAGTATTTGATAAACACTCAGTGAGGCAATCCTCCCATCTACTGGGCTATACACACAAGCAATAAGATCCCTACAAGCCACAAACAACAATCAATAAAACAAACCAGGCAATATACCACGCATGCAACTGAACAAGGGGTGTCGACCGACACCAGATGGTGTCGATCGTCACTGACTATCTGGTGTCGACCGACGCCAAACTGGTGTCGACCGACACCCTGCCCGACACTCCCGAAAACCCTAGTTTGTGTCGACCGACGCCTCCACATGGCATCGAACGACACTCGCCAAAGTCCCGAGCCGTCCTCGCGTTGGTGTCGACCGACACCCCAACTGGTGTCGACCGACACCGATACCGAGCAGCGATTTCCCTCGATCAGGAACTCCGAATCTCGCCTCCAATCTTCCCCAATCCGCTCCTTGCACTCCCAGAAGCCAAACCCAGCCCAGATAGCAACGAAATAACATAGGGAACTCAAAGAAACAACCACATAAGCACCAAATCACATAGAAACTAGAAATCTTAGCTTAGATAAGCCATGGTCATGCACTCACCTCTTTGCAGGAAGATTCAGACCAAAAGCAACGAATCCACCTTCCTAGAAAGCTTCTAGATCCTTCCTAGCTTCCAAAACTCTCAAGAACAGCCAGGAATCTCACCAATCTCTTTCAAAAATCTCAGGAACAAAGCTTTTCTCTCCTTTCTCTCAAAAACAACAAAGCGGCGACAAAATAAACTTCCCAAAACCCTTCTGGTCGACAAAACACTTAAATAACCCGGTTCAATGGTTTCCTAAAACCAAACCGAACCAAAACGATAATTAAAAATTGAACCGGTCGAACTAGAAACAATTAGTGTCGATCGACACCTCCTGTGGTGTCGATCGACACCCTCACCAAAATACCAAAAAAAATGGTTCGCGGGTGTTACACTGATTATTGTTTGACCAATCTTAGCATTAAGTCAGAAAATGACATCATCTTGGAATGCAGGGATCTTTCGAACAATCCTCTCACTGGAGTTATTCATGTTAATGGTTCCTTTTCACACCTTGTCGGTTTTGCTTCTTTCTCCTATTGAAAATCTTAGTGGGTAAGTCTTGTAAATAATGAATTAATTATTTGAAAGTTGTCTGTAGTTTTGCCAACACCAAGTTGAAACCCCTTCATGCATCTCCACCGCCTCCTATCGCCTCCTAAGTTGAAACCCCTTCATGAAAGCTAAGTACAATTCATGTTTTCAGATGTCTTAAGAAACATGGTTATTTTTTAAATAATGTTACTGAGTAATGGTGTACTTTTCGCGGTGTAGATTTCAATTCTAGGCAATCTCTAATAGAAGTGTCAGTAAAAGTTCATCAAAACACATCAAGTTAAGATGGTGAGTAATTGATGATAGTGTTTAATTTCTCCAAGATTATTGTTAACGATACTGTTATTCTCTTTATATAACTAATTGTTGTTTGTTTTTCCTCAGGGTGAAGTTTAGAGGCGTGTGAAACTACTGAGCATCTTCAAATTATTCCAGAGTGAGGTTAGTAATCTATCTCTTTTTTAGATTTAGTTAGTATTAGAAAGGTTATTACGTTCTGTGCTTCTATCATAAAAAAATTTGTTTTTTTCAAACAGTTTAATAGGAAATGACTTGGCTTTCAAATAGTTTTTCTTTAAACATCCAAAAGCGTTCATAATGTAAATATAGTGAACTCTTAGTAGAAGCATTTTTAAGAAAAAAAACAAAAGATTACAACTTAAGTAAACTATCAATGTTTCTACAACTGACGTTTGTTCTATGGGTTTTGAATGATTTGTCTTATTGTTTCAGAAGTACCTGCATTTTTTAAAAAACATAGTTATTGTATGAAAGCTACTGTTATTATTGTTTCCAAACACTAAACGAAATAGCTAGTAATATAGATGGGTCAAATTTACCTTTGTAGAGGTTGTTGACTCAGTATATGTTTTGGAAAACCTCCTTGAAAACAACATTAGTTGTTTGCTTCTCAATCTTTCCCTCTTTGTTTAGTATTAGAATTCTCAAACCTTTTTTGGATGTAACTCTAGACAATGCAACATAAAGTTGGCCATGAGAAAACACAGGTTTAGGCAAGTATAGTCCTACTTTCTCTAGAGATTGTCCCTGGCTTTTATTGATGGTCATAGCAAATGCAACAGAGAGCGGAAACTGTCTTCTACGCATCTTGAAAGGGAGTTTCGTATCTGAAGGTGTAAGGTTTATGTTAGGGATTAAAACTAATTCACCACTTCTGTCTCCTGTTATTACTCTAGCTTCCATTATGTGATTAGCAAGTTGAGTAATCTGGAGCCTAGTTCCATTACACAGCCCCCCTTTGGGATCAATGTTCCTAAGTAGCATAACCGGCGAACCAATCTTCAAATGTAAAGCATGGTGTGGCAAACCTGAGAGCTTGATACTATTTAAGAAATCTGGAGTGATAACCGGATTGTTCAGTGAATCTGAGTCAGTCGGATCTATACTATCAGCACTTAGATAGATCCTTTCTTCTCCTAGAATAACAGGAACATCTAGTGATTACTACCAGTAGTTGCAGAGTTAGAGATGACATGAAAATAAATCCAAACAATAGTCTAATTTAAACGTTTATAATACCTTGCAAATGTTGTAGCATATACTGGTTAATTGTATTGACATCATCATTGGTTGGTGCTAAAATAGCTCTCTTTTGAAAGAATTTAGGATCATTGTTTTTGTGCATCTCTGTAGGATCTCCATAGATTTCCTTACAAATTGCTGCTACTGGATTTTCTGCCTCTGTAATCAACAATTCTTCTGGAATATCTATTAGTGTCTCACCATCATTAGGCTCATTAATCCTACCATCACCAACAGCCAATAACCAATCTGAAAATTCTTGGATATCTTTAGTTTCATCAACACTTAATTTGTCTGACAGCAGTCGCATGTTTTTAGTCAATTTTAGGACCCTGCAGTGATCCCACAGATACAAAGCATTAAGTGAGGACATCACTATTTCTGCCCTCCCTGCTCCATTTATGACTGGAAGAACTTGTTTGAAATCACCTCCAAAAACAACTACCTTTCCACCAAACACCTTGTTATCTCTACTGTTCATAATATCAGTGAAGCTTTTATCTAGAGATTCAAAACAAAACTTGCTCATCATTGGTGCTTCATCCCAAATAATAAGAGATGCTTCTTTTATCAACTTAGCTAGATCTGACTTAGGCTTGATTTTGCAAACAGAAAATTCATCAGGATTCAATGGGATTGCAAACCTTGAATGTGCAGTTCTACCACCTTCTAACAATAAAGAAGCAATGCCACTTGAGGCGACATTAAGAACAATCTGTCCTCTTGATCTAACAGCAGCTGCTAGTGTTTTCCACACAAATGTTTTCCCTGTTCCTCCAAAGCCATAAACAAAAAAAACCCCACCTAAATCTTTGAATACAGCCCCTGTGATCTCATCGTATACACTTCTCTGCTCAGTAGTTAGCATCTGTACCCATTCAACATGCTTTTCTTCCAAGTAGTTTCGGTCATATCTCATCTCATCAACAATTAACCGGTTGGAGTTATCAATACCTTCTCGTGAAGGCTGCGGGAAATGTGCAATATCTTGGAGCGTTCCACCATTAAACAACATGATCATCTTATTTCTTGAAGAGTATAATTTTTAATCTGAGCTTCCGTGAGAGTTAGATCTGCATTATGAAAAAGTATTAGGGTTCGATCAAGTTTCGTATATACATAAGGATATTTAACAAATACATATTATTACCTGGATTGTTGTACTCTTCTCTCTTTTTTGTCTCTATGTCCTCTGATAAAAGGTGCCACGTTTGTAACCATACATGTTCTGGTCTGGCAAGAGAATCTGATAGAAGCAGCATAGCAAAAAAGTTTCTCATATAATCTCCAAAACAATACTGACCTGCTTCAATGAGACCGTCAATAAAAACTTGATCATCATCTAGAATTCCTCTTGCAAAACATGCTTCTTTGTAAGATTGATACACAACACCATTAAATGTTTTGATATCATCAAAACTCGTTGGACCTCTGACAATGTTAAGCAGAACCCTAAGATAGTATTCATCTTCCATTTTTCTAGGAACATAGTTTATACGACCCAAAGAAAAACCTCTTGATCTCTTTTTCCACTGCTTATTCGTTCCATCCCAAGTAAAATATGCTGGGATTTCAGCATAAAGAAGTTCTCGAGCTCGTTTCCCATTCTTTCCAACAGCATTTATCCTATTTAAAGTCAACCACGCCATGAACATTGAGTCTTGATTAACTATACGTTCCAGAACATCAGAAATATGAGCTTTTGCATCAAAATAAGCAGGTTGCTTCCCTTCGACATGAAAAGTCAGTCTCTGAACAGCGGTAGATCTATTTTGAAGTGGAAACTTAAAAATCCTCCATATTGCTTCTGAGGCAGATACATATCTAAAGAGGAAAAAATAGGATAAAACAAAGTTAGTAAGTGATATAATATGCAATAAGCTTCGTGAATATCATAGTGTATAAAAATCACCTGCAGTCAAACCAATCTTTTATTTCATTCTTCTTTTTCTCAGAACTATCTGGTGCTTGCGCAGGAGTCACAGTTTCGTTAGTGGTAGACTGATTCACAGGCTCAACAATAAATGTAACACGATCTGGGCCTTTGTTGATATACTTAAATAAGTATTTGATAGAACCAGTCTGGTTGCACCATTCCACGTTGATATGAGCTTGATATCGAAGGGAAAGCTTCTTATTATAGGGCACCACATATCTATTGTCACATTTAATACCACCCTTCTCAACATAGTGTTCTGTTCTCCTCCTTCTATACACTGGATAACCATCACTACCAACTTTGGTAATATCTTGATGCTTTTTTGGGTATTGCTTTGAACATAATCCATCCACCATACAGGGTGAATTCTTGTTCGCTGCACCACATGGACCGTGAATCATAGAATTCTTAATTACTTCATAGAGCTCTGGTTCTTTCTCTTTATCTGGAATCTCTGCAGAAATCATCTTGTCAATGTCATCAGCCGTAGGTAGCTTACTTTGAGAAGTCATAAATAAGAGAATATGAGCATGTGGCAATCCTCTTTTCTGAAATTCTACAGTATACATAGCTGCAGTAATATAATCAAAGTGTTATTAGGATCTGAATAAAGATTTATTTAGCTAACTTAAGTGAATAATATAAGAGAAAACACTTACAGGCTATTGTCTTCCCAAGCATATTTTTTTGTGTCAAATCTTTCATTAAAGAATCCAACTTGATTTTGAAAATCCTAGCAACAATATCTGGTCTATCATCAGCAGTTAAACCTCTTTCTTGGCAATATCTGGTTATCTCAGGCCACTTAGGATTACATGTAAAGGTGATGAACAGGTCTGGAAATCCGTAATGTTTACAGATTGCCATAGCATCATAGTACGTTTGAACCATATAACGCGGTCCACCGGTGAAAGATGATGGTATACAAATTTGATTACCTTCCTCACCCATAGTAGTTGTTCCAGTTGCGGCCGCCTCTTTAATTGAGCTGTAGTTCTCGCATCTTAGTTTGGATTGATTAAACTTGATATAAGATAGCCGGTTAGATTCGATAGTTGTATAAGCATCACAAAGAAACTGCTGAAACAACCTTTTTGAACACAACAAAGTATGAGACTCGTTAGCTCTCTCTTGAATCCTGAATGCAAACCACTGTCTCATGCTAATACACTTCTTTTTCTTAGAGTTTGCTTTCTGATAACATTTCTCGATACCAGGCCTGAAACCATCTTCACCATAGCAGAAAATAAGAGGATATTGTAGAGCCAAATAGGAGATATGAATTTGACTTATCCTCTGTAAGTGACCAGTAGTCTTCTCTTGAATGACTATATCACGGTCAGGCATTTGCTTTTGGAAATCCCCAGGTATTAAAGCAGCTACCTCTGATGATGTTGGCATATTGTATATCCTTCCATCAGCACCTTTGCGATCTGCAACAATTCGCATGTGAAACGGCTCATTGTTAGTAGATTCAAACCTCTCTCTAGCCGACCTGAATATTTTCACATAGGGGTTAACATCATTCAGCATTTTCATAAGGGCTTCGATGACTTCTTTTTTTAGTTTCTGTTTCCCTGCGCCTGGTTTTGAATTTTTCCCCTTGCTTTATACATTAAAAAAAAACACGTTTTGAATCAGAACTATATGTAAGTTATTAAAAAAGCATGAAAAAAAAAAACATAGAATGCTTACTTGATGACAGTCGCTCTATTGTCTACTTCGTTTTCAGTATCAACAATATATAGTTGTGAATACTTAGCATAATCACCATCATCTGGCTTTAAACTACCAATCAAATGATAGTTTCCTCCTTGCAAACGAAACATGTTTGGCCCTTTGCCTTTTGGCATAGACTGATCCACCTTTCCACCAAGAGAAGTCATGGAAAAAATCATATTAAAAATTCTTATATTCTCTCTGTAGTTTCTGCTCATTGCATCATTCCCTTTTAGTAGTTTCTTGATAAGTTCTGGAGATTCTTTTAGAAAGGGTAATTTAACACTGCCTTGACCACAACATAGTGTAAAGGTTGGGTCCTTCTGGTTACGCCTTTGGTTTATACGCTCATTAAACCACATCAATGCACCACAATACTTACACTTATATGTGGCATCACCATGATCAAGATAATCTGTTGATTAAACGTTTTTTATTGGGTTAAAATGAAAGAATATTAATCATAGTCTTGTAAATAGTTTATAGAAAACGAAATTGAGATCTGATTTATTTTGCTTAGCTGTGGAGGTGTGGAGATTTTTTACCAAACGTGGGCGACCTCTTTTCTTTGGTTGAGACATATTCGAATTTGCTGCTGCCTGTTCGATTGTTTTCTTCAACATTTTATCCAGTCTATCCATGAATCTTGCATGTTCTTCACTTCTGCTACTCTTTTCCTCCACAATAGTAGGTTGTTCTGTAGATTTCTGCCTTTCTATATTAGCTGATTCATCAGTTTCAGTTAATTCATCGGAATACTGCCCAGTCTCATCGTCAGTCGAGGTCAGATAGTAGTTCTGTTCCATGTCTGTTTCACAGTCAGTTGAACTATCATTGTTGACATGGTCGATGCTTTCATCATCAGTGCAATTATTTTCTAACTGTTCTTCCATAGTTGCAGACCCTTGACCTAATTATAACAAAAGTTGTAGTTTGGTTTTCTGAAACTCACCCTAAAAAATGAAAATTAATGTACTTGCAAAAAAAAAAGCATATGAAGTAATACCTTGCATAAAAGTTGTGAATGATGCATTTTCAAAATCTTCTTGCAAGTTTCTAATTGGAAGCATATGAACTGGATTGCCATATTTTGGTTGTTTTTGGTTGCTTATACATGAAGTAGCAGTAGGAGATTGGTTCTCTTGAAAACAAAAATAGAAGAACTTAATATATAGATATGAGTTGGTAGTGTAGTTTAATATTTGGGATAAACATTAACCTTTTGCTGAATTGATTGTAGAAGAAGATGGAAGTGTCAACGTGGGAGCTTTCTGAAGGTGGAAGGGTGGTAAATTGGTAATGTCCGCTAGTACATCTCTTGAAGATTGCGGACATATATTAGAGTTGGGGTGTACCACAGAAGCCAGGCCCGATCTTGCACTTGAACCTGGTAAGTTCATGTTAGGACCTTTCAATTCATGGTTGTGGCAATGAAAAGAAAAATATAATTGCTAATCAAAAATCGGGTGGAAAGTTAGTTTTAATTTAAGGATACCATTTGTTGTTTGATTTCCAGGAACTGAAGGTTGAAGTGAGTTTGGTGTCATAAAATGACCAGTAGGATTATCATTGAGGTTGGTAATGTCTTTTAAAACGCTAGTAAAAGCTTTTTTCAAACTCACAGAACCATTAGTATTGCATCCACTTGCTTGAGTTATCTGACTGTTGGGTATAGAACTCTGAATAAAACGGGGTTTTTTTGATGGATTTTCCGATGAAGGCAAATCCATCGTAGAGGTGTTTTTTTTGTTTTTCATGATTGATTTAGAAAATGGTAGTAAGTCAAATGGTGTCTATGATTAGCGTATAGCAATGACTTTTCATCGGTAAATCTGTTGAATGCATATATAGAAAGATTGTGTAGTTATAATCATATATTTTCTTGTTTAATAGATATAGAAATTCAATATCAATTACAATAATTTAGGACATATATATGATATAGAGAGACAAATTAGTTTTGAATTGCATCAATCTCTCTTACGCACATGTACTTTAACACCTACAATCCAATTTGTTTTATACCATATTTGTCATCAGTTAGTGAGGTGATTGAATAAGTTTGAGCATTTTTTTAAGTTGATACTGTTATTTTACATTTTGTCAGATCCTATAAACGTGAAAAGGGGATGAAATACATATTAATGTGATACCAAGAGGTTGTTTACTTAAATCCAATAATAGAAATGATGAGTTTTTTATTTTGTCTTAATAGGTAAATGATTTGTTTTTTTCAGGGGTTTTTCCCATATGGTGAGATGATGAACTTTAATGAAACATGCGGTGATCAAATTCTACAACAGAGGTTAGTTTGCTATATATCTTTAGCGTAAGTTAGTTTGCTATATATCTTTAGCATCATAAATAATTTTATGGTAGGTAGGATGGAACCGAGTAAGTTAAAATGAAAATATGATTTAAAACTTTTATTGAAGCAACTGAATTATTTTTGATAAGAGCTGCGAAACAGCACTTATTTGAACAACCTAACCAACAGCACTTAAGAAGTGTTCAAATGAAAATGGGAAAAATTTAAAAACAAAAGCACAACTGAAAATAAAATGTCGCCACAAATCATTCCTTCTTTTCAACCTTGATCTTAACTCAGACCATCTTCTCTTTTCCCTCAATGACAGAATTGGCCAAAACGCTTCCATGATTTGCTTCCTTCTCTTTTCCAAGACCATCTTTGTCCATTGATATTTCAGCTTTTTCATGAACTCCTACAGCTCCAAATTCTGGGTTAGACTTTTCTAAATCTATAGGTTCAATACAAAACTTTTTAGAAGTTGAGTTTTGATCATCAGTCCCTTTATCAGAGGAGTAAACACGCTTGGAGGATGGAGTAGTAGAGTTGGTAGTCTGAGGACTGTTTTCTAACATTAGAGATCCCTACATACCACAAATACATTGTTATAACAATTAAAGATATCCATGTTTTCAATAGTTTAAACAATTACCTGGTCACCAGATAGAGTAGTTGGTGCATTAAGAATCTCAGATGAATTTTCCAACAGTTGTTCTTCGATTAGTCCATCTTTCAAGAGGACTTTGGAGACCTTGTAGTTGTCTTTACCATCGTAGATGTTTGCTTTGTCAACATTTACCAGAAAGAGATAAGTCTTTCCAATAAGACTTTTCACTGGATCAGGTAAATTTTCAGGATCTGAGATCTACAGGGCAATTAAAATAAAATGATAGTTAGTCTTTATATCTTAAAAATACAGTGATTAGGATTTTTTAACCCTTCTCTTTATTATCTGATGATTTACTAACCTCATCAACTGAACCATTAAGAATTGATGGGGCAGACTGACCAATAAGCTCAGTGCAAATAGAATCAAACAACAGTAGTTTTGTCTCACCAGTATTGTCCATGACTTTAGCATAGAGCATAAACCTAAAATATATGTAGTTTTTTCAATATAAATGGTTTATTTTAAACATCTAAATATATATACACTTAGTAAAAGAGGGTAAATAATTTGAGTGTAAAGAGTGAAATACCTTGAAATCACATTAGTGACGACAGTATTGCAAGTGTCACACCTAAACCTTGGTTTTTTGACTTTGATATTCGACCCATTAGCCCCATCGTGGAGATGGGTTACCTTCTTGTTGCAAGAACGACAACTAATATAGTACCAAGCCCAGTCTGTGTCAATGGCATAGATTGTGCAATGAATCCTTGCCTTTCCAATCTATAGATACATGTTATTCATCCGTGAGCTATTAAAACTGTCAGAAACTTAACATAAGATTTACATACCTCAAAAGCATTTTTCAACTCTTCAATTGTTCTCCTAGGAAAATCTTCTGCATTTTCATCTTGAACAGCAACCATCCCCCACCTTGGTTGTCTCTGACGATGAATGAGAGTTAAGCCATCATCAGGGATCCTGTTTAAATAAAATTCTATATTTAAAACTCACTAATATGGTAAGAGAAAAAAATAGAAAGAAATCTCATATGATAGAAGCATCTTACGCTTGTCTAAAAACATCAACTTCATGGAATAGTGGGTTCACATGGACTTGAGAAGCATCAAACGAATTAGTCAAAAAGCATATACCTGATTGAGTTAAATCATAAGATACAGAATTTTACATATGTTTATTATGTCTATTTTCAATAATAAAATCTTTATACCCTTGTAGGATTTTATCTTGACAAATCGGAGAACACAGACGATGATGCTACCATCAGAGTCTTGACAAGATGTAAAAACGTGCTCGGCCAATGAACCCCATAAGGTACATGAGATTCTCTCATCTCTATCAAAAAAAATGAGTAAGTTGAATTAGTGATTTTAGTTATTATCCGCCAATAATATTCATATAGTTATTTTAGCAAAAACGCCTTACGTTTCGTCACGAAGCTCAAAAGCAAGTTTCTTGGTAGGCTTATTCTTGGCTTCGAGGTCCTCCAATTCACCCAAACTCACAATTTGACCAATAACCTCTGCATTATGAACAATATAAGGTATATAGAATATTTTATTTTACAACTGTAAATAGATACTTACCAACAAATATGTTAGGATTAGCTAACCCACTGTGGATATCCTTAAACTTAACCAAGGTCAGGAAGCTAGCATCTGAAACAGGGTCACTGTCAATGACCATGGTTCCATTGATGAATGACATCTTGTAAACATGTGTGGTTGGTCTGAATTGACCACTTGCTTGGCTAAGACTAAATGTCTCAATGAATACCCAGTTACCAACAGTAAGCCTATTCACATACTTGTTAACCAAGTCCTTCTTCACGGATGCATGAATCTTCTTACTCTGAAAGATTAGAAAAGATGGATTAGTTTTTTGTAAAGTATTGTAAAGATAAGAATGAAGGACAAAAGATGCATTCGTATTTAATCTTACCATTGAATCTGACAAAACCAACTCTAGCGTTGGACCAGTGTTTTCGGTGTTTTGACGCCATGAATGGATGACCTTAACTTGAATCCTCCATGCGGTTTTGAAGGGTCGAACATCTTTCAAAAAAGCAAAAGTAGCAGCCATATTGTTTGATTAGTGTATGTGATTGCTTATGGACTATAGAGTGTTAGGTTATAATTATTTATAGGAAACGTATTAGGTCGAGAACACATTTTTACGATACAAAAAAAATCTTTTTTATAATTGAATTAGAGAGATAATTACGTGAATTGTTATTTATGGTATCTGTATGGGATATTATATATACTGATTTGTAATTTTGTTTGGATTGATTGACATGTTAGATACGTAATTGGTGAGGAAAAATATTTGGGAATGATAAAGTTTCAACACAAATCTCGTGAAAGGATCGGCAAAGAAGGTAAGTAAATCTGTGTTTAATTTATATTTAATTTTTGAATATTCACATTTAACTCTGTTTCGATTTATTGAAATGTAAGATACGAAAATGGTGGAGGAAAAGATTTGGATATCAAGAGGTTTCGTTCGTAATCTCGTTTTGGATATCAAAAAGTTAATCTAGTGGATTTTAAATTGATGACGATTAAGAATTTTAATTGATGAGGATTTAAATTGTTCAGGATTAATCTAGTGGGTATAAATGAAATGGGCTAGGACTTTGATCTGTTATAGATGTTTAAATTTTAAGCCCAGTCCGTTTATTTTTTTTTTTTAAATAACTCAATGGCAGTCTTGTAAATAAGGCTGTAGTTGAGGATTTATTTCATAGATGTACTTGGAAAATGTATATATAGATTAACGTTTATCTTTATTACAGAAATGGATGAAGATTCAAACAAAACAATTACAAGGAAAAATATCAATGAAATTTGTATACCAGATAGTGGAACAACACATACTATTCTGAGACAAAAGAGATTTTTCTCTGAGTTAAAACCGACAAAAATTATTGTCAATACAATATCCGGTCCTACAGACTTGATTGAAGGAAGTGGCAAAGCTAACTTTGTATTGCCTAATGGAACAAAGTTTTCCATAAAGAATGCCTTATATTCTCCGAATTCTAAAAGGAATTTGTTGAGTTTCAAAGACATATACCTTCAAGGATATGAAACTCAGTCTGCCACTGAGAATGGAAAAAAGTGTATGTATATAACTTCTAATAAATATGGAAAAAGGCATGTGTTGGAAAAATTTCCAGAACTTCCTTCTGGTTTGCATCATACGTATATAGATGCAATAGAATCGCATCTTGTGATCAAAAGAAATCCAGAAGATTTCACATTGTGGCATGATCGCCTTGGTCACCCAGGCACTACAATGATGCGAAAAATTATAGAGAGCTCACATGGTCATTCACTGAAAATTAATGAGATATATCAGGGGAATATAAATGAAATGTGAAGCGTGTTCTCTTGGAAAATTAATCATAAGACCATCGCGAACCAAAATTGATAGAGAATCACCAAAGTTCCTTGAACGAATTCATGGCGATATATGTGGACCGATACATCCACCATGTGGACCATTCCACTATTATATGGTGTTGATCGATGCATCTAGCAGATGGTCACATGTTTGTCTATTGTCATCTCGAAATTTGGCATTTTCGAGATTTCTAACTAAGATTATCAAATTAAGAGCTCAGTTCTCTGATTATCCTATTAAAGAGAGTTAGACTGGACAACGCTGGTGAATTCACATCCCAAGCATTTAATGATTATTGCATGGTAACAGGAATTGAAGTTGAACATCCTGTAGCTCATGTTCATACACAAAATGGTTTGGCAGAATTATTAATTAAACGCCTACAATTGATTGCAAGACCCTTGATCATGAGATCAAAACTTCCAACCTCTGTATGGGGACATGCCATCTTGCATGCAGAAGCACTTATTCGGATAAGACCGAGTGCATATCATAAGTATTCCCCTTTGCAGTTAGCATTTGGTCGAGAACCAAATATAGCCCATCTAAGGATTTTTGGTTGTGCGGTATATGTGCCTATAGCACCTCCACAACGTACAAAGATGGGACCACAAAGAAGGTTGGGTATATATATTGGTTGTGATTCTCCATCAATTATAAGATACCTAGAACCACAGACTGGTGATGTCTTTACGGCACGTTTTGCCGATTGTCATTTTGATGAGAAAGTTTTCCCGGTTCTAGGGGGAGAAAATAAACAAGTAGGAAAAGATATCAAATGGTGTGTACCATCTTTGCTACACCTTGATCCTCCTACCAAGCAGTCTGAAATAGAGGTTCGACGAATCATGCATATGCAGAGTATTGCAAATCAACTTCCTGATGCATTTGCTGATACCAAAACGGTAACTAAATCATATATACCAGCTGCAAATGTTCCTGCTAGAATTGAAATACCACAAGAACGTGGAAAAGCAGATGATACACGAGAGTCTAAAACACGCTTAAAGCGTGGTAGACCAGTTGGTTCTAAGGATAAAAATCCTAGAAAACGAAAGGAAGCTGAAAAGCATGATATGCCCAAAATAGCAGAAAGCATTTTGGAAGAAACAAATCATGAGTCTAATGAAAGTATTGAGCATCATGAGCCTGAAGAAAATCATGAGATTTCTATCAACTATATCCATACTGGAAAGATATGGAATCGAAATAAAATCGATGATATTGATGACACTTTCTCTTACCTTGTTTCAAGGGAAATAGATGAGGAAAGTGAAGATCCAGAACCAAAATCTGTATATGAATGTCAAAAGAGACATGACTGGACAAAATGGAAAGATGCAATACAAGCCGAACTTGACTCACTTAATAACCGAAATGTATTCGGACCTATTGTACTCACGCCTGAAAATGTGAGACCAGTTGGATACAAGTGGGTATTCGTTAGAAAACGAAATGAGAAAAATGAAATTACGAGATATAAGGCTCGCCTTGTAGCTCAAGGATTTTCTCAAAAGACCCGGGATTGATTATGAGGAAACATATTCTCCCGTTATGGATGCAATAACGTTTAGATTTCTAATGAGTCTAGCAGCTGGCGAAAATCTAAAGATGCATCTCATTGATGTCGTTACAGCATACTTATATGGATCATTAGATACTGATATCTATATGAGAGTTCCTGATGGGTTTAATATGCCAGAAGCATTAAAAGCTAAATCCAAAGAGTTGTGTGAAATAAAGTTGCAAAGATCATTATATGGGTTAAAGCAATCTGGACGTATGTGGTATAATCGTCTCAGTGAGCATTTAACAAAAGAAGGATATGTGAATAATCCTATATGCCCATGTGTTTTCATCAAGAAAACAAACTCCGGAGTTGTGATAATCGCGGTATATGTTGATGATCTTAATATAATCGGGACTCAAGATGAAATACAGAAAGCAACAAACTATTTGAAAGGAGAATTTGAGATGAAAGATCTCGGACAGACAAAGTTTTGTCTTGGTCTACAATTTGAGCATACTCAAAAGGGTATATTTGTGCATCAATCCACATACACTAAAAGAGTGTTAAAACGTTTTAATATGGATAAGGCAACTCCTCTTAGTACTCCAATGGTTGTTAGGTCATTAAATGTTGAGAGTGATCCTTTCCGACCACCTGATGAAAATGAAGAGATACTTGGTCCTGAAGTACCGTATCTAAGTGCAATTGGAGCCCTTATGTATCTTGCAAATTGCACTCGACCTGATATTTCATTTTCAATTAATCTTTTGGCTAGATTCAGTTCGTCTCCTACACGAAGACATTGGAATGGGATTAAACATGTCTTCCGTTATCTTCAAGGGACTATTGATTTAGGATTATTTTATCCTAACAATTTAAATGGTCAAATGATTGGTTTTGCAGATGCCGGATATCTATCAGATCCACACAAAGCTCGTTCACAAACAGGATATGTGTTCACGATTGGAGGCACCACTATTTCAGGGCGTTCTCAGAAGCAGACACTCGTAGCTACTTCTTCGAATCATGCTGAAATTATCGCACTTCATGAAGCAAGTAGAGAATGTGTGTGGCTAAGATCGATAAGTCGACAAATTAAATCAAGTAGCGGAATTCATCAGAATACAGAGCCAACTATCTTATATGAAGACAATGCTGCATGTGTTGCTCAAACGTAGGAAGGGTATATCAAAAGTGATAGAACCAAACATATCCCTCCAAAGTTCTTTTCATACACCCAAGAACTCGTGAAGAATAAAGACATTGAAGTGAGATATGTTCGATCATCCGAGAATTCTGCAGATCTCTTCACATAGTCATTACCCACGACTATGTTCAGGAAACATGTTCATAACATTGGAATACGTCGTCAACAAGACTTGTAAGATGCGATCCTGATCAGTCGAGGGGGAGCTTGCGAAGTTGTACTCTTTTTACCTTACTAAGATTTTTCTCGTTGGGTTTTCCTAGAAAGGTTTTTAACGAGGCAACAGAAGATACTACGCAAGAGACATAGTGACACTGGTCTCCAAGGGGGAGTGTTGTGAAAGTCAGAAAAAGAAGACGTATACAATGTCAACAAATGATGCGCATGTGTATAACGTTATGCGTTTATTATTATTTTGTGTGGAGCCCATCATCACTATGCACACATAGTAACTTACTTTTTACCTCTATATAAATGATCGAATTCGATCGTTGTAAGATACAAACAGATTACAAAACTTCAATTATAAAGAAGTTAAAATCTCTCTCTCTCTCGCCTCTCTTTTATTCAGTATCCCGATCCTTCTGCGGGTATAAATTTCTCTCTACTTATTATATTCACCATAAAATCAAACACTTATTTATAACATGCATAATTTTTTTATCTATATTATTATTTTCACAGCAACTTTAGCAAAGAAGGCTTGAAGTTGAGAATTATTTACATCTCATGCCATTGTAATTTAATGTTTATTTTAATAAAATTATAAAACAAAGAAAATCAACTCTTTTCCATTAACAAAAACAAAGATTTCCTAATTTGTCTCCCTATTAAATCTGAAATAAAATTTCCAAATTTCATTCTCCTAAAATCTCTCTACAAATTATTAACAATAATCAATTTTAAAATATAAATTTATGAGGAGCCTATAAATCAGCTACATTTGATTTTCTATCTTCCTAATTAATCACCACATTCAATTCTAAAATACAATAATTTTATCCCGAAAATCGTATAAAAAATTAATGACGTAAAATCAATCAAAATTAATCTAATAATATGAACTTGGCATATTCCCATATATATATTATGCGATTTTATAGTTATTAATTTGTTTTTATACAATTTTATATATAGAAATTTGGAACAAAATTATAGTATTTTAGAATTGAATGTGGTGATTAATGAGATTAAGTTGAATATGTCCACCTATAAGTTGAATATATACACCTATAAATAATGTTGACCCCTATTCTCAAGTTAGCATCACCAGCAATATAAAAAGATGCACCTATTTGCTATGCTCATTTGGCAGCTGCACATATACAACTGTGATGAAATATGTCGAGATGTCATGGAGGGATCACCAAATCTGGAGCAGTCCCTATGCCTCCCATCAGCCCTTGCCACAGCTGAATGATAAGGTTGTGACCTCTATGTTCTTTTCTGATGGAAAACAGTCTAAAGTTGCTGATTTTTAAAAGTTTTTATGCTTTATAAATGTATCTCCCTTTTTTTTTGTTTACTCTTCTCTGGGTTCAATACCTCTTATTTTATTTTTGGTATATCCTTCAAATTCACGGGGTTATATAGCTTCACGGGTTTGGATTAGTATTAATGTAAATTTGAAATATCATTATTTTGGTACTACAAAATTATTCATTAAAATATTTATCAATATTAAAATATTAGACATATTTAATTAACTTGATTAAATTATGATTATGTAAAAATAAATTATTTCTCTGTATACTACGGGTTAAATCCTAATATTAACTATCAAAATACACTTATACAATTTTAAACACTAAATAAAACAAACAAAATGCAGCTTATAATTTTCATATTTTAGTTTAAATGTATCTTCCCGCGGTGTATCGCGGGTTAAAATCTAGTACCTAGTAAGTGTCATTACATAATCTACTCATGCTAATTATGGGAATATGAATCAGGTTAAGGGACCATAATTTGATAAATTTTGTTTCAAATTTTCGCATCAATGTGATCAAAGTCTCTGTTTTATAAAAGTTTGGCACAAATCAAGATTACCACTAATCTTTTTCCCTATTTGTGATTTCTACTTCTATTTTAATATGTTTTGTATGTTTAAAAGTTTATGAAATGCAATAATTTTTCATTGTAATAAATTTTAATTGTTTAAATATTTAAACTAATTGTTCTACTTAAATTAATTATATGAAAAAAATTCAAAAATAAGAAACCCAATAAAAGTTTACCATTGGAGAAGTATAATTTTAATTAACAAACACAAAGTTTTTATTTTATAAAGATACATTTTTAATCCTAAAAATATATAAAAATCTCAAAATAGTGATCCCAATGGAGATGCCCTTAGAACAAGCCAGATTTTTAAATTTTTTTGGATGAGTTTAATGAAAACCATCTAACTAATTCATTCAAATGCTCGGTTAAATTGTAAAAAATGAACATCATTTTTCATTTCCATCTAGATGAATCATCTGAGTGGAGAAACGAACAGCACAACTGTAGCAAATGCAAACAAAAATAAAAGTGTATCTTTAAAATTGATTAAAAATTCGTAATATTCCCTTTCGGCTTCCGAGACATTCAATGAATATTGTGGAGCCTGAGGACAATGATTTTGTCGGTAGCTGCATTTTCCACGAAATAACATCACTACACTATACTGTGCCAACAGTGTCGACGCGGTCTGTAAATTACACAAATTGTTTCAACTACAAAAAAAAAAATCTTTCTCTGAACCAAACAAAAGGCAAATCCGATATCAATCTTGAAGTTTTCTCGTCTTTTCTTGCATCGGTGAGATTTTTCATATCCCGATTTGTCTCTTGCTCTTCACTGTCTGAATAAATTCCAACGAGTTTTATGTTTTACTTACGCTTTTTATTTATTTATTATAAAAATCGAATTGATTTATTGGTTGGACTGGTTTATTTGTTTTCGATTAGTGTTTTGAGCCATTTCTTGATTTATGTGTTCTATTTTTCTTTCGCCTAATTGTGGAAATTAAAATGATTGTTTCAGCGTGAATCTTCTTGGTTCATCAATGGGTTCTGTAATGAGCTTGAGCTGTTCCAAGAGGAAAGCTACGAGTCAGGATGTGGAATCCGAATCTGTTAAAAGACGAAAGATATTCTCAAGGAACGATGATGAGAATTCCAGATTGAATCCAAGTCCTCCGGATGAGTCATCTTGGAAACATCCTTTGAGTTTATGTGCCAGTAGAGTCGTCAACGGTCTGTACCCCATTCACACAACGCAAAGACCTCTCTCAGTTAAAGCTTGATCCACTTACCAAACTAATGTATTTTTCTTTTTTTCCTTGACTCAGTCACGACCACTGTTTTTACAAAATTTAGATTCCAACAAGACAACATGGATACTAAATCTTTTGCTTTACAGCTTCGATCTCCTCCAACTATTTTGTCTCAAAACTGTAAACACCATGTCTTCCCAAACTTCCACGGACCAGATGTCCGCAGAACCTTTCTTAGTCACATCCTTTTAGTGTTCTTACTTTCCATTAAAAGGATGCTATTAAAAGTGTTCTTATCAATGAAAGGGAATCGACCCATTCATTGATAATAATATACCGAGGAGCAAGTCGATCGGTCCTGAGCTCAAAGATGCTATTAGAGGATCAAAGATCGCGATCCTCTTACTTTCCAAGAACTATGCTTCTTCTTCGTGGTGTCTTGTGTGAGTGCAGCATTTGTGATCATCATGGTTCGACAAGCTTGCTGGAACAATGTGAAAGTTGTTCTAGTCCAAAGGAGTATTCAGCAAACAACTAGTGATGACGTGGACTTGGCGCCAACTGAAGTGATGATGAGGAGGAGATCACGGAGTACATTCTGGTTGAGAGGAAGATATTCTCTTGGTGATTTGGAGAGATCCAAGATTGTGTTGACTAACCTAGAAGATCCATGACGACCAATGACTATAAAAGGAAGACGCAAAGGGATCAGCTAGGTTAGTCGTATTGAAGTGAAAAAGATTGAGAGAAGTTTTTTCCTTGTGAGATAGAGTAGGTTACTCTGAATACGGTGAACTAGAAAGATAAGACAGAGTCTGTTCTATTGATCTGTTCTAGTTGTGTAGTAGAAATCTCAGGTGGCAAACTAAAGGTTTTAACTGTTGTGTAAACCCAATCAAGGGAGTTGTAAACTACTTGATCAGATTTCTAATAAAGTAGAAAGCTCAGAGGTTCTGAGTATTTGATTTGATTTGAAGGTTCATCCCGTTTTTCATCTTGATGAATTGATAGAGATCATGAATTGCAGGGAAGTGGCGGGTCAGATTGTCATGACAATTTTCTATGAAGTGGATCCAACTGACATAAGGAAACAGACCGGTGATTTTGGAAAAGGCTTCAGAAAAAGTTGTAAAGGTAAAACAAAAGAGCGTACTGAGAAATGGAGAAAATCTTTGGAGGATGTGGCTACCATCGCCGGGAGCATTCTCACAATTGGTATTGATAACAGAACAATGACAAAACAAGGTTTTTGGTTTCACCTCAAAATGGTGAAAGACCAACGAAACACAACAAGGTTAAAAAGGCTAAGTCCAACAAAACAAAATCATCTCCTTCAACGGTCACATTGCAAGAAGACAAACAACAAGGCAAGGCAAGGAACCTGTCGTTATCAGCAGTACGGAGACATTGAAGCTGTCAAACAGATTTGCCACCCTTGATCCTTCCAGCTCAAGAGGATCATGATATCTGGTAGAACACTCTAGACTTCTCTAGAACACATCTAGGGTTTATGGTTTTAAGTATAAATAAGCTTGTAAGAAATTTCTTGAAGGTTAAGCAGAACTGAAAGATTAAAGCTTCAATCTCTTTAAAGTGTTTTTACTTTCATGGTATCAGAGCACATGAAAATCACATCCATGGCCTCTTATCCGATTCCTTCTCTCAATATCTCAAACTGTGTTACGGTTACTTTCACTCAGAAAAACTACATTCTCTGGAAAAATCAGTTCGAGTCGTTCTTAGCTGGCCAAGGTTTACTGGGTTTCGTCAATGGCTCCATCCCTGCTCCAAGCACTACGGCGGTTGCAACGAGTCTAGACGGCACCATAATAGAGTCAACAAATCCAGAGTTTTGGACTTGGTACCGTACGGATCATGTTGTCAAGTCGTGGCTTTTAGGGTCCTTCTCTAAAGAGATACTAAGTGTCGTGGCCAGCTGCTCTACTTCACACCAGGTATGGATGTCTCTTGTGAACCACTTTAATAGAGCATCCTCATCTAGGTTGTTTGAGATTCAGAGGCGTTTACAGACCCTAGATAAGAAAGATAGGTCTATGGAATCATATCTTAGAGATCTTAAGGGAATCTGTAATCAGTTAGCCTCTGTTGATAGTCCTGTTCATGAAAAGATGAAGATTTTTGCTACGTTGAATGGTCTAGGCAGAGAATATGAACCAATCAAAAACCACCATTGAGACTCTTGTTGATGGTTCCCCTGCTTTGACTTTAGATGATGTTATCCCAAAGTTGACTGGTTACGATGATCGACTTCAAGGATATCTAGCTGAAACTGCTTCGTGTATCACACCTCATGTTTCTTTTCACATCCCTCAACTTGCAAGTGAGTATTACCACCAGAACAACTTCAGAGGAAGAGGTAATAGCAACAAGTCCGGTCGTGGCAGAGGCTCCTACTCTACAATAGGACATGATTTTCATCAACAAATTTCATCCAATGGTTCCCACATGGCTCAAAGCACAGTGGTCTGTCAAATCTGTGGCAAAACAGGACATCCGACTCTCAAATGTTGGCATCGGTTCGACAATGGCTATCAATATGACGATGTTCCAAAGCTCTAGCTGCGATGAGAATCACAGAGGTTACTGATCAACAAGGTACGGATTGGCTCCCAAACTCTGGTTCTTCAGCTCATGTCACCAACACAATACAGAATCTGCAACAATCTCAGTCGTATCATGGCAATGACTCAGTAATGGTAGGTGATGGCTCTTTCCTTCCCATCACTCACACAGGACCGACCAGTATAGCTTCTACCTCAAGTAAGTTACCTTTGAAAGATGTACTTCTTTGTCCTGAAATTACTAAGTCATTACTATCTGCTTCAAAACTCACAAAAGACTATCCATGTTCGTTTCTTTTGACTGTCATGGTGTGTGTATCAATGATAAGGCCACAAAGAAGCTGCTGGTAATGGGAAGTCTGCGTAATGATCATTATTGCTTGGAGGAACCAAAGCCACAAGTCTTCTATTCCACACAGAGGCACTCGAAAAGTGATGAAGTTTGGCATAGACGGCTTGGTCATCCTAATGCACAAGTCCTCTAGCAACTTGAGAAGTGTGGTTCTATCTCTATCAATAAAGTTATCAAGACAGTTTGTGAAGCATGTCAGCTTGGAAAGAGCTCTAGGCTTCCTTTTTCTATTTCCTCATTTACTACATCAAAACCTCTTGAGAGGGTTCACTGTGATCTGTGGGGACCCTCTCCAATAATGTCTGTTCAAGGATTCCGTTTCTATGTAGTGTTTGTTGACAATTGTTCAAGGTTCAGTTGGCTTTATCCACTCAAGTTGAAATCAGATTTCTTTCAAATTTTGGTTCTATTTCAAAAGATGGTGTAGAATCAATTCGAATGTAGTATCAAAGGATTTCAATGTGATGGAGGAGGAGAGTTCCTCAGTACGCAATTTCTAAAACACTTACAAGAAAAGGGCATACAACAGTTTATCTCGTGTCCTTACACACCACAGCAAAATGGTTTAGCAGAACGAAAACACAGACATGTTACTGAATTAGGCATATCAATGTTGTTTCAGAGTAAACTTCCTCTAAAGTATTGGGTGGAAGCCTTCTTCACAACCAACTTTCTTATCAACCTCTTACCTACGTCATCACTGGTCGATTCAATCTCACCATATGAAAAAATCCACAAGACGAAGCTTATCTACACTAATCTTAGGTCTTTTGGTTGTGCATGCTTTCCAACATTACGAGACTATGCTTCAACAAAGCTGGATCCAAAGTCGTTGCAGTGTGTGTTTCTGGGCTACAATGATAAGTACCAGGGATACCGATGTCTCTATCCTCCCAATGGAAGAGTCTACATAAGCAGACATGTAATCTTGGATGAATCTGCATATCCTTTTTCAACAATTTACAAAGATTTACACTCAGAAACGGCGACTCCTTTGTTATCTGCCTGGCACAAAAGTTTTATACTAACTACAACAAGTACAACACGTCATGTGGTCTCATGGAGTCAAGATCCATCACCAATACCAAACAACGAACTAGTTCCTGATGTCTCGAATGCTCCTGTGAATGAGGAATGTTCTGAGCGTACGACATGCCTTGATCCTAATTCTATAGGCGACAACGTTTCTCAATTACAGTTAAGTACTCCGATGACTGATAGTGATGATAGTGATGACGAAGAAGAAGAATCTGCTCCTGTTGTCAACAATCATCCAATGGTAACCAGAGGAAAAGATGGTATCCGAAAGCCTAATCCATGATATGCTCTTATGTCACATAAGGTCTCATATCCTGAACCGAAAACTGTTGCAGCAGCTTTAAAACATCCAGGCTGGACAGGCGCAATGGGGGAAGAAATTCACACTTGCAAGGAGGTAAATACTTGGTCTCTAGTGCTCGAAGAACCTGATATGAATGTTTTGGGAAGCAAGTGGGTGTTTCGTAGCAAGTTAAATGATGAAGGTACGTTAGACAAGTTAAAAGAACGCTTGGTGGCAAAGGGCTTCGACCAAGAAGAAAGAATAGATTATTTAAAGACTTATAGCCATGTGGTTCGAACGCCTACAGTGAGAATGGTTTTCCATGATGCAGTCAATAACAACTGAGAATTAAAACAAATGGATGTTAAAAACGCGTTTCTTCATGGAGATCTTGAATAAGTAGTTTACATGAAGCAGCCAGTTGGAATTGTTGACAAAGATAAGCCAGATCATGTGTGTCTTCTTCACAAATCTTTATATGGACTAAAACAATCTCCTAGAGCTTAGTATGACAAGTTCAATACCTTTCTCTTGTAGTTTGGCTTCATCTGCAGTTTATGGGATCCATCCCTCTTCGTTTACTCTCGCAACAATGACATGATTTTCCTGCAGCTTTATGTCGATGATATGATCATCACGGGAAGCAATTCTCACACACTCACTCACCTTCTTGCTGAGCTCAGTAAACAATTTCGCATGAAGGACTTGGGTAGAGCTCACTATTTTCTTGGTATAAAGCTTCAATACTTCCCTAATGGTATGTTTATGTCTTAACTAAAATATGCAGAGGATCTCTTGATTGCAGCTCAGATGGAAAATTGTGCACCAATGCCGACCCCGCTGCCGTTGGAACTCGACAAAGTACCAGACCAACAAACAGAATTCCCCGAGCCAACTTATTTTCGGAGTTTAGCTGGAAAGCTGCAATATTTAACGCTAACACGGCCAGATATTCAGTTTGCAGTGAATTATGTTTGTCAGAAGATGCATAAACTAACCACCTCCGACTTTCATCTGCTCAAGGGAACTATCACGATGGGGATAACCTACACAACGAACGGTGATTCTACCATCAATGCTTATAGTGATAGCGATTATGATGATGAGAATGCTCTCACGGCTTACAGTGACGGTGATTATGCTAGTTCTAAGTCACAAGGAGGTCTGTTGGTGGCTTCTGTACATTCGTGGGTCCAAATTTGATCTCTTGGTCATCAAAGAAACAGCCGACAGTCTCAAAGAGTTCCACCGAAGCAGAGTATCGAAGCATGTCTGAAACAGCTTCTGAAATAAAGTGGATGAGCTCTGTTCTATGGGATCTTGGTGTTCCTCTGCATAGAACTCCTGAGTTATATTGTGAAAATCTTTCAGAGGTTTGCTTGACAGCTAATCTGGCATTTCACTCACGCACAAAGCATTTTAATGTTGATCACCACTATGTTCGAGAACGTGTGGCGTTGAAGATATTGATAGTAAAGCATATTCCTGGCCATCTACAGACAACAGATATCTTCACAAAGTCTCTTCCCATTAAAGCTTCAATCTCTTTAAAGTGTTTGTACTACGAGCTCGAGCGATCGAGCACACTTACCAAACCAAAAACTCTTGTTTTGTCATTGTTCTCTTATCAGGTATGTCCTCTTGATTTATACTCTCCTTAATTAATATTTACTTAGACTTCAAACTATGTTTATTTTGTGGCATTTAAACATATCAAGACACATAAAACACATATTTTAGGATCTATATGTATGATAATTTTCATGACCAGACTATTTGATTGATATATGTCAATATCCTCCAATGTTAGGGTCAATGAAGCGGCCATGATCGAAAAAATAGCCAATGATGTTTCAAACATGTAGAATAGATCCACACCATCAAGAGATTTCGATGGTTTAGTAGGGATGAGAGCTCATACGAAAAGTTGAAACTGTTGTTAAGCCTAGTTTTGGATGAAGTAAGGATGATCGGGATTTGGGGGCCGCCTGGGATTGATAAGACAACCATCTCCAGAGTTCTGTTTAACCAAGTCTCTAACAGATTCCAGCTTGCCGCAATCATGATTAATATCAAAGGATGCTATCCAAGACCTTGTTTGGATGATTATAGTGCACAATTGCAACTACAAAGCCAAATGTTGTCTCAAATTATCAATCAGAAAGTTATTATTGTTTCTCATTTAGGAGTGGCACAAGAACGATTGAAAGACAAGAAAGTGTTACTCGTTCTGGATGATGTGGATCACTTAGGGCAACTAGATGCCTTGGCGAAAGAAATGCTATGGTTTGGTTCCGGAATTTGGATTATTATCACAACAGAAGATCTAAGAGTTTTGAAAGCCCATGGGATCAATCATATTTACAAAGTGAAATTTCCAACAAGTGATAAGGCTTTTCAAATCTTCTGTATGCATGCCTTTGGACACAAGCACCCAGATGTTGGCTTCTATGAGTTTGCTAGGAAAGTTACAAAACTTGCTGGTGAACTCCCTTTGGGATTGAAGGTTCTAGGCTCCACTTTGAAAGGAATGTCCAAGCAGGAGTGGAAAAGGATACTACCAATGTTACAAACCAGCCTTAGTGGAGAAATAGAGAGCATTATAAAGTTCAGCTATGATGCCTTATGTGATGAATATAAAGATTTATTTCTTTATATAGCCTGCTTTTTCAATGGCGTAGATGCTCAAAGATTTATTTCTTTATATAACCTGGAAAAGTTTCTTTCAAAGAACTTGTCACATGTGACGCACGTTGGTATTCATGTCTTAGCTGAGAAATCTAGCTCTCATATCTATTGACGAAACCAGATGTATAGATGTGCATACTCTGCTTAAGCAGTTCGGAAGAGAAAATTCTCGTAAGGAATTCCTTCTTAATAGGCTTCTTAAATGTCAGCTTTTGGTTGATGGAAGAGATATTTGTGA
The DNA here is from genome assembly GCA_024034495.1 of Camelina laxa. Lineage (NCBI taxonomy): Eukaryota > Viridiplantae > Streptophyta > Magnoliopsida > Brassicales > Brassicaceae > Camelina > Camelina laxa. The sequence continues at coordinate 17,479,716 of CM043882.1, read as the reverse complement.
AGTGCTCGATAATGATTAAACAACAGTAAGTTTTTTTTGGCCTTGCAAATTGAGTTTATATGATACCTAAATCTGTTATCTATGTACTTATAATTTGTATGGTTTTTTTTTTCCAGGATAATAGACGTTTGATAGGGATTAAAATTAATTTATCTAAGATTGAGGAAGAATTGAATATAAGTGAGAAAGCACTTGAAAGAATGTCTTATCTCGAAATCGTAATAATCAAGGGCGAGGAGGATCTTGCTCAGCCTGAGAGACTGAACTCACTACTATCTCATTCACAAAAGATTAGATTAGTGTATTGGAATTATTTCCAGAATATATGTTTGCCTTCTACTTTTAATCCGGAGTTTCTTGTCGTACTAAGTATGAATTCCAGCAAGCTCCTAAAGTTATGGAAAGGATTAAAAGTAAGCAATTTTGATATAAAAAAAACTTTCAATTTTCAATATTTTCTTTATATATAAGATTTGTTTCTGTAAAAGTTTTTAATGTAGTTAACAATTTTATATTTGTCAATGCAACAACTTAAAAATCTCAGGTGGATGGATTTGAGTGATTCTAAAGATCTGAAAAAGCTTCCGGATCTTTCAACTGCCACTAATCTTGAAGAGTTAGATCTCAATAATTGCTCAAGTTTAGTGGAGTTTCCCTCTATTGGGAATGCAACTAAACTTGAGAAATTGAATCTTTCTAATTGCTCAAGTTTACTGGAGGTTCCTTCTTCTATTAAGAATTTTTTGACCAATCTCCGGGAATTAGATCTCTATGGTTGCTCAAGTTTAGTGGAGTTTCCCTCTATTTGGGATGCTACTAAACTTGAGAAATTGAATCTTAAAAATTGTTCAAGTCTTGTGGAGGTTCCTTCTTCTATTTGGAATACAACCAATCTCCAGGAACTAAATCTCTATGATTGCTCAAAGCTGGTGAAAATCCATTCTTCTATTGAAAATTTGACCAATCTCCGAAGATTATATCTTTCTTGTTACTCAAATCTTGTGGAGCTTCCCTCTATCGGTTGGGAATGCAACTAAACTTGAGGAACCGCATCTTACAGATTGCTCAAGTCTTGATAAATTCCCGTCTTGTATCAATGCCACTAATCTGGAGCAATTGTCCATAAAAAATTGTCTAGGTGTTGTGGAGCTCCCATCTATTGAGAACGTGACGAATCTCCTGCATTTGGATCTCAATAATTGCTCAAGTCTACTAGAGCTCCCTCCTTCTATTGGATCTGCCACAAATCTGAAGAAATTGTATATGAGTGGATGCTCAAGTATCATGAATCTCCCCACCTCTATTGGGGATTTCACTAATCTCAAACATTTTGATCTAGCTTACTGCTCAAATCTGGTGGAGCTTCCTTCCTCTATAGGCAACCTTCAGCAATTGTCTATGTTGAAATGTGTGGGTGCTCAAAGCTAGAGGCTCTTCCGACCAACATCAACTTGAAATCTCTCCGTTTACTTGATCTCACAGATTGCTCGCAGTTGAAAAGTTTTCCTGACATCTCCACAAACATTGAGTATCTCAGACTCACACGAACTGCAATAAAAGCAGTTCCTTTGTCCATCATGTCGTGGTCTCGTCTTTCTCGCTTTCATATTTCATACTTTGAAAGCCTCAAGGATTTTACACATGCTCTTGACATTATCACGGAGCTGGTTTTGGTAGGAGTAGATATACAAGAAGTTGCTCCATGGGTCAATGGAATGTCTCGTTTACATACACTTAGTTTTAAGAACTGCAAGACTCACTCCTCCCCCAATTTTCAGATTCCCTATCTTACATAGATGCAGACAGTTGTCAGTCCCTTGTGAGACTGGATTGTTTCTTTAATTGGAGGTTCCTTGAAAATCAAGTTGGATGAGTCGCTTCTTCCTACACCCTTGAGATTTAAGGCTACAGAATACTCCAAATCTTGGAGGTCCCTTCATGTTGATGTGCATGATGGAAGGAATTCGCAGATGGCATCGATGGAGGAGGTATAAAATTCTCTGCCCATTTTCATCTTTAGTTAAATTTTCAGTTTATAAAATTGTGCATTACATATGCTATACTTGTGTATGATTGATTATCAATGTGTAATATTGGGTTATGATTAATTGTAGTTAAATGGACAGTGGAAGAAATATACAACCAAAGATAATGAAGATGGAGACGAGGAGGAGAAGGTGAACGAAGAATCTAAGTCATGAGCATAACCATAGATATGCCAGATACTATTCAACACTGTGTAGCTGCACGCACAACCTTATATTACAGTATAATCCCACATTTTCTGCAAATGAGAGATCCCCAAAACAAATAAACCGAACAAAAATATTGGTATTGGACGACTGAAATTCCGATTGATCAACCAAGCCATGTCATATATATATATATATATATATATATATATATATATATATGATCTTCTACTAATTGCAGGATTACTAATGACCAAGTCACACAAGAGAACATAGCTCACATTTTCCTTAGTCGAGCTCTTAACCACTTCCGTGAGCCCTTGCATTGTCCTAGATGTTCCTAAGTACTCTATTGCAGGTTCATAATAGGATAGAAGCCACACGCAGAGACATGTTTCATACAGACGCTGTCGGCCGAAAGCATACAAATCACATGAATTAGGTACTGAGAAATTCTGACAGAAAAAGAAAGTTGTTCTTCTGAAAACTGAAACAGAACTATCTAATCATTACTAGTTTGTCTTAAGGGAGCAGTATAAATCAATCGATTTAGTATTTATTTGAAATTCAAAGTTATTTTCACCCAGAGTGTCTGCCTTTTTGTTAAGAACTTTGCATGACTTGGAAACTGCAATACTTATTTACAGCAATAGTGAACATTTCTCAATGAAAACTATTACCACTAACTATATAATTACATGGATAGGCTGCTGAGTGGAAGCTGGGGAAATTAGAGGAACAAGTAGCTTAACCCCATCTGCCTGAACAAACGACGATCTGACAACAGATTCCTTAAGCAGTGATGACAGGCAGCTTACTGAAATTGGAACACCACAAGTAGGATGAGAAGGTTGCTTCAACTGCATATCAAATTTAAGGTGGACATCAAAAGCCTTTTTGGATTCACTATAGAAAAAAATAGAGGTTCCATCCATATCACCAAACTTGCATCTAAAGATTTACCAAAGTCAAATTAACTGCTTCAGTTTTCCCCACTGTTTACATGCTATACCAATGAGCTCTAGCTATAACAATGGTATAAGTTCAAGACAGAGACAATAACCAATGCAAGACCAACATAAACTAGAAAGAAAACAAAGAGGATAGAGAGAAAGAGAGACCTAAGGACCAAGCCATTCCACCAATCCCTTAAGAACATCATCAATTGTAGTAATTTGTTTCTTTGAACCCGAAGCTTCTCCATTAATAATAACACCATTACCAGTTTTTGGCCTAGCACTTATGCAGAAGTAGAAGATAAGTAGTATCGAATACCTTATTATCCAGGCAAGGATCTTGCAGCTTTAATATTAAAGCTTCACCATATGTGCAGGACTAAGAAATCAGGTCAAGCGAAAATGTCCCACTAAACATAACACACATACGAATTAATATTTTTGAGAAATAGCCATTTACTGTCACTAGAAAAGGTCAGGTTCATTTCATTTGACAGCAAAGATGTAAACATTGGAACACAAAAAATAAGAAGTCCTAGTAAACCTTTCCAAAGCAGAAACAACAAATTATATCCAATAAATATAAGGCTCACCTTAAGAAAGGCTAATAAGTATCCTCATGTGCCAAAGATTTGTCATGGAATAACAGTTGCTCGTGTCGGTTTTTCTGGCAAACAGTTGATTCATCAACATTAGTCTCTGTATTTAAACCGAAGAAAAAAGTAAAACGCAAATATCTTCAGCAAAATATTGTACATTTACCTAAGAGCATTTCATAAATCAAAGCCAAAACATATTCAATTTGTATTTTCCTTGAATCTATCACGTAAGATGCTAACAAATAGATGAACATAAGCTGGACCATCCCTACACCACATATTACTTTCAAAATGACCTTCAACCACTAATAACAAAGAGAAACTAACTCAAGTAGTATCTGTAAACTATTTACAAATTAGAAGTAAAGAGTTAAAAGAAGGAAAAAAGATACTCAGCTACCTCAAGTATCACGGAATGCATGACCACACATGCGAACTACGGTAAAGGACATCCAGCTACACGACCTATATATAATTCATGGCCACATATCTGAAGTATATGACGTTATGTGCGGAACACCATACACATCAAATCTCGGTTAACCGGACGAAATTCGTCGGTGTTGACTCCTCGTTGACTCATCAGACCCGGTTTAAAATCCGATCGGACTTAGTCACCACGACCCGAGAACCTGACCTGGTTGAGTTTCGGGTAACCGTTTAATGGGCCTAAACATTAAACAATAAAATAAATCAGGCCCAATAACTAAAATCGATTCCATCGTTCTTATATCTTCTTCGACATAGCCGAAACAGATCGATTGCACTCCATTAATAGGGTTTTTAGGGTTCATCGTTTCGAAGATGGAATTAAGCTCGGGATCCTCCAGTAGCAGCAGATATGGAAGCCGCAAAGTCTGTGATTGTGGATTACCGGCAAAAAATTTCAAATCTAAAACGGCGAGGAATCCACATCGAAAGTTCTTTGGGTGTGAGTTGTACAAGGTATGTTTCGTAAGTGTTACTAACAGTTTTGAGGTGGTTAGATTTGTTGACTAGTTCAGTCTCTTATTGATGTGGTCTTAGGAAGGTGGTAACACACACTACAAATTCTTTAGGTGGGTTGATGAAGAAGAGGTGAAAGGCTGGCCCAGACAAGCGTTGGTAGAAGCTCAAGCTGAAATTAACAAGAAGAAAAGGATGATAAGTCAACTAAAATCGACAATCATGGAGCTTCGTGATGATTTGGAGAAGCATCAATTGGAGATGTCATCAAAGAATGTTGAGATGGAAACAATTGTGTATCGTCAACGCATTGTCATCACTGGATTGGCGGGATTGCTGGTATGCGCCATTGGAACCATTGTCTTTGGTTGAGTTATTGGATAACTTTGTTGTTGTTTGAATGCTTTTGGTTAGTGATTCTATAATGACTTTTTAATGAATTTGTAATGAATTTGTAATGACTTTGGTTAGTGGCTTTGCAGAACAAAATATATGGGACTAAGTGAATTTAAAGTCACCAAATACATGACCAAAATAATACCCGATTAGGTGTGTTTCAATTCACCAAATACATGACCAAAATAATACCCGATTAGGTGTGTTTCAATTCACCAAATACATGACCAAATTAATACCCGATTAGGTGTTTTAAGTCACCAAATACATGAGTATATTGTACCAAAAGGAGTCAATAACAACCAACCCGACATGTCAATATTGTACCAAAAGGAGTCTAAAACCGACCCGACATGTCCAAAAAATGAGTCAGCTACCTCCTCCGAATAGCATCCTCTCGACAAAGCTTCTTCTCTGTGGTGCGGATGAGGAAACATCTTGCACCCTCAGGTTCCACTTGAGGTTCAGGTTCATGGTCAGGAGCTTCCATTGCTGCAAAAGCTGCTGCCATTTCAGCTTGATCTTGAGCTTCCAATTGTGGTGCCGCATTTAGTTTTCTTCTCTTGGGCCTGTTCCCAGAGGACTAACAAAAGTATAGTCAGAACAAAAGAACCAAATTAAAAGAGAAAGAACAATAGTGTGAAGACATACCTCATTTGGACACCGTCTTGAGTTATGACCCGCTTGACCACAGAGACCACAGTGGACCACTCTTCCTTGGCGACCAACTTTCTTGTCAGATTTCTTTTTGCTTGGTGATTCATTTAGACCCTTGATTCTTGCCTTGCCCTTCGGTCTCCCTGCAGGAGGTTTGTAAGGAGGTGCAACAATCCGTGGTCTTCCAGAGTCCTTCCAGAGTAGTAATCTGACATATAGTCTTCCACTTCGTAATTCATTTCTCTTATTGCACAAACAGCATGACGACATGGGATACCAGTCAAATCCCACTTCCTGCATGCACAAGTACGCGCAGACAAATTCACAAAATATCCTGTCCCAAACTCAACAATCTCGTACTCGCCACCAGTGCTTGTGATCAGTGCACAATATTGAGCTTCATCACATGATTTATCTAGCTCTTTTCTTGCCTTCTTTGTGTACTTAGCAGTTTCTTTTCCAGCAATAGTGGACCTGATGGCAACCCGTTGCATAGCATCCCTCCTTATCAGCTCTAACATCTGGACAAATGGCTTCCTCCTTGCAATCTTTATGGTTCTGTTATACGATTCAATATGGTTGTTGTGAGTATCAGCACAACAACAACCAACCCTAAAGAATGCCCTGCACCATGTAGTTCGATCCTTTTGAAGTAGAGTTGCACAAGCTTGGGGATCAAACTCTTTGAAAATTGCCAAATTCTCTTTGTAGTCAGCTTCATTGTAGCTGCTTGTAACTCTTCAGAACAGTGGCACATGTCTGCCTTGTTGGATTTCTTCAAGTTGGAGTAGATATGTCTAGCACAAGCTCGATGTTCTGCCATTGGTAGCACAGTTGACACACCATGAATTAATCCTTTATGCATGTCTGATATCAGAGTGATGTTCTCACCTAGCCCCAAGTCCAGATCTTCTTTCAACTTACGAACAAACCATTCCCAATTGGGATTGTTCTCACAATCCACTACGGCCCATGCGACTGGAAATATCTGGTTGTTAGGATCCCTTCCTACGGCAGTAAATCATCCCATTCGTAGAGTTTTTCAAAAAGGTACCATCCAAACCAATGATTGGACGACAGTTCTGCTTCCAAGCAGTCCTCAACGGTTCAAAACAGATGTAGATTTGATGGAATGCCTCACGACCATCAGCCCTTACTGTTGTATTAACCTCAACAGTAGTATGCGGATTAGACCTACAAAAATAAAATTTTTGTTAAGACAAATACGATACATCTTTAAACAGAACAAAGTGTTAATACAAATAAGAAAATTAAACTGTTGACTTACGTTATAAGATGAAGCTCATAGTCTCTTAGTCTTGCAAACTGTTCATCACATTCAGCTTGCAGCTTATCAAACACGCGTCTTCTAGCCACTTTTGCTTGGTTTGACGAGATAATTATGTTATACCTCCTCTTCATCTCATCTTTTATCTATGGACCGCTCATCTCAGGATCTCTTCTAATATCTTCAAGGAATAAATCAGCAATGACAGGAGTTTTTATGATCTCACACCTTCCTGTTGGATGGCATTGATGGTCATAGTCATAAGTCTTCACCATCCACTTTCCTCCAAGTGGTATCTCCACAGCACAATAAAATTTCCACCCACAACCTTTTCCTTTGCATCTAGCACCCAGCCTTTCCTTCTCCCACCTGTCGTACACAACATTACGCCTTGTCTTCAAACATATTTGATCACATTCCTCTTAAAATCAATCCCACTGCTGAATACTTGCCTTAAACTGAACACACCATCCACTACACCCCTTCTAACTAACCTTTCTGTTTGTGCTTCCTCATCACCGGATTCATCATCAGTAGCAGGATATACATCATCTTCATCTGGTATCTGTTCCTCGTAATTTTCATTGTTGAAAACTTGTATATCCTCTTCTCCAATCTCTTCGTCAACATTGTCACCCTCAACCTCTGAGTCTGATGATTCAGATAAAGCTGCCTCTAAACTCTGACCTTCGTCATCTTTACATCCATTCTCGTTTAGAACAATCGCAGTTTCACACACGTTCTCCTTTTCAACAGCCACTGTGTCAACATCTTGAACACCTTCTTTTTCTACCTTTTCAAAATAAATGTCCACTTCTTTCATCCATCTACCTTTTGCGACTAACTTCTTCTTGTTAGCATCAACATTCTCCCACAAAGCCTTCCTATTCGACACATCCTCAAATGGTAGTTTGTACCACATCTTCCCAATGTGCTTAATTCGCTTCTCAAGCATATATAACAGCACATCTTCGAAGATAGTCACATAATCCACTTCAATATCCTCAACTACTCCATCGACGTAGTCTAACACTCCACACACTAACTTGAACTCGCCAGAATGATGGCATTTAACCTTGACAGATATTTTCTCACTACAAAATTAAAACAAATAAAAACAATTTTAGTCACACAAAAAGACAAAAGTTTACAGGCCATTTTCTATTTTTTACTGTAAACAACAATAAAGCAACAAATTTCTCCACCATCCCGACAACTCACTCTCTGACAATGGAATCAACTCATATGCAAAAAAATCAAACAAGACTACTCACATGAAAACCCGAAACCAACCCCATAAAGTATCCGACAACATCCCCACATCCTCACATCCCCACATCCTCACATCCCCACCAACCCATCCAAACAACTACCTAATATGTTATAACATCAATACACAATTGAAAAATGTACCTCATTTGAGCGACAATCAAACCTGAACACCAAGTTATTTGTGATTACAACCAACGATTACAGTAGATTCTTTCACCTTCTTCGACTTTACCCTAGGTGAAAGTAGATCGATGTTTTTCACTCTGAACTGAGAAATCGAAAAGGTTTAACTTTTTTCGATGGAATCGATGTTAAGGTTTTAAGTTATTGGGCTCGATTCTTTTGTTAAATAATATTTAGGCCCATTAAACGGTCCATTAATTAACCGAACAACACTCACCCGGGTCAAGTTCTCGGGTCGTAGTGACTAAGTCCGATCGGGTTTTAAACCGGGTCCGATGAGTCAATAATATTTAGGCCCATTAAACGGTCCATTAATTAACCGAACAACACTCACCCGGGTCAAGTTCTCGGGTCGTAGTGACTAAGTCCGATCGAGTTTTAAACCGGGTCCGATGAGTCAACGAGGAGTCAACACCGACGAAATTCGTCTGGTTAACCGAGATTTGATGTGTATGGTATTCCACACATAACGTCATATACTTCATATATGTGGCCATAAATTACATATAGGTCGTGTAGCTGGATGTCCTTTACCGTAATTCGTATGTGTGGCCATGCACTCCGTGATACTTGAGGTAGCTGAGTATCATTTTTCCTTAAAAGAATAAGAAAGAAGACAGTTTACTTATTTAACGGAATTACGATGTTATCCTATCTTTTTCTCGCTTGTAAACCCAGAATTCGAACTTCGTGTCGTCGTCTTCTTCGGTGGAGTTCTCGCGACGGTTCGAGTACCGACGTAAACAGTTTATTGGTGCCGTTGGATCGGTTTTGTGTTTACCGGCGTCGAAGAATTGTCGTCGGTTTTTTGCTGAGACTTGTTGTAGTTATGGGCTTTTAGAAGAGGCCCACTAAATATTAATCAAAACTTTCGTTGGTATTTGAGTTAAGCCCATTAACTAGTTACTGATTAGTCATGGAATGTTGATTGATGATATTTTTGAGTGTTAATAATTGCAATGACAACTTTCTTTTGAAAAGTTAAATATACAAGAAAACAATATTAAACATAATATAATTTTATAATAACATGAATCTGGAATAAACTATTTTCAAACGGAATCCAAGTTTACAAACTGAAATGAATCAAAATGAAATAGTTTATTTCTGTTTAGGTTTTAATGGATGTCAGGGCTAATCCATTAGCATACTAGTTTATTTCTGTGGGAAAACAGTTTCTAATTGTTTTTTTTTTTTTTTCTTTTATTTTTGAATTATAATGTTATGAATAGCAGAATAGTAAACAAAAAATAGTACAAGACATAAACGGTTTTATTCGCTTTATTCTCTATAATCATTCGAATTCTTCGATTCTAATTTTTAAAATTTAAAAATGGTGAAATCTAAAAAGTCGAACCAACAAATTTAAAACTTGAAAATTCAAAATAAAATAATCAAATCACAAATGCAAAAAAAAATGTGTGGTAAACCTTTCTGTTGGGATTATATTCTCCATACAAGAGTTATAATTTTGTTGGCAAAAAAAATCTCATAAACGAATATTTAACATCTAAAATTATAAAGTTAACTTAACCATGGTTAAACACAGTTAAACCTAAGGTTTAGATTTTGGCCACCTTCATATAAATACATGGAGTAAGAACCCTACCCCGTAGAGCCCCCAATATAATAACCACAGCACCAGGAAAACAATTCTTTTACTCTCTCTGAATGATTATCATTTTCTCTTTTTCTTTTATTCATTTGTGTTTTTGTTTTTGTTCTTTCTTTCTAATGGTTCTTTTTTTAATTTTATAATATTCATCGTCTCTTTAAGTTACTCGATTTATAATATTTATATATCCATTTTTTGCAAATGATGAGTAAATCACAACTGATAGCAGAAGCTCTAAATTATCGAGCAGTGTTGGAAATCATAAACTTCCATGACTCTGATGCAATTTTGATCGGCTTTTTTGTTTCTCTTCTTTCTCAGATTTTGTATATAATCCTATGATTTTTGGTTTCCAGTTTACTTTTTTCCACCTTCAAATTTAGTCGGATCTGACCAGTTTATTTATTTATTTTCTTTGATTCTGTAGTTTAAAACAAAAACCTGCAAAAATATTTTTATTTATTTTATTATGATATGCAGCTAGAGTTTTTAGTAATATTGAGAAGTAGTTTCATAATGTTTTGTAATTTTTATTTTGGTATGACCCAGTATACAAAACTTGGCCAAAAAATGAAAATACTTTTATAATCGAAACTATAACGGAACAGTGACGAAAAAATGAAAAAGAAAGCTTCATCATATATACAAGACAAAAAAAAAAAAAAAAAAAAAAAAAAGATGGAATCAATCATCAACGGTTTTTGGTAGTCATATAGCGGTTAAAAATGTTGATAGCATTACAATTCTCATAACTAAACCCAAAAAAACAAACTTTGGATTGTCTTCTGTTCTTAGAAATCCATGTTACGAAGCATCGTGATCGTTGTCCCCATCGAAATATTCATCGTCTCTTTGGATCTGCTTATCCCGCGAACGCTCTGATACAATCAAACCGTTTACAATACAACATTAGTTGCTGATAAAACAAAGGGACTAAGGTAGAATCCAAAGATGGTTTTTCAATACTTACGATCTACGCGTACATCCGGGTTTTGTTCATCTTCATCAAAGTCTGGAATGTAGAAATCAGGTGGTACCTAAAGTCAAGTAAAAAGACTTATCAGTGTTAGATAACACATTAACGGTGTGATGATGATCCAAGTTTTACCTCCTGCATCTGCACGCTAGGAGCGTGTTGAATGTATCGCAAGTTCTCCAAAATCTGCACTTTGATCGAACTGATGTACGATTTGGTATTTAGATTCTCCTGTTACAATTTCAAGAACACAAATGATTCTCAAACTCTCTTTAGTTTTTGTTTAAAGCAATGAGGAACTATAAGTGTTTTTACACAAGAGGTCCTTACAATGTGACCACCAGGTATCTTCAAAGAAAAATCCGGCGCAAAATACTTGATGTAGTCGTTTTCAGGAATCTCTGCAGAAACAATTATACGTGTGAGCTCCTGAAGTCCCAAAACATGAATCTCTCTCTAACATACATTACTAACCATTAGGAAGTTCTGTGTCCAAAAGAATGCCAGTCTCAACAGTCCAACACCGAGCTACATTCTCCTTTGTGTACCCTCCACCTCCTGTAACCTAATCAAACAATCAGACAAGAAACTGACTTCATCGTCGAGAAGCTTAACTAAGACTACAAAAAGGCCGTACAAGTCAAGAAAGACAGATACCAGTAAGGGAAGATTGAACTTCTTCACGAATTTAACACATTCAGCATGTCCTGCACAAAGGGAAAGCCATTTCAGAATAAACAAGTCACATAGAAACTAGCAAAAGAGAGATTTGAAAGAGAGAAAGGGATTTCAATTACAAGAAGAAAAAAGCACCATCAATAGAGAGATTAAAGCATCCTAGTCGATCCCTGGCAAGTGAATCTGCCCCGCATTGAAGCACAATTGCACCCGGTTGATATATCTCAACGACCTTCGATATTATCTAAAAGAAAGAAAAGGGTTACCGATCGATATCAAAACAGGAGCAGCGTTCGAAAGCATTGAAATTTGATTGTTTTGGTTAAAAGAACTTACTGTCCTGAAGAGACGGTTGAAACTACTGTCATCAATACCATCCTTCAATGGCACATTAATGGCGTAAAATTTCCCTTCTCTTTCTCCTATTTCCTTTTTAAAGAAAAAGTATGTCACAATGACAATTCCTCCAAACACATCGAAACAATCCTCATAAAGTCGGGGAACGAATTCTGAATATTACCTTAACATCGCCAGTACCAGGAAAGAACTTATCCCCAAACTTATGAAAGCTAACAGTCATCACTCTGCCATAACAAGATTCAAAGATATTGGTAAATCAGTTTCTATCGTAACAACTTAAGACAAACTCTAAGACTAATCGAAGTGTACATACCTGTCAGTGAAGTAAAAAGCTTCTTCAACTCCATCACCGTGATGAACATCTATATCTATGTATAGCACACGGGGATGGTGTTTCAACAACTCAAGAATTCCTAGTACGAGATCGTTGATGTAACAAAACCCTGATGCATCACATTTTTTGGCATGGTGCAACCCGCCCGCCCAATTTATAGCAATGTCACAGAGTTTGTTGTTTAATCTGCGAGCAGCATCTACAGACAAAATTTTCAGTCAACAATGCTCTGAAGTGACAATGAAACATGAATACCAACATATACTGCAAGTGTATTTACCTATTGTTCCTCCTGCGTAAATTTGACAAAATTCAAACAAATCCTCAAAGACAGGACAATCCTCTCCCAAATTATCTGCATCAAAGTAACTAATTTCAGCTAAATATGATAGATTGCAAAATAAGAAAACAATTAATGAAGACACAAAACTTACATCTAGCCATTTCAGTGGGAAACAAGTTCTGATTTTCTGGATTAATTCGTTGCAGGAACTCCACATAGTCGGGAGAATGAAACTGAGCCATCTCAATAGGATATGCCTTGTGTGGACGCTGAAACGATAGAGAACACATAAAGACTTTAAAATTTAGTAGAGATGAATGTAAGAAGAACAAGAAACATGAAAGATGAGCAAGAGACACTAACATAAACTTCCATCTTGCTATGGAGGCCATATGCAAGGATAAGATGATGAGTCATACAAAGCCTGTGAGGTTTCATTGGGTGATTTGGACCAAAATAGACGCTCCCCACGTCCCCTGAACCACATTAAAAAAAAAATCATCAGCATCTCATCACTAACCCCTGTAATCTGCCACAAAATCTCCTATAAGCAACAAGAAAATATAAAGTGAACTCCATTATAATGCAATGATGAATACAGCTCTAAGCTGACAAAAAAATCTAGGGATTCATAATTCTAGCAAAGAAAGAAAAAGACACTTGGCCAAAACAATCACAAGCACTAGAATCATGTTCATAACTAGAAGGCTGGATTCTGGCTTAAGCTAAAACTAGAGCCAAGGAATCGAATAAAAACAGAAACTTCACCTAAAACCCTTTGTTCTTTTCATCAAAAACACTACTCAAAAACTAAATCGAACTGGAGTATATCCAAATTAATCGTAACCCTTTACTTATTCAAGAATTTAGATGTGAAAGATTCAACCTTTCGATGCATCTATTGAGCAATAAAGACACCAAGAGTAGTGCGGTTCAAGTGGATGAAATTGCTCAAGAATTACAAAGTGAAACTAAAGAATAAAGAATTTTTGGAGTTTTCTTTATTTTAAAGAAATAAAAGAAAAGGGAGAGAGATGAATATACCATCATAAAAGTAGGAAATTTTGTCCTTGGAGCGCATCTCTTAAAGAAGACAAGTCACAGAGATCGTGCGATATCAATCTGAGAGGAGTATTAGACAGAGAAATTTCGAGGGCTGCGTTGGCTTCAGTAGAGATGAGACGAATTCTCCATTACCAAAGTCGCAGAGATTTCACGAGTTTCCTGCAGAACAGAGAAGAGAAGACAAGAGAGGGGCAACGAAGCGAATAGAAGAAGAGAGAGAAGAAATAGTCCAGAACGAGACGATGCCGTTTAGTGTTATGCTGACATGGCAGATGACGTCATCCAAAGTGTATTGATTAAAGCTGTTTTTGACTAATAAAACCAGACCGGTAGCTTTCCATCATTTGAACCGAATCGAATTAAACAGCATAAAAACCAAACCAAATGTCCAAATCAAATCGTAAGTTACAAGTTCTTTAACCGGCTGGATTCTGGCTTAAGCTTAAATCTCCTTTCACTGAAAAATTACCTAGCTTGTCTCTATAATCGTAGGCTACATTGTCATCACGGAGGTTCCACTATCTTACTTCTCATAAGACATTCCCAGTTGCTTAACATTCCTCACTTACGTCGTCTCTGTGACCATAATCACTCTTGTACGCAAAATTTTATTAATTTGACTGACAAACTCTTGTCTACCATCTGGATATCTCATATTTGCATGAACTTTAGCATGACCACCGTTTCGTAGTTGCAAGCGCTCATCATCCAAGTAGACTTGATTTTAGTCATCAAAAAGATATCTCCTACATCGAAGAGCTTCCTCATCTTGCTTGCCAGCTGATGCATCATCCCAATCCCATATTGGATCAATTTCATTATCTCTTAGGAGTTTCTAGCTTTCATAATGCAAATAGGTTTACTATCCCTCATTCAAGGATTAGTACTCCTCTACATTATAAAGCTCTAGCACCTCCTCGGTCTACCACAATCTATGATTTGGTGACATCAATGCTGTAGTCATAGTCCTTGTTGGTATTTTGTGTAATGTTGATAAACATCTTTGCTTTTATTATCCAAAATATGCTTCATTTCTATCAGAGAAGTTTAACTTTCTAAGGGCAACCCAATGGGGGTTATATTTTTGGGCCTCTTAAAATTTTTAATTAATATATTATGTACTTTTAGTAAAATAAAAATTTTTGGAATCCTAATAAAAAATTTTCCCTCCAATGGTAGGATATAATTTTGAGTCTCTTATATTTGATTTTTTTTTTTTTTGAAAATAAATAATTTTAAGTAAAATATGAAACTATAGCATTTCAGATATATGTTTATAAATCTTTATTAGTATAAATTTTTATTTCATTTGAGGTTGATTAGTATAAATGTTTAAACATTTCAGATTTTATAAAAATGAAAAATTATGGGGGATTTTCAAAAATACCTCATTTTCTATGTCACTTTTCAAAAGTACCCTCGTGGTGTTCATTTTCAAAAATACTCATTTTTAATATAAAAAATGATTAAATTCTAAACCCTAGATACTAAATCCTATCTCCTAAAAACTATACCCTAAATATAAAATAGAGAACCCAAACCTAAAAAAAAATAGTATTATTTTAACATATTATAATTGTGTAAAAAAGGGTAAAAATGAAAATATTCAAAAAAGTACTTTTGAAAAGAGGTATCTGAAAAAAGTATTTATAACAAATTCTCAAAAATTATTGAAAAACATGGAGAATATGCAGAAAAAGAAAGAGAACAACAACAAAAAGATGACAACGGGAAGCTTTAGTATGAGAACTTCGATGGTTGATCCACCAATCCATCGCTTTTGGTTCGTTCACTTTCCCTGTCCAACTGAACATGATCCATCTCTTTTGGTTCGTGCTTCTAAACTCCACAAGTGAAAAATGCATTGATGTCCAACTTTTAATCCTCTCGATATCACTAAAGAGTATCATTGCATTGTGTAACACTTGCTCATCTATCTGAAGAGTAGGAGGGTACACAACCCACAAAACCTTACTTGGCTGGACATCTCCTTTACCATCTTCATATGAGTGAGGATACTGTAAGAATATACCAAAAATGTCAATTAACCTACACAAATCACCATTTACAAGAAACATAATCTAATCCGAAGCAAATCTCGGCAATCATCAACCTTCCGTCTCCATAGAACACACGAGAGGTACAACAACTTACTGGGAGAATTGCCACACTGAACCGATTCTTCTCTCGTTCGACAGACAAGTGTTTGCCGTTCTATCAGCTTCTCCGCGGAAATAAACGCTTTGAGTGGGATGAGAAATGCGAGCTAGCATTCACGCAGTTAAAGGATTAATTATCGTCTTCGCCAGTCCTCGCTAAACCCGAGCAAGGAGAAACGTTGTATCTCTACATCGCCATCTCCTGTTCAGCTGTAAGTGGTGTGCTCGTCAGAGAAGATCGTGGAGAGCAACATCCAATCTTCTATGTGAGCAAAACCCTCAATGGCGCAGAACTTCGGTACCCGACTCTTGAGAAGCTCGCATATGCGGTCGTTATTTCAGCTCGCAAGCTTCGCCCCTACTTTCAATCCCACACTGTTGAAGTCCTGACCAATCAGCCGCTCAGAACAATCCTTCACAGCCCAAGTCAGTCAAGACGCCTTGCGAAATGGGCAGTTGAGTTAAGCGAATACGACATTGAGTACAAAAACCGCACCTGCGCTAAGTCACAAATTCTCGCAGATTTTCTCGTTGAACTCTCTCCTGAACTCGAAGCTGACTAACCTCCAGCCGAGATATAGTCACTACACGTTGATGGCGCTTTATCGAAGATGGGCTCGGGAGCAGGCGTACGCCTAACCTCGCCGACTGGCGAAATCTTGGAGCAGTCGTTCCGCCTTGCTTTCTCTGCTTCTAACAACGACGCAGAGTATGAAGCACTAATCGCTGGACTGCGTCTCGCACACGGGATCGGCGTTAAGAAGATCCAAGCTTATTGCGATTTACAACTTGTAACACATCAATTCAGCGGAGATTATGCAACACGACACGCGCGCATGGATGCCTACCTCAGAGTAGTTCGTGACTTGTCTCAAAAGTTCGAGTTCTTTGAGCTCGTCAAAATTCCACGAAGCGACAATGCTTCGGCTGATGCTTTTGCGACGCTTGCTTCCACATCTGATCCCGATCTCCGAAGAGTAATTCCCGTAGAAAGCATTGATCAACCAAGTATTGATGTCAACCTGTTAACTTCCGCTCCAACCACGTTTCTTGAAGCCGCAACGAACTCCATGACAGACCCGAACGTCTTGGCAATCGCCTTAGCAGTAACAAGATCAGCCTCAACGGACACGAACGCAACCACCTCCACCACGCCCATTCCAGTCCCAACAGCTGCGAATTCAACCGCTCTAGCTACGCCCGATGCCGCCTCGCGAGACGACTGGCAGACTTAAATTATAGCGTTCATCGCGGACGGAATTATGCCAAAGGACAAGTGGGAAGCAAGACGTCTCCACGTTAAAAGCGCACACTACACGATGTTGGATGACAGCTTGTTTCCTTGGGAGGCAAATGGCGCTCTTCTCATCTGCGTTAATACAAAGGACGTCAACGACATCATGCGAGAGGTCCACGAGGGCGCTGGAGGTAACCACTCGGGGGGGGGGAGAGCATTGGCACTTTGAATTCGCCGCAATGGCCATTTTTGGCCGACCATGGTTGTCGATTGTACTGCATTCGCAAGTAAGTGTGAAAAATGTCAGCGACATGCACCATTCATCCATTCTACGACAGAACTTCTGAGGACCACATCCCCACCTTACCCCTTCATGCGATGGGCGATGGATATTATCGGCCCGCTAACACCATCTCGCCAAAAGAAGTACCTCCTAATCATGACGGACTATTTCACGAAGTGGGTTGAAGCCGAGTCCTACGCCTCGCTCGAAGCCAACGAAGTTCAGAATTTTGTTTGGAAAAACATCATATGCAGGAATGGACTCCCATACGAAATTGTATGCGACAACGGACCACAATTCATCTCACCCCAGTTTGAGGGATTTTGCGCTGGCTGGCGGATACGCCTTAGCAAGTCGACTCCACGATATCCGCAGGGCAACGGACAAGCAGAGGCAACCAACAAAACAATTCTCGCTGGAATCAAAAAACGCCTCGACGAAAAGAAGGGACTCTGGGTAGATGAGCTCGACGGCGTTCTATGGTCTCACCGAACCTCCCCGCGGACATCCATAGGACGAACACCATTCTCGCTCGCATACGGTATGGAGGCTCTCGCACCAGCAGAAGTTGGGATCCTGAGTTGGGATCCCGACGCTTCGACGCTCTATGCTAGTCTACGATCCGGAGTTGAACAACAAGATGTTGTGCGACAGACTACTTTTTCTCGAAGAAGAACGCGACCAGACACTATTGCGCATCCAGAACTACCAGCAAGCAGCGACAAAATTTTACAACAAAAGAGTCAAGTCTCGTTACTTTGCCGAGGGAGATCTCGTCCTCCGCAAAGTCTACAAAAACACTGCCGAGAAGAATGCCGGAAAGCTTGGCGCACATTGGGAAGGTCCCTACACGAGGTGCAACTATAACATCAATAAAAAAATAAAATTTTCGAGCAAATCCTTCGTCTCCACACTGACGCCCTGGCCAGGTGTACAGTTCTACGTTACGCATGAATGTAATGGTGGAATAATCCATACTTTACTTCGGTAAAGAACAAAAGCAGAGTCCATACTCGCAAGCACTCCGCATGGGTGCTGTGGTAAAATAATCCACGTCCTTACTTTGGTAAGGACTTATAAGCCGAGCCCAGACTCGCAAAGCTAGCAAGGCGTAGGGTGAATAAGCCGAAGACCCCGACTCGCACACTCTTGCGATTCCTCCAGCACCCACAGGGTAAGCCGATCACGACTGAACGCACCTAACTAGTACGACAAGTCTGTCTTGTCTGCTCTCAGCGTTACGGAAATAACATATCCAGGATAAGCCAGGAGATGTCCTGCACCGCAAAATATGCCCGTAATGACAAAGTCCTATTAATTCGAAAGCAACTTCATCATCATGAAGAAAACAAAAATAGGCAATAACCAAGTTCGTAAAGCAAAAGCAACCAAGTTCGCAAATATCCGTAAGGAAAATACAAAATAGCTCAGCAATCGAGTTCAAAATAACAAGGATTCAAAAGCGAGAACAACAAGCAATAATACGAGGACATATCACTCGTTTGCGGCATCATCAGCCCCTCCGTCGGCAGACTCCGGAATAGCTCGAGATCTTTATCGGGGATCGGTGGCACCATAACCCCGTTCACCTTCGACTGGAACTCCTTTTCGCTTGCAGCAAGATGCGCCATCCTATCCGCGGGAATAGCAACGTTCTTCTCGATCAACTTTTGTAGACACTGTCTAGTTCCGGTCACCTGGCTGAGAGTAAGCAAATGGGGCTGCCTCTCGCGCGTGGCAATTATATGTGTCCTTAAACGATCAATACGCTCCCGATGCGCCCCAATCACGACAGCGGCTTTTGCACGTTCCTGCTCTCCACGCTCATATCGCGCTCTCCTAAGTCGCTCCGACTCGGTAGTAAGCTTTCGCTGGGACTACTTGAGGGAAGCCGTCAGCTCTTTGACGATAGCCGTATTCTCCTTGCTCGACCGCTCAGCTTTTAGAAACGCATCCTGAGCGTGCGAGGCCTCCCTCCTGGCAGCACGCACTTTGTCCTCGTAGTCACCAACGAGACGATTCGTCCAACTCATCGCCTGAGACACAAAACAAAGATTTAGATCACAACTAAGTAAAAACCAGATCGGGGCAAGCTGAAGGATCATACACTAACCTGAAACTGTCGACGAACGGCTTGCTCGTACAAATCACTAGGGGCAGGAAGCGGAACGAAATCACCATGAATCTTGCTGGCGAAGTCCGCGCAAGCTCGTGAATCGCCAGTGAACGCTTGGTCTTTCACCATCCTCTGCGTGATGAGGACGCCTAGAGCTCCCTCCAACATCACTTCGAGGACTCGAGCGTAACGATCTCTTCCGGGAATGATCACCACCAGCTGCTGAAGCACTCCTACGAGACCCCGAGGAAGGCTTCTTCGCAGCACGAGCCGCAGCAACATCGGTGGAACGAGACGTACGACCAGGCTCACCCTCGGGAATAGGCATCTCGCCATCCTCGCGCTCCACAGCAACGATCTCTGCGCCAGTCCCGGCGTTTGGCGCAATGACCTCGACTGTGACAGCTGCTTCCTCTTCAGCATCGAACAAGTTAGCATAACACGGCATCGAGCAGTCTCTCATTTGCAATCTAGTCCGCGAACCTACAGGATAAGTAGACGCCTTAAACACAAAAGCAAGAACATCACGATGATGAAGATAACGAAACTCATAAGTCTTGAAGTGAGGAAGAACTTTCGGCCACCGCAAAGTTGCACCCTCGATAAAAGAAGAAGCTTTATCAACGACGTCAAAGTCACACGCTGCAGAAGCCGGAGGATTGCCTGCAGATACAGAACAAAATTGGTCAGCAAACAGAATCAAAAATCACGGAACACTAACCCAACCCAACAACAGCCACTGGGAGTCAAGTTCCAAGCATGAGAACAAGCCATGAACGGATCTTCAACTAAAATCTTGTTTATTTCCTCGAAGAAGAACCGTCTCCTCCAGCCGTGGATGTTGCTCTTCTGGCCGCGCATAATCGTGAGACCTGGCATGCAGCGAGCGAGGCAAAGTCCCGTAAGGTCGTGCGAGAATTGCGTAACAAGCTCGAAGAGGTCACAGCTGATCAAAATTCTCCTCGCGGCACAAGTTATTGCAAGTCCCACCGCGTTCCAAACAGAAGAAATTGACAACTGCGAGAACGCGATCCCCCGTCGCGCACAATAGCTTGTTAGAAACTCTGGAATCGGAAACCAAAGACCGCACTCGGTGAAAAAATCCTCGTACACACAAAGGTAACCCTTGAGACAGCTCCACGAACGCTCATCGATACTCGGCAGCGCAAGCTGCAGGTTGTGCGGCATTTGGAGGACGTCGAACAAGCGAGCAACGGACTAACTATCACTAAGAGTCGGCCCATCATAGGAGAAGCATTCGCCATCACCTGTCCGGGAAACTGGCCTAGCGGCTCTGGCTCAATCTCTGCGGCGTGTGGAGGATCTATCTCTAGCAGCAAGGCCGGCGACCAGCGATCTAGGGGCATGCTCCGAACAATTACGCTCTTCATATGGGAGAACCTTCCCACGGCGCTGACCTGGAGGAAGGGTAATTAGACTAAGGTCTTGGCACGACACCTCCTCCTTCTGCCGGCTCCCACCAGGAAGGACAGCTCGGTCCAGTTTCGTCATAGCCTCTCTCTAGCTCTCGGAACTGATCATCTCCAAATTCTTCCGGAATATCGCCGAAGACATCATCCCCATAAACCATTGCGCAAGACCTTGCAAAACCAACCAAACAACCGGTCAGTATCGGAACCACATCAAGAGCGCCATAATATGCAATACGAAACGGCCACACCCGAGTCACAACGTCCAGCAATGTGCATAGTACGCACCATCACCATCCCGCAAATTGTATCGCATCGCTTTTCGCATTTCGCAGCGCACTGTCTGATCTCACCCATATCCTGAATATTACGGGCTCGTCAGTTTCTCCGCCAGTGGTGACCTCGTCAAAGAACGTTCCTGATAACATGATCTTGCCAAGTTTTTCGTAAGAAAAAGCCTCAACCTCACGCCCT
Source organism: Camelina laxa (assembly GCA_024034495.1). Taxonomy (NCBI): domain Eukaryota; kingdom Viridiplantae; phylum Streptophyta; class Magnoliopsida; order Brassicales; family Brassicaceae; genus Camelina; species Camelina laxa. The sequence continues at coordinate 17,458,218 of CM043882.1, read as the reverse complement.
CAATCTCACCAAGCATGCACATTAACACTTTCCCGTGCCTAGACCTGCGAGCTCCATCACGCAAAACTCGAAGTCGTCGACCTCCATCTCGTCAAGTTGAGCTCGCCAACCTCTTGATCTCATCGTACCATCTCGCCATACCTTCATCTCGCCGCTTCGTCACACGCGACCTCGCCACTGACCCCGTACGCAGAAGCAAGGAGCTTTCCAAAATCTCGACCTTGCCAAGTCGCGAGCTCACCCATCTCGTCCCCGTGTTCATGTCGACCTTGCCAAAGTCTCACAACCCCGCGCCATGACACACTAAGGAAGCTAGCGTATCGCGGAACCAAACATCCTCTCGACCTCAAAACTCGATCTCGCTGAAGTCTCGACTTCCCCACTGCTCAGCAATCTCCCAATCCGCAACAACATCAATCTCGTCAGCTGTACGGAGCTCGTCACACTGACCTCGCGAAGTAACTCTCATCTCGGAATCGAACTCGCCATAGGTCCCTTACGCAAAACTTTGGTCTCGTCACGTTGACCTCGAACTCATCACCTCGATCGTATCATCACGCAAACACGCCATATTCACGTGTTCAAACCCATGACCTCGCCTTGGACATGAACTCGCAGCCCTCTCCACATCGCCAAGTCGCAAGCTCACTGAAATCAGTATCCGAGCCAAACGAGTATCTCACCCCGTACTACATCCATCCATCTCGCTAACGCAGCTCCGCTACACGTATTTTGCAACAACACCGGGTACGACTTCGTGCTAGCGGTTCTGTATCAACGTCAAGAGTTTCCCCATATTGGCCTGCGAGATCAACAACGCCGAATCACCTCGCCACGCCATATCGTCTCGCCATCCCATCTCGCAGCCACTTTAGTCAAGCACATGCCCTCCTTGTAACGAATATGACACCAATGTCTCGCAGCCGTCGTCAATTCGATCTCGCACCAACACAACGATCTCATAACAAGACATGTCTTGCGAGCTCCTCCACCGCGCCGTAGGCTCGTGCGTACTCTCCATCTCCACCTCGGCAATCCTCATCTCGCCGACGCTCCGCCGCTCAAACTCAAACCAAAGCGAAACGCGGAATATGCGGCACGGTCAAGGTGTCTCACGGCCTGGACGGATCGGGCAGCAGCAAGCGACGCACGGATGTGGCACGGCCAAGACACCTCACGGTCTTGGCTGAATCCGGCGGCAACAAGTATTGCGCAACAGCGCGAGCTCGGATCTCCCACGGCGGCATAGCGAGGAGCTCATCCGGTAGTATCGGAATGGTGGTGGGCGAGGCCGAGACGCCTCACGGTCTCGGCCGAATCTGGCTGTTGAAGCGGCGTCGCGGTTAAGAGATGCGGGGGTCGCAGGAAGTACGGCGGCGGAAAGGCGACCGTCCGGTTTTGGCACCGCGGAGGGTAGGGCCAAGACGCCTCACGGTCTTGGCCGGTACTGGCGGTTGTGAGAGCTACAACGGCGGATAAGCGACCAGCTGCAATACAACGAGGTCGCCGGAAGCAGTCTCGTCGGCGGCAAAAAGCGAAGAACCATGTCCGGCGGAGATGCTCTGGCCGGCGGCGAGGGTCCTGTCTCGGCGAGACCATGGTCGAACAAACACAAAAAATCCAAAGGAGAGAGGTAGAAAGAAGTTTACCTTGTGGAGGAGAGTTGAAAGATATAAGAAGAAAAAATTTTAGGTCAAGGAAACATATATATAGGGAGGGACCAGTGCGTTGACCGAGGTAAAAAAGAAAATCCTATTTTTCAAGCTGTCTCCATTTCCCGTGCCTCGGAAAACGTGCAAAACGCGCAAAACTCCCGTTTAAAGCTCAATAGACCTTGAAAAACGTGCACAATGCACTATTCATCCCGAAGTCTCCCGGATGCCTCGGAAAACGTGTGCAACGCACTATTCATTCTGTAATCTACAGAAGGTCTTCAAGTCCCTCAAATCTCTGTTCCTTCTACAAAATGGACCTCGAGATACATAAGAGCATCCGACGAGCTCAAGAAAGCCATCGCTCATCGGACTAGGGGGGACCATTGTTGGATATGGGCTTTGCCCCCAACATTTACAGAAGCCCAAGCAGAAGATTTCAAGAAATTCTTGGCCAGAAGTCTTGGATTAAGCCCAACAGGCCGCAAGGGCAAAATCGTCATTTTGCTAGGAGACAGAAGAAACCCTAGGTCAAGGTCCCACTATAAATATCTGATGTCATTGTCACGTCAAGGGATTGGAAAATCTTGGACAATTAGAGGGAGAAAGGCTGTTATTTTCGTATTAAACATTTTAGCTCCGTAATTGTCATTTTTTGTGAACCCTTCTGTAAAATTCTAACGTTAAATAAAAGGACCAGATCCGATTCATCCCACTTTACTCATATCATCTATATTGTCGATTTCATACATCAACAATACTCCCATTCCATTAATCATAGGAACCAGCCCATTGTTCCTAAAGATAAAGAAAAGGAAAAGTAACTTGATTTGAGAATAAAAACGATGAGCAGACTCTATTATGGAATATGAAATGGTTCCTATGGAATATGAGCAGAATCACCATTGTTCCTATGGAATATGAGCAGAATCAACAGTTGATTCGAGTAAATACTGCTCCTACGTGCATAAGACAGAGCTCAGCGCTAAAAGTCTGATGCAATTCATTAAATTAGACAAAATGATGACAGCAGCAAGCTTGAGTATGAGAAAAAAGTCAAGCTGAAACGCAATCTGAAACCTCCTTTCCACAACGTGCCTCTGATGTGCAGGTTGCTGCTGTTGGTCACTTTTCTCTACTTTAATCGAACCAAGCTTTTGACAAGCTGTTGAACCAACCTTCATCCATAGAACTCTCATTATCATCCTCATGAGCCCGCTTCTGCTGCACTTATCTTGTTCATTTTCCAACCTGATGATACACGATTGTTGTTGACCAACCCTCCTATCTTATCTTGCTTTACTAATCTATGCATCCTAGATCTTCTGCGTTTTGCAGAAAAACCTTCTTCCAGTTCCTGAACCACATGACTCGAAGGCAGTACCTTGGGAGATGCATCAATATCACCATCACCGTCATAATGCATCCGTATCACCATCATTGCCAATATTCCAACTTAAGAAACCAACAAGAAGCAAAATGCACAACTCCAGCTTATAAAAGACCAAAAATTCAACAAAATAGCACATGGAATCTATATCAATTAGCAGAATTAGAGTAACCAATCTAGTCCTAGTTCCAGATCCATGTACAGATACGATGATGAATTGATGATCATACAAAACGCGTAGAGAGAGAGAGAGAGAGGGTCAAATGAAGACAAACCTACGCAAGACCTGGAGGAAGAGGATTAGTGATTTTCCTATTAAACCATGCTTTCAATCTACCTTTCAATAAACTCATCACGATTATACAAAATCTTCACCCAAAAAGTTCCCCAGATTCCCAAATGAACGTTGATCAGAAAAGCTTTAACGCGTCTCGCTCTCCTTAGGTTATGGTGATGGTCTATTCATTCCAAGCCTCCTTTTCTGTGAAGTTTCTGTGACGAGTAACCAAACTAGGAAGATCCTGATCCAAACCATACTCTTCTTGTGTTTCTCTATCTCCTCCGATTAGCCTCCGCCGATTCAATTTTCTTCGCATCTCATCCGACCCGAATCTCCTCTGCTTCCATTTTCTTCCATGGTCAATTCGCCACTTCAATCGAGAGAGAGAGAGAGAGACAGAGAGAGGGAGAGGAAGAGAAAGAAAAACAAACGATCGACCATCAAAATTTTTTTTTCTTTGTTACTCGGTTTTCCCAACAAAAATGTGACACGTACAGTCTCTTATTATCAAATCCAGTATACTAAATAAGAGGTCCTCTTAATTTTTGTTTTTTTCTTTGATTTTTTTTTTCTTCTGTTCAGTTAAATCCCCCCCTTAAAACCTCCCGTTGGAGAAGGCCTAAGCTCTAGTGTATTGACATCTCCATGGTCTACAATAATATATGAAGCACGATAATGCAGATATGCATCCATGTTTGCTTCTTTCCATCATCAAAGAATACCTACTAAGTTCAAGAGCTATGGCATCTTTCCGGTCTACAATAATATTTTATTTATTGAGGTTGTGATTCATCATGCCATAAGAGTAAGAGTTTGTTTCACGATTCTTTTAAGAGTTGTTGGCTTTCACATCGAAAATATGTTTCGTTTCTATCATTATATCTATATACCTTAGACGTTAGACCTTTGGCAAATTTTTCATTGTCTACCAGAATATCTCAAAAACTGTAAGATGCATAAAAAGTTTTCTTATTCATTATGTTGTGAAGGTTGTGCCTTATATACGGTTACAATATTAACCTACGTACGTAACAGAAATAACCAAACTATATAACAATTATGTATTAACTACATAGTAGTGCCCTGACTCATAATACCCCCCTCAAGGTGGAGTATGAAGGTCCCAAATACCCAACTTGAGCTTAAAACTATCAAACTCTTTTGGACCAAGAGCTTTCGTAAGGATATTGGCCAACTGAACTTTAGTCAAAACGTATTGAGGAGCAATAACACCAAGTAAAATCTCATAACAAATTGAATTGGTCCTCTCATGGAGAACCAGGTTCATACTTAAATGAATAACAGACTAATTATAGCAATGAAGTGGCACATGAGCTGAACAATCAACACCCATTGAAGTGATCACTTTCCGCGACCATAAAATCTCACAAAATGTCTCGGCAATGGCGCGATACTCAGCCTCAGCCGAAGAGCGAAATACCACATCTTGCTTCTGTGTATTCGAAGAAACTGGAGAATCTCCAAGTTGAATAAACCGAGCAGTCAGAGGGGGACATGTCAAAGGGCAACCCAAATAGTCAGAGTTACACCAAGCCATTAGTCGAAGTTCAGAACCAAACTGAAGAAGAATACCTTGACCGGGGTAACTCTTGAGATAACAAACAACACGACATGGAGCCTCCCAATGTTCCAAATTTGGAGCATGCATAAACTGAGATAAAATATCAATAGCATATGAGAGTTCCGGTCTAGTAACACCAATATAGATAAGGCGACCAACCAATAAACGATAACGAAAAGGATCAGGTAGCGTCTCACCTTTAGCCTTAGCCAACTAATGATTCTATTCAATCGGATGAGAAACTGGTTGCGCCCCAAGCAAACTCGTATCTGAAATTATAGCAAGTGCATACTTCTGCTGAGAAAGATACAATATAATTCCATGCAACTTCTTTGTCCAAAAAATACTTAGAGATACAAAGATCCTTCATAAACAAGATCTCAAATACATCTTAAAATCAAGAATGACCTTATTAGAGTTCCTTGTAACCATAAGATCATTAACATAGACAAGGACATGTATACGTATCTCGGCATAAGCATAATTGAATAAGGATTAGTCTTTGAAACTTTGTTGAAAACCATACTCTTTAAGAGCTTTGGAGAGCTTGTAAAACCAACAACGAGGAGATTGTTTAAGCCCGTAAAGAGATTTTTGTAGGTGGCAAACCTGTGATATATCATTAGTACAAAAACCTGGAGGAAAACAGATGAATCACTACAGGAAATGTGGGTATTAATAGCGGCCGTTAAACACTATGAGTTTACAATGATAGCGTTTCCTAAAACACTATGAGATCGCCTGTCATAGTAGGTCGGACACTTTTAATAGCGGATTGTTGGTGTGCGCTATAGTTAACTATACAACAATAGCGTTGTGTACTATGCAATTGTTAATATTGATAATAACGTGATACAAATGTTATTAAAACTCATTAATTTGATTTTACCTATAGCTTTTACCTATAGCAAAGATAGCAAATGTTTCGTTTTATTAGTTTGTTTTTAAATTATTCAAAATTTTATTTATTAAAAAGAATTACGAATGATTTATTATTTAAAATTCGAATATTTGTAAAAAAAAAAACCAATTAAAATTAATAAAAAATATATAAATATTTAAATGTTTAGAAAACCATAACAAATTTCATTGTTTACAAAAACCACAAACACCTATCAATCTACCACTAACAAGCCTTCACAATCATCCCTAACATAAACACTATCATCATCACAAGCTTCATCATCCAAATCATCGACTTCTTGGACAGTCAAAGGTGCAGCACCTAAATCCTCTTCTGTTTCCAACTCATGATAGCCTCTAGGTGGTGCTCTCATAACAACATACCAATTTGAGTTGTCATCTTTCCTAGAATAGAAAACCTTTTTTGCTTGAGAAGGTAGAATGAATGGATCTTTCAAATAGGCTGTTTGGTTCATATGAAGGTTGACAAGAGTGAAACCATCTTCCTCCTTCACACCATTCCCTGTGTTGGCCCAATTGCATCTAAACAGCGGCACTCTGAACATGTGATAGTTCATAAGTAAAATATTCTTTATCACTCCATAATATGTAAGCATATCAGCGACTTGTCTCATATCTCGAGCACTTGATCTACACATGCTAAATGCTTCATAAGTTACTCCACTTGTTTTGTGTCTTCCGCTTAACCGCATCTGTATGAAACCGTTGCCCATTAACGATAAATCATTTATGTGCTAAAGCAACATTTCTTGGTCCAAATGCCAACCACCTTATCTCCTTAGAATGACTATTTGTTGAGTCTGAATGAATCTGCCACAGTAAAATTCCAACCTTGATCATCAAGCTGAAGTACTAAAATGATAATGACGAATACCAATCATCAAGAAACAACCTAAGCTAACCAGTCACTAAGTAAAACATGATCATGAAACTAACAATTTGTGCCAAGAAAACAAGTCATCAAGCTACAAGCTAAGCTAACTAGTCATTAAGCAAAACATGATCATGAAGCTACCAATCTATGCCAAGAAACCATTCATCAAGCTACAAGATAAGCTAACAATTTGTTCCAAAAAAACCAGCCATCAAGCTACAAGATAAGCTAACCAGTCATCAAGCAAAACATTATCATGAACCTACAAGCTAATCAGTCAATTAATTGCATGGAAACCTTTATTTTAAGCCATTCTGCAAACTGCTCTGTATGGGTTTTCCATAACAAAGTTTCATTTTTAGCACATCGAGCATCATTAGCTTGTAATTCTTCCAAATGCATCCCGATTTTACATTAAACAACAGTTTTAAGAATGAAATTATAATAATAATTAGTATATGAAACATAAAGGCATACCTCTTACTCGACATAAGGATCCAAAGATGCCATGTTCATTAGCACATAGCGATGTGTAGTGTCTCTATTATTATCTGATAGGGTAACTTCTATACCCTTCTGTAGAGGTCGACCTTCAACCACGCTTCTATCAGTCTCAATATCTTCGTTGCGATTAATTATTTCTTGAGCTGGTACTGAATCTTTAAGGAACTCTAAACAAAATGCAACGCATTCTCCAGCTAAATACCCCTCAGCCATACATGCTTCTGCCCTTGCATGATACTTAACAAAAGCCTTAAGTGTTTTCATGTACCTATAACTCAGTCAAGAAATGGATATTAGTTGAACATAATTGCAAGAAATACATATGTTGAAGCAAATGAGTACATCAAACCTTTCGAATGGATACATCCAGTGGAAGTGAACTGGTCCTCCCAAACGTGCCTCTTTTGATAGATGTATTGGAAGGTGGAACATGATATCAAAAAGGGATGGAGGGAAGAAGCGCTCCAGTTGACACATTGTTTCCACAAACTCTGTCTCCATTGTCATAAGTTTCTCCGGGTCGATGATGCGCTGACTCAACCTGTTGAAGTAATTGCATAATCTATTTATGGCAATCCTAGGACCCTAATGTAAAACCCTCTTAATGCAGCCGGTAACAAGTTCTGTACTAGGACATGATGATCATGCGACTTAAAAACTACCTATATTTGGAGTGTTAACTGAAACACTATTCGCAATATTACCATCAGGACTTCTAAACTTAGATAACCTTTGGCAGAAAATGGTCTTCTCTTTCTTGGATAACCAATAGGCTGTTGGAGGTAAGTATGTTTTCTTTCCCCTGACCTCTGTGTGCAAGTGATTTCTGATGCCAATATCTTCTAAGTCTTTTCTTGCTTTCAAACCATCTTTTGACTTCTTTGCATCAAGATAGACAATATAGCATCCGACACATTTTTCTCTATGTGCATAACATCAATATTATGACGAACATGCAAATCCTAACACATTAAAGAATAAACTGTTAGACTTATTCAGATCCAACAATAAGAGAATATAGTTCAATTACTTTACTTTACCTTCCAGTAAGGTAGTTCAAAGAATATTGATCTCTTCTTCCACCTCCATAGATCATTTGATTCTTCACACTCTTCTTCTTGATCCACCTCATCATCTTCCAACTCAGTTCTTTTTCTTTTATTTTCCTTGTCTAGAGGTTTTCCAAAATCATTCCTAAAAGCTTGTAGTGTCATATATTTCAGCGCCACTTTGTATCCTTTTGGCATTCCCTTCCTCAACAATGTTGTCAAATCAAGCTTTTTTATATCTGTAACGATGGCCAGGGGCTAGTCTCTTTCTATTCCCCATATAGACAAACTTACGGCTAAACTTAAGCCATCTGGAAGGTGTAACTTTTCACCATACATTGCAGGCTTGTTTCCCTTTCACTTTACATCCAGACAATGTTCCTAAGGCTGGATAGTCACTGATACTCCAAAGCAGCATGGCTCTAAGTGTGAAATTATCTTTCGCAAATGAGTCATAGACTTCAATACCCTCAGCCCACAAATCTTATAATCGTCTATCAGTGGTGCCAAGTAAACATCTATGTTATTACCAGGAGCTGTTGGACCAGGAATCAACAAAGTCAACATTATATTCTCAGCCTTCATACACATAGTCGGAGGCGTGTTATAGTTCACCAACAACACTGGCCATGTGATGTGATTGGTGTTTTGCATGGAGAAAGGGTTCACCCCATCTGTAGAAATTCCAAGTTGAAGATTCCTTGGTTCAACAGCAAAGTCTGGCCATTTAGCATTCACTTGTGCCCATGATATAGAATCAACGGGGTCTCGCATTGTACCATCTTTAGTGTCATTGGTATAGTGCCACCACAAATCTTCAGCCATCTTCTTTGATCTAAACATCCTCCTAAATCTCTCTTTGATTGGAAAATATCTAAGGACCTTTGCTGGAATCCCAACCTTTATCTCATTACTGTGCTTATCCTTTTCCCATCTTGAAACTTTGCATCTTGGACAGCTATCTAACTTCTCAAACTCCTTCCTATATAGTATGCAATCATTCTTGGAAGCATGAATATTTTCGTATCCGAAACCAAATATCTTCAGAAATTTTTTGATTGCAGTGAAACTCTTCGGAAGTACATTGTCTTCAGGTAGCATGTCCTGAATTAAATCCAACAGCTGATAAAAGTATTTCTCTGACACACCACTCTTAACCTTGAATCTGTAAAGTCCCATAATTGCTGAAACCTTTGTGTATTTGATACAATCAGAGTACAATGGAGTTTCGGCTTCTCTTAACTTTTTCCTAAATTTAGTTTCCTCTACTGCTTCATCGTCGTTCGCCTCTAATGCTTCATCATCATTCGTCTGATTTGGTTCACCTTCACCCATATAGAATGTTGTCTTAAACAAGTCAAATGCCTCTGTTTCATGTTGAGGACCACTGTCTTCTGTAGATGCTTTGTTTTCACCATGAATCCTCCAACAAGAAGTCTTATACTTCTTATCCATACCCCTTATCACTAGATGCTCAACAATTTCATCTATAGACTGATGGCATAAATTGCGGCAATCTCTACATGGGCATAGCATTTCAGACAGATTGCCCAATCTTCTTGCTGATGAATTGGCGAATTTCATTGCTCCTTCTAAGTACTCGATACTATTCCTACATTGTAAGTTGGAAAAGAATTTAGATTTCTTTCAATCGGTTAATATAAGTAAGCTCAATAGAATTTACTTTATACCTTGGCAGCGAAATCCACGTCTTATCCATTTGGTCACGACGGAGATGGATCCGTTCTGAAACGAATTGCTGAACTCAAATCGAGTTGGGGAAGTTTTGGTAAACCCTAAAGATGAGTTGTGTTTTGTAAGCTTGCAATCTTAGAGGTTAGTCACCATTGGCTAAGAACAATAACGGCTCAGATCAATTTAGCGAGACATAACAACGGTGTAGGTTTCTCACACGATTGCAATCTCGGAAGTTACTGCTCATTAGCTACGAATAATAACGGCTCAGAGCAAAGTTAGCGAGACAGATCAACAGTATAGGTTTTTCGTAGATTGCAATCTCGGAGGTTAATGCTCATTAGCTAAGAACAAGAATGGCTCAGATCAAAGTTAGCGAGACAGATCAATGGTGTATATTATTCACGTCTACAATAAGAACGGACGGCTATCTAACGGTGTAGGATTCGTCCTACAATCTGGAAGGTTACTTCTCATTGGTTAAGAGTTGTTTTTTCATTTTAAATCCGAAAATTAGCATATAAAATAGGTTATTAATCAAAAAATATAATTTTTTTTTAAAAAAATATCAATATAAGTATTTCAATTTTTAGAATATTATTTCTTATAATTATAAATTTTATAATTAAGAACAATCAATAAAAGTTAGTATTCCAACTCTAAGGCTTAGTTTAGGGTATAGGGTATAGGGTTTAGGGTTTAGACTTTGGGGTTTATATTTTTTACTTTAGTGTTTATGTTTTATATTTTAGGATTTAGAATTTTAACTATAATTTTTGAGGTATAGAGTTTTAACTTTATGTTTTTGAGTATCGAGCACAAAGGAAACACAAAAATACAAATTTTTAGTTAACCGGTGAATAATTTGATTGCATAAGGGACCTAAATAAAACAACTACATTAAAGCAAACTTTCAATTGAAAGTATGAAACATATATGATCGAAATAGCTAATTTCATATGATTGAAATGGATGTTTTCGACATCTCCAAACCGGTTTAATTTAGACTTAATCGAAACTGGTTTAGACTTACTGGACTCAATTTAGACATCTCCAAACCGTTTTAATTTTCGAACGAGCATTATCATTGAACACCTTCACAACTTCAATACAAACAGCACTTGGACCTAGAGGTATATTGTTAAGCTTCTCTTTGGAGTTAGATGAGAACACAAAACCTTCAGCAATAACCTCATCGTCTTCATTAGTCCAATCATATATTTTGCATCTTCGAGTTTCACCTTCCTTGTTTTGCTAAAACGTAAGAAGCTAATGATTAGAGATATATCACTTCACCACAAGAAAAGAAGATTTGAAAACTTTACCATGGATACATCTTCAGAAGCGAGTGGATCCTAATACAAAAGCACCATGTCCTCAAATTTTTTTTTGTTGACAATTCCGATTTGTGTAACCGCGATTACGCAGGCACCTAGGCCATTTTTTAAAACAGGGGTAATAACTAATAAGTGATGTTATTATAGTTGAAAATAAAATTATAATTTTTTCCTTAAATATATATTGTAGTTAGATTTTTTATAGTGTTTGTTATTATTACATCTTTCATAATAAAGGGTCGAATAAATTATTTGTAGGAAGCGAGACTCGATTCATGGTGTGTTAAGGTGTCTTCTATAGTTGCAATTACTATTTGTCACGGGATTAAGGTCACTTCACAGTTTGTTACTATGTTTACTTTTTTTTGTTAACAAAATATTAGCTCATATGAGCCACTTAGGTGGGAAACTGTTTACATATAAAATATTCTGCAGAGATGTATGCGCTTGGCGTGCCAAATAATCCACAGTGACATTTGCATTTCTAGGAACAATAGATAAAGAGAAAGTAGAAAACTCCTCCTTATCACACTTGATGTCATCGAGATATGTCGAGGAAGTTGGCAAGTGATAAAGAGAAGACACCATCTTCACCAAGTCGGAACAGTATGAAAAGAAAGCCATGTCACGAAAGTCATGTCCAATCATGCTCATCATGTAATGGGGAAAGGCTCCGCCGGAAATTAGTGGCTCCCATGGTTGGCGACAGATCTTAAAACTGAGTACAAACCCATCATGTGCTTGCAAACGACTCACCTGCTTTCCAAGATCCATCAACAAAACAACGATAGCCTGAATAGATAGTGGAAAGGGGAGCTTTTGTATAAGGATCCAGTCGCTTCTGAAGATGTATCCATGGTAAATTTTTCAAATCTTCTTTTCTTGTGGTGAAGTGATATATCTCTAATCATTAGCTTCTTACATTTTAGCAAAACAAGGAAGGTGAAACTCGAAGATGCAAAATATATGATTGGACTAATTAAGACGATGAGGTTATTGTTGAAGGTGTTGTGTGCTCATCTAACTCCAAAGAGAAGGTTAACAATATACCTCTAGGTCCAAGTGTTGTTTGTATTGAAGTTGTGAAGGTGTTCAATGATAATTCTCATTTGTGGAGGCCAACTACTGATATTAGTTTAACTGGTGATGTATTTAATGAGAAAATTGCATGGCCAGTCCTAAAGATTGACGTCACGGCTGCAACCACGCAACACTACCTAAAGTCCAGGTATGTTATTGAAATTAAGTTATTTCATTTGTTTGTCTGTTGATTGATGTTGGAAGTTTCATTGATGTTGGAACTTGCTTCTATTATTTGCTTTGAGTTGTAGAGTCCAGGCAGCAATAGTTCCACCAAAAGTCCAAAGCAGAAGTGGTTTCTTTTAGATTGCAGCAACTCTGGATGTAAGGTAGCTGAAGGAAGAGTAGTTTCAACATTTCCGAACGATTCGTGCCATCATGTACCCCTAAGTCCAAATGCAAGCAAGGTCTGGGTTGAAGTGGCTGAGATTGGTTATGCAAAGGTCTGGAGGCCAAATTCAGAGATTGAATACATTTCTGATGCAATAGGTTCAGTTGTAGCATTCCCAAATGATAAAATAAAGTTTGTGTGAAACTTTGACAATTTTCAGTATTGCTATTTAACGCTTATTGTTTTTTGGTATTGTAATTAATTTTTATTTTGGTTAATGATAGTACCAATTGCTTAGCTAATTTATCTCAAATGTCACTAATTCTCATAATTATCAATTTTGGAAATTTCGTAAATTAAACCGGTCATGGCTAATTAAGTTAATTGTGAAATCATGGCTAATTAAACCGGGGATGGAAATTTCGAAAATTAAAATGGTTTGGAGATGTCAAATTGAGTCGAGTATGTCTAAACCGGTTTTAACTATGTCTAAATCAAACGGGTTATGTCTAAACGGTTTGGAGATGTCTAAATTAAACCGGTTTGGAGATGTTGAAAACAACCATTTCAATCATATGAAGTTATCCATTTCAATCATATATGTTTCAAACTTTCAATTGAAAGTTTGCTTTAACGTAGTTGTTTTATTTAGGTCCCTTATGCAATCAAATTATTCACTGGTCAACTAAAAATTTGTATTGTTGTGTTTCCTTTGTGCTCTATACTCAAAAACATAAAGTTAAAACTCTATACCTCAAACATTATAGTTAAAATTCTAAATCCTAGAGTATAAAACATAAACACTAAAGTAAAAAATGTAAATCTCAAAGTCTAAACCCTAAACCGTATACACTATACCCTAAACTAAGCCTTAGTGTTGGAATACTAACTTATATTAATTGTTCTTAATTATAAAATTTATAATTATAAGACATAATATTCTTAAAATTAAAATACTTATATTGATATTTTAAAAGAAATAATTTATATTTTTTTGATTAATAACCTATTTTATATGCTAATTTTTGGATTTAAAATGAAAAAAACAACTCTTAACCAATGAGAAGTAACCTCCCAGATTGTAGGACGAATCCTACACCTTTAGATAACGCAGACTATGATCTCAGCCATCCTTTTTGTATTGTAGACGCGATTAATGTACACCGTTGATCTGTCTCGCTAACTTTGATCTGAGCCGTTCTTGTTCTTAGCCAATGAGCAGTAACCTCCGAGATTGCAATCTAGGCAAAACCTACACCGTTGATCTGTCTCGCTAACTTTGATCTAACAGATTACTTAGAAGGAGCAACAAAATTCGCCAATTTATCAGCAAGAAGATTGGGCAATCTGTCTGAAATGCTATGCCCATGTAGAGATTGCCGCAATTTATGCAATCAGTTTATAGATGAAATCAATTTATGCAATCAATTTATGCCCATGTTTGAAATGCTATGCCCCTGTAGAGATTGCCGCAATTTATGCAATCAGTTTATAGATTGCCGCAAAACCTCCGAGATTGCAATCTAGAAATAGTATCGAGTACTTAGAAGGAGCAATAAAATTCGCCAATTCATCAGCAAGAAGATTGGGCAACCTGTCTGAAATGCTATGCCCATGTAGAGATTGCCGCACTTTATGCAATCAGTTTATAGATGAAATTGTTGAGCATCTAGTGATAAAGGGTATGGATAAGAAGTATAAGACTTTTTGTTGGAGTACTCATGGTGAAAAAAAGCATCTATAGAAGATAGTGGTCCGCAACATGAAAGAGAGGAATTTGACTTGTTTAAGACAGCATTCTATATGGGTGAAGGTGAACCAAATAAGACGAATGATGATGAAGCATTAGAGGCGAGCGACGATGAAGCAGTAGAGAAAACTGAGTTTAGGAAAAAGTTAAGAGAAGCTGAAACTCCATTCTACTCTGATTGTATCAGATACACAAAGGTTTCAGCAAATATGGGACTTTACAAATTCAAGGTTAAGAGTGGTGTGTCAGAGAACTACTTTGATCAGCTGTTGGATTTAATTTAGGACATGCTACCTGAAGACAATGTACTTCCGAAAAGTTTAGCTGCAATCAAAAAATTTATGAAGATATTTGGTTTCGGATACGAAAATATTCATGCTTGCAAGAATGATTGCATACTATATAGGCAGGAGTTTGAGAAGTTAGATAGATGTACAACATGCAAAGTTTCAAGATGGGAAAACGATAAGCACAATAATGAGATAAATGTTGGGATTCCAGCAAAGGTCGTTAGATATTTTCCAATCAAGGACAGATTTAGGAGGATGTTTAGATCAAAAAACATGGCTGAAGATTTGCGGTGGCACTATACCAATGGCACTAAATATGGTACAATGAGACACCTGTTGATTATATATCATGGGCACAAGTGAATGCTAAATGGCCAGACTTTACTGCTGAACTAAGGAATCTTCGACTTGGAATTTCTACAGATGGGGTGAACCCTTTCTCCATGCAAAATACTAATCACAGCACATGGTCAGTGTTGTTGGTGAACTATAACACACCTCCGACTATGTGTATGAAGGCTGAGAATATAATGTTGACTTTGTTGATTCCTGCTCCAACAGCTCCTGGTAATAACATAGATGTTTACTTGGCACTTCTGATAGACGATTATAAGATTTGTGGGCTGAGGGTATTGAAGTCTATGACTCATTTGCGAAAGATAATTTCACACTTAGAGCCATGCTGCTTTGGAGTATCAGTGACTATCCAGCCTTAGAAACATTGTCTGGATGTAAAGTAAAGGGGATACAAGCCTGCAATGTATGGTGAAAAGATACACCTTCCAGATGGCTTAAGTTTAGCCGTAAGTTTGTCTATATGGGGAATAGAAAGAGACTACCGCCTGGCCATTGTTAAAAAAGCCTTGTTTGACAACACTGTTGTGGAAGGGAATGCCAAAAGGATACAAACTGGCGCTGAAATATATGAGACACTACAAGCTTTTAGGAATGATTTTGGAAAACCTCTAGACAAGGAAAATAAAAGAAAAAGAACTGAGTTGGAAGGTGATGAGGTGGATCAAGAAAAAGAGTGTGAAGAATCAAATGATCTATGGCGGTGGAAGAAGAGATCAATATTCTTTGAACTACCTTACTGGAAGGTAAAGTAAAGTAATTGAACTATATTCTCTTATTGTTGGATCTGAATGAGCCTAACATTTATTCTTTAATGTGTTAGGATTTGCCTGTTCTTCATAATATTGATGTTATGCACGTAGAAAAAATGTGTCGGATGCTATATTGTCTATCTTGATGCAAATTGCTAAGTCAAAAGATGGTTTGAAAGCAAGAAAAGACTTAGAGGATATTGGAATCAGAAATCACTTGCACACAGAGGTCTGGGGAAAGAAAACATACTTACCTCCAGCAGCCTATTGGTTATCCAAGAAAGAGAAGACCATTTTCTGCCAAAGGTTATCTAAGTTTAGAGGTCCTGATGGTTATTGTGGTCATATTGCGAATAGTGTTTCAGTTAACCCTCCAAATAAAGGTAATTTAAAGTCGCATGATCATCATGTCCTAGTACATAACTTTTTACCGGCTGCATTAAGAGGGTTGTTACATAAGGGTCCTAGGATTGCCATAAATAGATTATGCAATTATTTCAACAGGTTGTATCAGCGCATCATCAACCCGGAGAAACTTATGACGTGGAAACAATGTGTCAACTAGAACGCTTCTTCCCTCCATCCCTTTTTGATATCATGTTCCACCTTCCAATACATCTATCAAAAGAGGCACGTTTGGGAGGACCAGTACACTTCCACTGGATGTATCCCTTCGAAAGGTTTGATGTACTAATTTGCTTCAATATATGTATTTCCTGCAATTATGTTCAACTAATATTCATTTCTTGACTGAGTTATAGGTACATGAAAACACTTAAGGCTTTTGTTAAGAATCATGCAAGGCTAAAAGCATGTATGGCTGAGGGGTATTTAGCTGGAGAATGCGTTGCAATTTGTTTAGAGTTCCTTAAAGATTCAATACCAGTTCAAGAAACAGTTAATCGCAATGAAGATATTGAGGCTGATAGAAGCGTGGTTGAAGGTTGACCTATGCAGAAGGGTATAGATAAAGAGAGAGACATTGCACATCGTTATGTGCTAATGAACATGGCATATTTGGATTCTTATGTCGAGTAAGAGGTAACCCTTTATATATCATCTACAAATTATTTTATAATTTCATTCTCAAAACTGTTGTTTAATGTAAAATCAGGATTTTGCATTTGGAAGAATTACAAGCTAATGATGCTCGATGTGCTAAAAATGAAACTTTGTTATGGAAAAACCTTACTGAGCAGTTTGCACAATGGCTCAAAATAAAGGTTTCCATGCAACTTTTCTTCTTGATTATTTGTTATACATCTTGTTAAATTGACTGATTAGCTTGTAGCTTCAAGATAATGTTTTGCTTGATGACTAGTTAGCTTATCTTGTAGCTTGATGGCTGGTTTTCTTGGAACAGATTGTTAGCTTATCTTGTAGCTTGATGAATGGTTTCTTGGCATAGATTGGTAGCTTCATGATCATGTTTTGCTTAATGACTGGTTAGCTTAGGTTGTTTCTTGATGACTAGTATTCGTGATTATCATTTTAGTAATTCAGCTTGATGATCAAGGTTGGAATTTTACTGTGGCAGATTTATTCAGACTCAACAAAAAGTCCTTCTAAGGAGATAAGGTGGTTGGCATTTGGACCAAGAAAAATGTTGCTTTAGCACATAAAGGATTTATCGTTAATGGGCAACGGTTTCATACAGATGCGGTTAAGCGGAAGACACAAAACAAGTGGAGTAACTTATGAAGCATTTAGCATGTGTAGATCAAGTGCTCTCGATATATGAGACAAGTCACTGATATGCTTACATATTATGGAGTGATAAAGAAGATTTTACTTATGGACTATCACATGTTCAAAGTGCCGCTGTTTAGATGCAATTGGGCCAACACATGGAATGGTGTGAAGGAGGAAGATGGTTTCACTCTTGTCAACCTTCATATGAACCAAACAGCCTATTTGAATGATCCATTCATTCTACCTTATCAAGCAAAACAGGTTTTCTATTCTATGGAAGATGATAATTCGAATTGGTATGTTGTTATGAGAGCACCACCTAGAGGCTATCATGAGTTGGAAACAGAAGAGGATTTAGGTGCCGCACCTTTGACTGTCCAAGAAGTCGATGATTTGGATGATGAAGCTTGTGATGATGATAGTGTTTATGTTAGGGATGATTGTGAAGGCTTGTTAGTGGTAGATTGATAGGTGTTTGTGGTTTTTGTAAACAATGAAATTTGTTATAGTTTTCTAAATATTTATTTATTTATATATTTTGTATTAATTTTAATTGGTTTTGTTTTTACAAATATTTGAATTTTAAATAATAAATAATTCGTAATTCTTTTTAATAAATAAAAATTTTGAATAATTTAAAAACAAACTAATAACACAAAACATTTGCTATCTATAGGTAAAATCAAATCAATGAGTTTTAATAACATTTGTATCAGGTTATTATAAATATTAACAATTGTACAGTACACAACGCTATTGTTGTATAGTTAACTATAACACATCAACAATCCGCTATTAAAAGTGTCCGACCTACTATAATGGGTGATCTCAGAGCGTTTTAGGAAACACTATCATTGTGAACTCATAGCGTTTAACGGCCACTATTAATACCCACATTTCCTGTAGTATATATTAAATCTGTAATATGTTACCAAAAATTAAGATTGGTCCAGCGTTTCTCACATGTATTTGAAACCCATAGTTCACGAGTTTGAACCCCACATTTTCATTTAGCTTTTTTATTACAGTTTTTTTAATAAATGCAAAATGACAAAAATATCCTCGTCTTCTTCCTCTTGGTTTCGATTTGTAACCTCTATAAACCCTAATTTAAAGAGCTGCCTCCTCATTTTTCTTAACGATTAGTCGTTTTAACTTAATATTCTCATTGTTTCGGCCTTCATAGCTTCAGATCCATGAAAAGAAAATAGAGTTAGAAGTTCAAAAGCCCTCAAATTTTGTTTTTGTTGACAATTCCGATTTGTTGGCCGATTACAGTATAATCCCAACGGTAAGGAGTTGCCTAGCGTGTAACCGGCGATTACCCGGGCGCCTAGACCAATTTTTAAAACTGGGGTAATCTAATAAGTGATGTTATTATAGTTGAAAATAAAATTATAGTTTTTTCCTTAAACATATATTGTAGTTAGATTTTTTTTTCTATAGTGTATGTTATTATTACATCTTTCATAATGAAGGGTCGGATAAGTTATTTGTAGGAAGCGGGACTCGATTCCTGGTATGTTATGGTGTCTTCTATAGTTGCAATTACTATTTGTCACTAGATTAAGGTCACTTCACAGATTGTTACTTTGTTTACTTTTTTTTTGTTAACAAAATATTAGCTCATATGAGCCACTTAGGTGGGAAACTGTTTAAATATAAAATATTATGCAGAGATGTACGCACTTGATATGCCAAATAATCCACAGTGACATTTGCATATCTAGGAACAATAGATAAAGTAGAAAACTCCTCCTTATCACTCTTGATGTCATCGAGATATGTCGAGGAAGTTGGCAAGTGATAAGGAGAAGACACCATATTCACCAAGTCTGAACAGTATAAAAAGAAAGCCACGTCACGTAAGTCATATCCAATCATGCTCATCATGTAATAGGGAAAGGCTCCACCGGAAATTAGTGGCTCCCATGGTTAATGACAGATCTTAAAACTAAGTACAAACCCATTATGCACCTTCAAACGAATCACCTGCTTTCCAAGATCCATCAACAAAATAACGATAGTCTGAATAGATAGTGGAAAGGGGATCTGCAGCCACCTTCAACCTAGGGGTAGAGTCAATGGGGTGGGTAGGTAAATCCTCATCCTCACCCTCCTCCTGAGCATGCTGCCATGTCGTCGCCTTGCCCTCCGCTACCTGAATAATCTCCTCAGGCCACTCATCTTCATTCTCGAATACTCTTGCATTCCTCACTTTCCATATATAACACATAATCCAAGGGAAAACCAAAACATGGGACTCTAGATTCTTAGGGCCCAAAAAATGGTCCATATTTGCGTACACCGACTCCGTCGAAAAGGAGTGTGGTCCCACCGGTACCTGAGATAAAGCCCAAACCTGGCGTGATGGTGGACAAAGAAAAAGGGCATGATATATTGTTTCCCCATCGGCACCACACCGTGCACAACCTAAATTACAAACAATACCACGCCTTTTCAAATTTTCCGAGACTGAAATGCACCCTAACAATACTTTCCACATAAAATGTTGAAGTTTCGGTGGACAACAAACTTGCCAAATGCTAGCTATGAGAGGGGTAATTCTCTGAACCACAACCAAGACCCTGAAAAGTCCTAGTTACTGTCAGAGCCGTGCCTACATGGTGGAAAAAGAAACACTCGCCTTCGGCCTCTAATTTTGTAGAGAAAGTTTAAATAGCCATATTTTTTTCAATCGTGTTTTTCATTCATGTATCAAAGTAAGGTTATGGAAATTTATATTAGTAATAAGGAAATATAGTGAATATAGAGCAATACTGCAATATATATGATCTCTAAATACACAGACAAGTTAGGATCTCTGCATATTAATATTTTCTTATAGTATTAATTAGATATCACATTTTTACACCAGTTTATTTAAAGTTCATATGATCACCAAAACAATTTTTTGTTGTTGATAGTGACACGATACTGTGTCCACTTGTTTTTTTGAACTTTTTATGAAAGATGATTTTATACCTTTGGTTATAAAATTATTATATAGCATTAAAAGTGTTATAGTTTCTATAAATTATTTTAAAATGAAACTTTTTGTTTTTTGTCCTATGGCCTCTAAACCTCTAGGCATGGCTCTGGTTATTCCCATATGTTCCGTATGATATTCTGATTTTAATTGTATACTTCTCATGTTTCGTAAAATGTCAACCAAAAGAGTCATCCTTCTGACAATTTCCTAAAGGTAAAGCCGCTATCAATGCAACATCCAAGAGATCAAAATGCTCGTTGAGCAAATCCATCCACCACGAGTTTGTTCGACGATCAATTAAGTGAGTCATTTAGAGAGACAAGTTCTTAAACGTAATTGTTTAGCCAACAAAGCCGAATTCATTTCGAGAGACAAGTTCTTAAACGTAATTGTTTAGCCAACAAAGCTGAATTAAAATCATTGACATTCCTTAAACTCAATCCGCCCAACTATTTACTGTCTCAAGCTAACCAATGCATACCCCGTGTCTGGCCATTTATACTCCACCAAAAATTTGTCATTGCAATAGTGATGTGATCATGGATGGAGCTATTGAGGAACAGCTTGTAGCTGAGCTTGAACCCGAGGGACTTGTAGCTAAGCTTGAACCCGAGGAGCTTGTAGTGGAGGAACCATTGCTTGTACCTGAAGGACCAATGATTAGAGCAAAAGCTAAGCAGCTAAGAAATGCACTTAATGGGCTTATCAAGAGCTTATCACCAAAGAGAGCATGAGAAATTATATTGGGAATGATATCTATCAAATCCAACCCACTTTGAGCCTAATTCAAGTACAAGAAAGCCCAAAATAATCACTTTATTTTGAGGTCAAAGAGGAGTGACGAAAATAGAGTGATTCTCTTTACCTTGGGAAGGAAAGCTTCAAGAATTGGATCTTCATTCAACCTACTATCTTTATTGTCTTCTAGTTTCAAGAATAATTCATATTTGACTTTGTTACCAAGTTTATTTTCCTATATAAACTCATGTAAGAGCAACGAAATAAACAACCAACTTTGTTTCAAAACCTTTTCTTTCTTTGAGAGTCTCTTATGTTCTTTGTGAACGAAACTGATTGCTTGGTGTGATTCCAACAATCAAAACCGACTGCTTGATGTGATTCCAATAGTTAACAAAATCAATCTCCTTGGTGTGAGGCTGAGAGATCTGATATTTTTGGTGCGAGGCTGAAAGATGAAACTGGTATATCAAGAGCTTTTCTGCAACTCTTGTGCGACCATTCGTTCCACCATCATTATTCTTGAGGCTTCATCGTCTTTTGGATTCAAGGTGTCTCTATCTACCAACTCGAAGGTGCCGATTCCTTGGGAGAATCATATCTAGTTGTATCAGAGCATACCCTTGAGTTTGGTATTCTATCATTCTATCATCTTCTAAACTTTCATCTTCTTTCTATCATTTTCTATCTTTTATCTTCTTTCTATCTTTCATCTTCTTTCTTTCATCCTATATCTTTCCATCTTCATCTCTTTATTTTTGTATTCATTAAAAAAAAAAATCGAAAAAAAGAAAAGAAGAAAAAAAACGAAAAAAAAAGAAAAAAGGGTTTTATTCTATTAAAAAAAAAGTTTTTGTTCTTTTCAAAAAAAAAAACATTTTGTTCTACTTAAAAAAAAAAATCTACTTTCATCAATTTATTCTATTCTATCTTTTGGTATCTCATTAAGTTTGATTTTGTTTCGATTGTTTTCGAAAACACATTGGGTTTAATTGGTTTTCTCTTCTATTAGAACCTTTGAGTCACTGGAATACACTTTGAGAGTTGAGAGTAACCACTTGCGAGTGAAACACTTGAGAGCAAACACTTGTAAGGAACTTTTTACTTTTAACGAGTTTGTTCATCTTGCAGGTTTCTTTAAATATGACTGATGGAGAAAATAGCAACCATGAAGTAGAACAACCCGGGAGAATTCAAAATATCCAGATGGAAGCATTGTTGGGAGAAATGTGGCGGTTAATGAGGGTTGAGATGGATGCGGTACATGAGAGGATTGACCGAGTGCAAGAAGAGGTTCAACAAAGGCAACCACAAAATTTGCCTAATCAACCGAGGAGAGTAGGAGAGTAGTTAAGAATGCCGAGAGATGTAGCAGCTGAAGAATACTATAGTCGTAGTGGAAAATCATGTCAAGGAGGCCGAAGGAGACCTAGACGTGAACGAGAAGGGAGAGAAAAAACGATGATAACATAGGAGGGCTGAAGTTTAAAAGTCCACCATTTATTGGGAAGAATGATCCAAATGATTACTTGGAGTGGGAGAAGGAGGTAGAATACGTTTTTTAATTTTTAGCACTATTCTGAGATCAATAAGGTGTGAATGGCGATTGTTGAGTTTAGTGAATATGCGCTTAGCTGGTGGGATCAGTTGGTGACTTCACGAAGACGTAACGGTGAATATCCGATTGAGACTTTGGCTGAGATGAAGATGAAGGCTATCATGAGGAGAAGGTTCGTTTCCGGCCATTACCATCGCGATCTGCATCAAAATCTAAGGAGACTGATTCAGGGAAGTCGAAGTGTGGAGGATTACTTTCAAGAGATGGAGATTCTTTTGATAAGAGCTGATGTGGTTGAGGACCGAGAAGCTACTATGGCTAGATTCATGAGTGGGTTGAATCAAGATGTCCAGGATAGGCTTGAGATGGAGCATTATGTGGAGATTGAGGAGATGTTACATAAAGCAATCTTGGTGGAGAAACAACTTAAGAGGAGAAGTACTACACAGGTAACTTATGGGGCTGGTTCATTTAATCGAAAACCAAGTTACCAGAAGGGAGAAAAGCCAGTTGCTCTTACAAAGGTTGAAGCAAAGCCATTTATTCCCAATCAAGTCACCAAGGACAAAGCTAAGGCTACCAGAACCCAAGCTCGTGATTTGATGTGTTAGAAGTGTCATGGGAGAGGACACTATGCGCATGAATGCTCCAATACAAGATCCTTGATTCTCTTGGAAAATGGAGAGATCGAATCAGAAAATGAAGAGGTGGTTTCTGATTCACTAGAAAAATTTGAAGTAATTCCCGCAAAAGGCGAGATATTGGTGACAAGGAGATCACTTAGTGTTCAGACTGTGATTGGGGAGCATGAAAAAAGAGAGAATCTTTTTAATACAAGGTGTCATGTTCGAGATAAGGTATGTTGTTTCATAATTAATGGCGGGAGTTGTACTAATGTGGTGAGTGAGACAATGGTTAAGAAGCTTGGGCTAACTATGGAGAAACATCCAATGTCATATAAGCTACAATGGCTTAAGGATGATGGTGAGATGAAGGTTAGTAACCAGGTGAAGATTCCTACAAGCATTAGGAAGTATGAGGATGAGATTTTGTGTGATGTTCTACCTATGGAGGCTAGTCATATTCTTCTTGGAAAACCGTGGCAATCTGATCGAAGAACAAGCCATAACGGTTTCACCAATCGTTATTCTTTTGAGTTCAATGGCAAAAAGATCATCCTAGTTCCGTTAACACCTCATGAAGTATACAAGGATCAGTTGATGCTCAACCAAAGGAAAGAAACAAAACACCAAGAGCGACCACACAAACACATTTCACCAAAAAGAGAGCGAGAGTTTGAGAAAAACCAAGTCAAAGGCCTGTGAGAGAAAACCCGTGAGGCATTCAAATTTCTTTGTGAGAAAAAGAGAGGTTAAGAGAGCTTTCTTTTCAAAAAAAACTTTGATTATGTTTGTTTACTAAGAAACTCTCACGAGTTTTTCTGACCTTGCACCGGTATTACGTACCGAGTGAGATAACCTTTCTTTTGCAGGATTTTGAGGACGTGTTTCGGGAGGACAACCCGAGAGGCTTACCACCTATTTGTGGTATTGAACACCAAAAAGACTTTGTTCCTGGTGCATCACTTCCAAACCGACCAGCATATAGGACTAATCCCATGGAGACATTGGAGCTTCAAAGACAAGTTAATGAGCTCATGGAGAAGGGGCATATCAGAGAGAGCTTGAGCCCATGTGCGGTCTTAGTCCTACTTGTGCCCAAAAAGTATGGAAGTTGGCGCATGTGTTGATTGTAGAGCCATCAACAACATCACGGTAAAGTATCGACATCGTATTCCTACTTAGCCTTGGCATGATACTTCTATGGAGTTTGTGCTTGGTTTGCCTAGAACTAGGACTGGTAAAAATTCAGTTTTTGTAGTTATTGATCGGTTTCAAAAATGGTGCATTCCATACCTTGTCACAAAACTTATAATGCTTTGCATGTTGCTGAGTTGTTATTCTAGGAAATTGTTCGTTTGCATGGAGTGCCTAAGTCAATTGTTTCTGATAGGGATAGAAAGTTTTTAAGTTACTTCTGGAAAACACTTTGTTCGAAATTAGGGACTAAGCTGCTAGTCTCCACTACTTGTCATCCATAAACTGATGGACAAACTGAAGTAGTTAATAGAACTTTGTCTACTCTCTTGCGTACTTTGATCAAAAAGAACACTAAAACTTGGGAAGATATACTAGCACATGTTGATTTTGCATAAAATCAATCAGTTCAGTCTTCAACTAACTTTTCTCCGTTCCAAATCGTTTATGACTTTAATCGTTTATCTCCATTGGATCTAACCCCTCTTCCTTTGAGTGAAAGAGCTAGTTTGGATGGGAAAAAGAAAGATGACCTTGTCAAACAGATCCATGAGAAAGCAAGAATAAACATTTAGGAGAAGACAAAGAAGTATGCAAAACAAGCTAACAAAGGAAGGCGTAAGATGGTATTTAAACCCGGAGACCAAGTGTGGGTTCACTTGAGGAAAGAACGGTTTCCAGCTGAAAGGAAGTCGAAACTCATGCCTAAAATTGATGGACCCTTTGAAATCAAAAGAAAGATCAATGACAATGCCTACCAACTTGATCTTTAAGGTAATTACAATGTGAGTTCAAGCTTTAATGTTTCTGATTTAGTTCCTTATGTGGTAGATGATCCAGATTTGAGGACAAATCCTTTTCAAGAGGAGGGGGATGATGTGATCATGGATGGAGCTAATGAGGAGCAGCTTGTAGCTGAGCTTGAACCTGAGGAGCTTGTAGCGGAGGAACGATTGCTTGTACCTGAAGGGCCAATGACTAGAGCAAAAGCTAAGCAGCTGATAAGGAATGCACTTAATGAGCGTATTCAAGAGCTTTTCGCCAAAGAGAGCATGAGAAATTATATTGGGAATGATATCCATCAAGTGCAGCCCTTTGAGCCTAATTCATGTCAAGCCCAAAATAATCACTTTATTTTGTGGTCAAAGAGGAGTGACGAAAATAAAAGTGATTCTCTTCACCTTGCGAAGGAAAACTTCACGAATTGGGTTTTCATATAACCTACTATCTTTATTGTCTTCTAGTTTCGAGAATAATTCCTACTTGGCCTTGTTACCAAGTTTATTTTCCTATATAAACTCATGTAAGAGCAATGAAATGAACAACCAACTTTTTTTCAAAACCTTTTCTTTCTTTGAGAGTGATTCCCTTCTGTTCTTTGTGATAGAAACCCATTGCTTGGTCTGATTCCAACAATCAAAACCGACTGCTTGGTTTGATTACAATAGTCAACAAAACTGATCTCCTTGGTGCGAGGCTGAGAGATCTGATCTTTTTGGTGCGAGGCTGAAAGATCAAATCGGTATATCAAAAGCTTTTCCGCAACTCTTGTGCGACCATTCATTCCACTATTCTTATTCTTGAGGCTTCATCGTCTTTAGAATCAAGGTGTCTCTATCTACCAACTTGAAGGTGTCGATTCCTTGGGAGAATCATTTCAACTAGTAAGTTTGGATGTGATTGTTTTTGGTAGCTGAAAACAAGACATCACAAACGCCGAGACAACGGTTGCTACTGACTTAATTTTTGCCTCTTTTCCCCTTTTTAATAGAAACTTTGCCGACCAACCATTTGTCTGATCCTTCAACCTATCTCAAACAAAAAAAAGACCTTTATTTTAGACTAATCCAAACACTCAGGTAAACCTATATATGAACCCATACCGCCCAATGTTGTTATCCCAAGAACCCCCTGAATCTCTGCTTTTGTGACCTCATCAACCGTATGACCAAACTAAATAGAAGATTTGGCAAAATTAATTTACTAACCCGAGACAGCCTCATACTTCTTTAAAAAATCCAAAATAACCTCACATTGTTCCTTATCTACTTCATAGAAAAACAGACTATCATTCGCAAACAACAAATGTGTAATTGGCGGATTTTGCCACTTTGATTACCGTGATCAGCTTATCCTTCTACACTTTCCAAATATTTGCCGCTTTGTTTACTTTTTGTTTAAAATATTTATAATTATATGCGGTACAATGTTATTATTAATATTTTAAGATAGTTATAATTATGTAATATGTTTTAAAGACCATATATTTTGTATTAGATTTTTTTGTAGATTAAGTTGATTATATAATTGCAAATAGTGGTTACATTTGAATTTATTTCAAATGTAATTTCAAATATGTGAGACAAATGATAAAATTTTATAATCCAATTTCCAAACATTTGGAGATGTGAGTCCTTATTTAAACCATCTCACCTTATGCTCTTAACATCATACATTTAAGGCATCATGTCATAACTCATTCCATAACTTGTTTCATCATATGACTTGGAAGCTCTTAAATTTTTATTTTTCTTTTCAATCAAATTAAATGTTTAATAAAAATTCAAAATTTTCATCAAGTAAAATATTTTAAAAATATTTATTTTACAAAAAAAAAAAAAATTAGAGTATCTATAATTTTAAAATTTTTAGATATGTTAGATATACACTATTATAATTAATATTAAAATTAGTACTTTTTCGAAAATTATCAAACTTATGATTCTTTAGTTCACAAATTCATAATTTTGGTTGATTATTAACCCGTTTGGCTAAAGTTGTAAATGTTGGACCTCAATATATTTAAGCTTAGTGGGCTTACTAAAACTGGATTGTGTGAATGAGAAATTAGGCCTTAATGGTTTGGCCTTGTTCAAGTTGGAGCTCCAAGAAGAGTGGATCAGATTGAATAGAGTCAAAACTCTGTTTTACGTCTCCGTGAGACTTGGTCTTTGTGGTTTCGTGATCAAGTTGAGAGTTGGATTTGTTTGAGAGATCGTTGCTTCTTCACGTTGCCCACCTCCTAGATTTGCGATGGACTTGGTAAACTTGTGGATAATCAATTTCAAACCCAAGTCATCCAAAACCTCTATATATACTCATCGAGTTCTTCTTTCGTAAGACCGTGAATTAACGAGATTAAATCGTTTTGTTCTCGCACACAACAAAAGCACAAAGCATCCAGCAATCTCTCTCTCACAAAGTAAGTGTGTCTTCAAGAGTATCGTAGTGTGTAGTTCATGTAGAGCCGGTGTGTTTGAGTGATAGCGAACCCGGTTGTGAATGAGTTGTATCTTGGGATTCTTGTAACCGCTAATCCCGTCGCACTGCGGGACTTTCAAGGAGTTAAGGAAAGAAATTTCGGTTTCGCCTCCATGCTTCCCTTAACATTTGTATGTTTTCTCATAATCAATACCTCTAACCTAGGCCCTGATTGGTCTGTTACTTTTGGTTTTAAAGACTTTAACTTTAAAATTTTAGCTGCAGAGAATATGGTTGTTGATGCTTTGACTGTAGAAACTTTAACTGTTAAAATCTGATTGTTTACCAACAACTTTTAAAGCTGTAATTGTTATTTTTATTATTATTATAAATATTAATAATAAATATATATTATGTCAGAAATTAATTTATATAACATTTTATTAATAAAAAAATTTATTAATGATAAATTAAAAATTTTAAAAATATAAGTCAATCAAATATGAGAATTAAAAATAAATAATTGAAGTTCTAGACATCAATTTATTAACTTATTATAAATTTTAAACAATGCAAAAATATAAAAACTAGTGACGAGTAGCCCACATAGCATTAGCAATCTCATCACGGACACCTTCCATGTATTGTCTCGAACTAACGTCATGCTCCATCACATTTGGAAGTTCTTCTTCGTTTGGGGCATGTACGCATTCTGATTGAAAATCAGGATCTTGAATATGTGTACTGCGAATAAAATTATGGAGGGCCATAGTTGCCACGACAATTTTTCTCATCGTTGCGAGCTTATATCTCGCTTCATCTCTCAGGACTTGCCATTTTCGTTTCCATACTCCAAATGTTCTCTCAATAACAGATCGAAGTGATGAATGACGGCGATTGAACATTTCTTTATAACTTCTCTCTGGTTGGTTTCTAAAACCAGATAGGTGATATCGTTCTCCTCTATATGGACAAAGAAATCCACGACGTAATGCATATCCTGAATCTCCCAGGTAATATTTACCATCAGGAGGGTGTGGAAAATCAGGATCACCTTCCATAGCAAGCGAGAGAACTTTGGCATCATGTGCAGATCCGGGAATACCAACATAAATATATGTAAACATCATGTCTATGTTACATATTGCGAGGATGTTCATAGTTGTATCACTGTGCCTATTCCAGTATCTTTGTTTCTGTTGTCCAAAAACCATGACAGCTACATGTGTTCCATCAATTGCACCGATAAATCCTTTAAAATGTGGCCAATAATGTCGGTCAGCTTGCAATTTTGGATGAACTTGCGTAAGAGCTGTAAGATTTGGTGCGAACATATCAGTGGCCATCAACACAACTGCATCAAGAACTTCATGAAATTTTCTGGAGATCGTCTCAGCTGAATGCCCGAATGTACACATTGCATTCCTTTGTGTTATGTTATGTCCACACATGTGTAGAAACATAGCCACACTCTCTTTGGCAGACATGTTAGATGTGTCGCGCAAACCATATTTTTCTTCGAGATCGCTGCATAATTTGCTAAAAACCTCCGGCCACATCCTTAACATATTTTGGCATTGTTGTGGATGACCATTGATCATATCATGAAGAAAATTACTTCCTCGGACTCCATCTGAACATAAAGGCCTCACGACTCTAATAGCTGGATCATCTTCAAGCAATAAATCATCACCTTCTTCATCTTCAAGTATTTCCCAGAATAATAATTTCTATATTAAAAAGAGGAAGAAACTTAGTAATCAGATTAAAATATAAATCAATAGATTTTGAAATTGTGTCTTTCACATTACCTTACGTGAAGATGATGATGATGATGCCATAACTCTGAAATCTTTTACAAGACTGGTTTTAATTCATAAATGAAATAGAGATACATAGTGGTTTATAGGGTGAACATACGTAACTACAGTATTTATCACTTTTCAAGTGGTTGTTTTCCTTAGAATTAGCTCGTCGATAGGCTAAAATGTAGTTGGTTTGTTGACAACTGACCGATCTACATGTGCTAAGTTTTTTTGAGTCAACTCCATTTAAATATGAATCGTCTAGCCATATATTTATTCAATACATTAAAAAATACAAAAAATATTAAGTAAAGAAAATAAAAACTTATTTTAATAGTAAAGAACGCTAAAATCTTATTAAAAAAAAACTCCATGAAATAGAACTAATAAGAGTAAGACATTGATCGTTGCAGATAATTGAGCACATGTTCATCGTTTGATAATCGTAGAACCATTTGCCGAGCTGCCTCATTATTTTCAATTAGGGTAATCACATCCCAATAGAAAGATGAGTTGTATTCGATATTAGATAATTGGTGTATACGACGTACAGCTCTCTCTCTGTCAGAACACATGGCTTCCCCTGCAATTTTAATAGTCTCCGAACATCTGTCATATGCCATCGAAATTTCAGTTTTTTCAGTGCTTCCTGAACCTTTACGTTTGCGTCTCACAGCGGTTTGATGCACGTTGTCTCTTTCGGTAGGGTTTTCGTTGTGTGGAGGTACATAAAAATTTTCTTCCTGGTCACCGCCCATGTCAGGTTCATCTACTTCGGTCTGTGTGTCAGTCCCATAATCTTGCACTGGCACATACCCATCGGGACCATTTCCAACTACCCACCCGTCATCCGTTCCAATAATCACGTCTCTGAATATTCTTTCCAGCATATCAAGGTCTTTGAGCCCCTTTTTTGTATATGAGCAACTGCTACACCATATTCCTGTAAATGACATACACCATCATTATATATTTTGTTGTAACGTATATAATCTTTGAGTAAAGATTATTAAATACAATTTACCCTTTTTCGGTCATCCCACCATTCTTTATCCATCTTGATTTCTTCCGTATATTCATTGACATGAATTCCTGTTTTTTTGCGTAACTTTTGGTATGTACTATACCACAATTTCAGACTGATATAGTGATTATGAAAATTTTTCCAGGATAACTTATATCCTGTTGCCTCCAAAAATTTAGAAATTACTTCTTCTTTTCCTTCTTTTGTTAACAGTTGTTCTTTCAAGTTTTCTTCCTCTTGTTGTGTGATGAACAATTCAAGAAAGGTATGGGTATTATTATCGGACCATGTGATTTAAATTTGTTTCTACAAATGTTTAACAAAAAAAAATGTATTAGCAAAATGACATAAATTTAGCAATAATGTTTTATAAAAGAAATTTTTTTATGTTACCTTACGAGCTGATGCCATTCTGTAGAAACAAAAAAAGTTCTAAATTAATTCTCTTCAATGTTCCACATGCAAATAATATCTACTGAAACGTAAAAAGAAGAACATGTGTGGAGATTATGGTACCTGTTGGATTTGCAAGTTCTAAGAAAACACATATTTGTCACTCTATTTATAGTGGTTTAAGTAATCTTCCAAAAATAGAATGTAACTATTTCTTTTAAATATCGTTATTATCGCTAACAATACATTTAAACAATAAATTAAAAGATAGTAGCAATACCAATAGTCAATATGAACTTTGCTAACAATATTTTGTTTTTTTTTCTGATCATTTTTGATTGATTATTAGTGATGATTATGCAAAAAAAAAATTATTTTTGTAATGGATCTCAAAAGAAAGAGAAAAAAATGATAATAATTAATTTACAAAAATAAAATTTATATATACTTTTGGAGAGATTTTAAAAATAAAAGGGAAGAAAAAAAGAAGGCTTTAAACATTGTTTAGTTTTAAAACTGAATTTCACGCTTAAAAAAAAAAAAAAAAAACAAGGAAAAGAAAAAAAAATTGGCTTTCAAAATTTTAAAATAAATTAAAAGCCAAAAAAGTCTGATTGGCATAAAATTGACTGTCAACGCTTTTTTTTTTTAAGTGTTAAAAGTCTGGTGCCAATCAGAGCCCTAATGTGGCAAATTTCCAGGTCGTACAGTAAATAAATTTACAAAGAAAAAGTTCACTTGGTAACTATTTTTATCAACCTAACCAATTTCATCAATATATAAATATATATTTTATTTTCAGAAATTGTTAGGAATAAACTAATACTGGGTATAACCACAAGGCACAACATGATAACTCGTTCATCCAAATCCAACCATTAGGGTCTCTTATTTAATCATCACAAAGAGTACATTTATCGTGGATATAAACCGCATATCATAGTAAAATCAATCCAACAATGATATATATAAGTCTCACCTTTCACTTGTCTTTGGGTGGAAAACGATAGGCATAAACTGCGTAGAATGCTTGGATTACTGTAAGCACAAGAAGCACCAAAGCAGCCGAAGACGAAAGACACGTCCATGGAGAATCAAAGTGAGTATGCTTGAACCCAGCCCAGTGTACATGATATCCTCGTGAAGTATACTTGTTAACTCCTCTAAAGACCTCAGATAAATAACTCTTCGAGATGTCAAAGGAGATGTCTTTACCAATGCTCTTAAAGAATTGACACACTTCATCCTCTGATCCAAAAGTAGTTCTCCATTATCCCTCTATTTTTTTTTTTTTTTTTTGAATGAATGTAAAATTTATTCACCAAAAAACCGTTGCTAACAAGAGATGTTGAAGTTTAAATTTTAGCAGAATGAGGCTACAATAATCAGTCTATAGATCTAGTAGAAAACCATACAGTACAAGAAAACAAGCAAATAGCGACTGCACTATTAGTCATTATTTAGTCGCTAAACGGTGTGTTACGACTAAATGGCGACTAAAACCAGTAATCATAAATCGAGAGTCGCTAAAATAAATAGTCATGAAATTAGTCGCCAAATAGCGACTACAATACGACTAATGTTCGTAGTCGTAAAGCGTAGTCGTAACATAGTCACTAAATTTAACGACTACACTATAACTATTTTACGATTACGAATATTAGTTGTAACATAGTCACTAAATTTAGTGACTAATTACCGACTATAGTCATATTTATGCATTTACACGATATTATATTTATACAGTATTTATACAAGTTATACACAGTTTTTATTTTTATTAATTATTTTAAAATATATTGAAATTATGAATAGCGATTTAAAACATTATTTTAAAATAATATATTTATTATTATAAACCATGATTACAAA
Source organism: Camelina laxa (assembly GCA_024034495.1). Classification (NCBI taxonomy): domain Eukaryota; kingdom Viridiplantae; phylum Streptophyta; class Magnoliopsida; order Brassicales; family Brassicaceae; genus Camelina; species Camelina laxa. Next base: position 17,425,282 of record CM043882.1, on the reverse strand, counting down.
AAAACTGTATTACAAAATAAAATTAAGAATAATAACTAAGAATAAGAATATACTTCATCCTCCTAAATAACACATAATTAGAAAGAAAAAAATAGATGAACAGCTACATAATAAATGGTCTGTAGCACACTTTGAATTGCCTTGTATTCCATCGGTGAAGTCTAAGTAGTTCCCAGTAATGTTCCAAGAGCAACTCATTTCTTCAGGTACCTTTAGAACAAACAAAAAAAGAAAGTATCATGTTAACACATATCCAAGTATCAATATAATAGAATTCCAAAATCGAGATTGGAAATGAGAAACCATCGGGACAAGCCATTCACTATAACTACATGTCCTCTAGCTTAAAAAACGTGAGTGTGAGTAAGAAGATCGACAATGGTGAACTAATTAACGAGTGCAGACAAAACTGGTGTCTAGATATCCGTATTACCAAATGACTCTTGATAAATTCAACAAAAAGCCTCACAAAAATGATAACAGAGGCTGCTCAACAAATGACTCTGGACAGATTTAATAAAAGTCTCACAGCAATAAGTAGCAAAGTGGATATATTGTACCTTAATAGCAAAAGATACAATAGGATAAGAAAATGTCTTAACAAATGAAACTTTACCTTACGCTCTGAAATAAAGTTGTACATCATGAGCTCTGCCTAAGAGTGTTATTGGTAGTGGCTCTCTTTGTAAGCCAAACATCATCTTCTACCTACGAACAATAGGATATGATCAGAAAATTTCATTTATAGAGATTGAAATCACAAAAAACAAAATAAAACATTATCTCAGTTTAGAAAACATGAAATTTAATATGTTCAAAATCAAAATAAAACAAAAACTGCAGCCACAAAACTAGTATGGCTTGCTTCTCGAATTGAAATCTAATCTATTCAAAATCAAAATAAACACACAAACTAAAGACACATACCTTGTAAGGCAAAGTTTATTTTATTCCTTTGAAATTGGGTTGGAAAGAGACGAAACTCTCATATTCAAAAACCAAACCTAGCAACTTTGACTAACATGGACTCGCAGAAAAAGTGTTAAGTAACTAAAATTTATGCTCGATCTGAAATAATCTGAAATACAAGAGTAATAATCGAAAATAAACATAAGGCTTTTACCTATCTTCTTCCAGCCAACTGCTTCTTCAAGCTTCTTGACATGTTCTTCAACTTCTCCAAATCCAGTTAACACATATCGAATTTTATCAAATAAACACACCAAAACTGAGGTGACTGTGAACGAAGTCGATTTTAAAGATCCGGGAACCTCCGTGAAAACCCTGATTGTGTCCATTAAACAAAGACGAAATACAAAAAAATTACAGAAAAAGCTTGGATTTTTCGAGATTGAAACGTAAAATCAGGGTTTCAAATTAGATGGAAAGCTTGAGATTTGAGAGCAGAGACGAGAAATGAAATGAGGAAGAGTTAATAAATAAAAATCTTCGACAGAGATTCATTTTGTGGGTCTCGGAGTGAAACAGATCTGTAAGGTTTAAGTCTAATAGTTTTTTCGAGAAGTCATAGAGAAAAGGGGGAGATTATTGGAGAAAGAAGGACTTACCCGGCAGATTCAAATCGACGGGACATGGAAGACGGCGATCGGAGGCTTGCCCGGACAGAGTCATCGCGATTCGAAGTAGAGAAATGAGATATGAGAGTGAAAGTTTCCCCGAAAGAGTTGAGAGAGTGATGCTGTTTTTTTCTAAGACCATGGGCATGGTGTCCCTTAGCTTTTGGTCCCTCAAATTTAATACTATTATTTTGAAAGTTTCTTATTTTTAGCATGAACATTGCTGTATATTTGTATTTGGACCCCTGTATAAAATTACAAACTAATAAATTTCAACATCAATATGAAAATAAAATGGAGAGAGATGGTGAACCATCATTGAAAACAAGAAACCAACCATGACGCCTTAAACATCAGGAATGCTAAACAGTTCAACATCGTTTCCTGAGTCACCACAAGCAAGAGTATTAACAGGGAGCTTTCCTTCAGTCTTCAGCTTCTTGAGCAGATACGCAAGCGCTTGTCCCTTTCCAGCACCTTGTGGTAAAATATCCAAATCCATGCCTCCACTGTAAATAATTTTGACATCCAACTGAAACAACCAACATAAACAATCTGTTAAGTAACAAAACTTCAAAAGAGACAACACAAAAGCTCAGACACTAGAGATAGCATTATCAAAGCAAAACTCACCCCACGTTTCTCAAACCGTTGTGATAACTCCTCAGTAACTTCCTGAGCCTTACTCTTATCAACATAAAAGGTAACCTTGTGTGGCCTCTGCTCAGTAGATATGCTCACGTGGAACAGTGTAAATATGATCAAGTGCAACTAAGTGACTAACCTACACACTGGAAATGTTTCTCTATATTTTCACGGCAGTAAGAAGAATAAAATTTACTACCAAAGCGTTTGAAAAGATGACCAAGTTGTTCCTTTCTTCTACTAACTCTATAAGCTCCACTGAAGTATAAGTGCAAGTTGTCAATTGGGGAGAGAAGTTAAGAGTATCCTGAAAGCCTCCATTGTCATGAAGAGGATACCAACGCCAGGAACCACTTTGTAATATTCAGGCAATATTCCTCTGTAAATCCCTCTAACGCCTTCTGACTTGAATATGTGTTTGAATATTCCAAAGAGTCCAGTGTTATATACTCGCGCTCTTCCACCAGCTCCTTCCACTTGCATTCTTCTTCTCACAAGATCCAATGGATATGTAGCTACAAAAATTATGGGCATCAAAAAGTTTGTCATCTGATGCATATAGTAAGAAGCAGATATGTATTCAAGCTACAAACTATAACGCAGAGAGAAGAAGAAGCAGATATGTATTGAAGCTACAAACTGTACCAAGAAGAAGTTAAAGAACCAACAAAGTTTGCACAAGAGAAAATGGGAAAGTAAACAAAGCATACCAACAATGTAGCACCAAGTCCTTTATACAGACCCAAAAGTCCCTCGTCTCTGCATATGGTACGGAAAGCATGCCCAATTCCCTGGTAATACATTGCATTTTTCTAGGAAGGATCACATAGCCATGAAAATACAACTGGTTAGATCAAGGAAATAAATAAAGCTTTCAATCGGGTTGCCAATCCTCTTTCCTATAAAACTCTGTACGACTGTATTTGAATTGAAAAACTGCAAAAACAAAAGAGGCATTGCTGTCACAAACCAAATCAAACTGGAGAGACTTAATTGTTGGATCCAAGAACCTATCAATTAAATCGAATTCTGGGGATCTCTATCTATTTGCCTACAACTACAAACCAAGCCCTAGAAATTTGAAAATTGATAGTGAAAAGAGAGAATTTACAATAGCATCGGAGGAGCCATCGACGGACCAATTAGTGATATCGCCTTTAAGGATCTTGAGGAGGCTAGAATCAGACAAATTGAAAACTGCTCTGTCGTCTCTGTGCTTCACCGTCTGCAAATTAGCTCCGCCGTTGCTCAAATCTAAAACCGTCACCCATGGATGATGAAGAAAAAATCTTCTCCCAATCACCAGCTTCCAAGTGTCCAAGTAGACAGACGAAAAAACGTCCCAAAATAAGAACCGTTTCTTCGAATATGGGCCTTTTTTGATTTATTTAAAATCACAAAAAATCGAAGGACGGCCCAAGTGCACGTCGTTGCACATGCTTTAAGGGTGAGGGTTTCTTTGTTTTTGGTTTTTTTTGTTTTCATTTTGTCGGCTCAATTTTGATTATATCAAAGCCCAAAGTGACCTCTTAATTAAGGCCCAAATAATTAGTTTTAGGTATAAAATGACTAATTTAATAAAATTTATGAGTAAATAGTTTTGAGAAAGATTAAATTATATGTAAATACTAAATAGTTATACATATCGATTATATATATGTATATATAATGGTTATATTTTGGTTAAATGGTGTATAAGTAAATTTCTGTATATGCATTATAAAGGTTTAAAATCGTATATTGTTTGGGGTATATATAGGTTTAAGATTTGGGGTTAAGTTTTGATAAAAATATAAGATTAGGAAAACTGTAATTTTTATAACTGTTAGATCTCACTTCTTGGATATATAAAAATAATTAGATATTCTTATAAATTTTAAATCTTGGTTTTATCACTTTATGTATACAAATATATATATATATATATATATATATATATGAATTTATGGTTGAAAAATTAATTTCTAAGATTTACAGTTTATGATTTAGGTTTTGGAAGTTAGTTAAGTTTTTGGGATTAAATTTTGAAAATTTTAATTTTCTTTAAATAGGACGAATAATATGCGACTTTGTAGCAATCTTTACTATGAGTCGCATAATAGTCGCTAAATTGACGACTATTTAGTGACTACATGTTTTGGTATGCAATATAGTCATAAAATAGTCGCTAAATTACGACTAAACTACCGACTGCTATATGTAGTCGCCAAAAAGCAACTGATATACAACTAAATATTTGTAGTCGTAAAATTGTCGTCTATTAGTCATTACGTAGTCGCCATTTTTGGCGACTACATTTGTAGTCACCAATTGTAGTCGTAAAAACCATGTTTTCTTTTAGTGATAAAGCAAGGATGTCTTCATATTTCCGGAGGAGCAGCAGGCGATCTCGAATAGTCTTATCGATGAGCTGTTGGAGGTGAGGTGGAGAGATGGGAGCTTCGCCGTGCCGGCGACTGTTTCACATAAATACACGGCGTCTGCCTCGCTTTTTATAAGACACCCCATAAAGGCCGTATAGGTTGTGATGTGGTTCGTACAATGCACGTAAAACTGTCCAAAGGCAACACAGTTGAGGAAGAGTAAGATGATAAAATCATCTAAGGCTATTGGCGGTATCTCTATGAGGTTTCTCTTATGTTTTATGTCCAAGAATGTGATTGCGTCATTCCTCGGTTTAAATTTTATCCCTCTCAGCTGAAGATTTTTGGCAGAGAGAGTCAGTTTCGGAACATCATCATCATGAGATGCTGATGCGGTTCCCTCCTTAGGCATATCAGGCGCAAAAGCCTTACGAATCAGATCCAAAAGATGTTTGGCCTCAAGTTGATGATGTCTTGACCAAAAATTGTCTGGTTTCTCTATAGAGTAGTTGAGGAATGTAAATGCAACCTCGTTTAACCCCATCTTGGTTACTATCTTTGATCTCTCGAATAGAGTTTTTAGAAGAATGAAAGGAATCTGATTCTCGAGAAGTAGGAGATCACTCCTTATTGACGGCAGAATCCATGGCATTCTAAAGATTGGATCATCATACTCTCTATATGTAACTTTCCCCGCTACCACAAAGAACAACGTTAAAATGAAACAACCATCGAGAAGCATCATATCAATCAAACCATCCCTACTCAATTCACTATCAAGATTCTCAGAATAAGAATCATTTATATCATCCCCCAAACCCGACACAGCTTCCACCAAATCATTCATATACACCCCCTTTTTCTCAGCCTTAGTCACAAAAAATTCAAAAAACCTGTGTTTGTGCTCTTCAATCATCTGGACTTGCGTCTTTCCTCGATGATACGGTCCGATGGAGACGATTTTGGGTTCATAAGCTGTCTTGTTGTTGCGTGCGAGGCTCTGTGGGATTCTAAAGATGCAACAACTTTCCCCACCAGCTGATTTTTTGAGAAGCTTCGGGACCGATCTTCTTGAAAGTAAGTCACGAGGCTGCTCTTCACTTGAAGCCATCGCAGTATAGCAACGACGACGTCGGTGTTTATGGAACTCTTTGGTAAAGTACAAACACGAACAAGTTTGATCCGTCGAAAGAAACGACAATAACGCGTATGATTACAGTTAGCCTAAAGAGGAGTACAAATGAGTAAATGGGTTACTTCCATTTTGGAGGAGACAATAATTGTGGAGAGAATGCGCCACATTGCTACTTTGTAAAAATATCTTGCAAATAATTACTTTAGAAATTGTGCTTTTTTTTTTTTTGTACACTAAAAAGTTGCTGTTTATTTAACATGTAAATTTAACAACAGTAATATGCATATAATCAGTTCGCTTCATTATCCGTCCCGACCTCGACTCCGTCACCTAACGCCCTTTGGATCCTCTTTATTCTCCTCAAGAATTGAATAAATGTTGTTCTGCTATAAATTATTTCTCAAAGTTGGCTGTCATGGCTCACATTACACTGTACATATGTTTACTATATATTGATAAACTAGATTAGGACCCGCGGGTAAAATTATTTATAACTAAAATATTTAAATTATAAGTTGTATTTGTTGGTTAAATATGTTATAATAATATAATAATTGTTAAATAAATTATATAATACCGTAATATAATTTATTTATTACATAATATTTATTTAATCAACTTAATTAGATATATATATTCTGATACTGACGGTGTGAACAAAATAAGGAAATGATGCTTTACCTCCGTCCCGCTATATAATTCCGTCCTGAGATATTTTAACTCACATTATATCATCTTAATTTTTAATATTTATTGTGTATCTACGGTATAATATTTATCATATTTAACTTTTTAAAAGTTTTAATTATTTTTTATATTTAACCTTTTAAAAATCTTTAAAATAAAGCATCGGAATAAACCAAATAAAAGTTTTTAAAGTTTGACTGCCTGATAAATCAAGGTTTCTATTCATTTGTATCCAAAATCATTTTGGTCTCCTTTATATTCAAAACCTTGAATACAAATGAGCAGAAACCTTGCCCAATTTATATTGATTTATCTAAACCATTGCCCAATTTTTTTAGATGATGTGGGATATTGTACCCATATTTTTTATTCATCTATTGAGTAATATATGTCCATTTTAAAATTTTTGTATTACATTTTACAGTCACCAAATTGAAAAAATATCCCAACAAAAAATGAGAAATTTTCGCACAAAAATATTTTTTCCTCGCCAAAATTGAAAAATTTTCCCAGCAAAAATCAAAAAATGTTCCCACCAAAAACTGAAAAATTCCAGTCTAATTAAGAAATAGGATTTTACCGCCAAAAATTAATACCTTATAAAAAGCTTATAAATACTTTTATAAGGTTTTTATAAGGTTTTTATAACGTTTTATAAAATTTTGATAAGGCATTTACATCTCCATTCTTCTAGAGCTCATGTGTGAAAAAGAACTTTGGTAGGATGTGCTTCGTTCTATCGCCTTTAATGTATCTTTCCTCAGTTGTGCGATGCATGCAGCATTGTCTTCATACATGATCGTTGGAGCTTTTTTCCCTTCAAGTATACCACAATCTCTCCGTATATCTTGGACGACAGATTGTAGCCATACACACTCGCGACTGGCTTCATGAATAGCTAGGATCTCTGCATGGTTAGAGGAAGTAGCTGCAATGGTTTGGTTCATAGATCTCCAGGAGATAGCTGTACCGCCACATGTGAATACATATCCAGTATGCGACCGAGCATTATGAGGATCAGATAAGTACCCTGCATCTGCAAAACCAATCAAATCTCCTTTGGCTTGATTAGAGAAAATTAAACTCATGTCTTTCGTTCCTTTGAGGTACGAAGTATATGTTTAATCCCATTCCAGTGCCTCTGACTTGGGCATGAGCTAAACCTTGCCAATAAATTTACTGTGAAAGATATATCAGGTCTTGTATGACTAGCAAGATACATCAATGCCCCTATTGCACTTAAATATGGCACTTCTGGTCCAAGGATTTCTTCATTATCCTTCTTAGGGCCTGTTGTACCCACGATTCGTCATCTTGGATAACAGGGAAAGGGCCTGGGCGGAGCACGCTAAACGGGCCATGGGTGTAGTTCTGGTCAGCCCATCATACCCAGAAAGAAGAAGAGAGCGCGGAGAGGCGTCATATTAGTCAGTTCGCAGCTCGAGCTCGGTCAAAGATTCCTGCATTCATGTGGATTAATTAGGACGCAAAAATCGTGTAAAATTAATTAAGCATTAATTGGGTAATTAATTGGTCTGTATAAATATGTAAGGGGGGACATTTTTTCAAAGGGATAGACAATTTGAGCATTCAAACACTCATTTTCAATTTGGAACTCTTAACGGTGATAAGCTCCTCCACACATAAATCACTTCGAAAGGAGAGAATTGATCTCAGTTCTCACATTTGGTGCTAGAAGGAGGGGGGTCCTATCACCTATACTCTTACTAGTTCCGACATCATATCCGAACCCACTTCATCCAAACACCACTATGGCTACCGACTCTTCCAATCAGGTAACTCTGGAGGCTATCCAGAAAATTTTGCAGGACTTGTCTGAGAAGTCTGACCGCCAGCAAACAGCCTCGGCTGCTCTTACCGAGCATTTTGACACCATGGAGGGTTAGGTCTCCACTCGTTTGGAGGCAATCACTACGTAAGTAGCCGACCTCTCAGCCTCTCACCGTGCATACGCCGATCGGGTCGATCTCCTGTCTCCCGATCAAAACCCTCGTCGACGTGCTCTAGATTTCACTGGCATTATTCCACCTCTCACCATGCAGCCTGCAGCAGCAAACTCCACTCCGGGAAATACTTTCCCACCCCAGCTAAGTACTCAAGCAGCGCCACCGCTGGCCGACGATAGCCACACTCCAGTTCAGCTCAATATTGCTGGATCCTCCGAAGTCCCAGTTCGTCTTCCTCCCCCTGTGGGCGGAAACACTTCGACTCCTGGTTACGTCACAATCCCGAGATCTTCCGCATGCAGAGCGAAATCCGGGACATGCGGTATGTGATGCACAGTGCGACCACTTCAGCTCCGGATATTTTCCGAGTGATCGAGGAGTCAAAGCGGACTCCTTTCTCCGGCCAAGTAGCCCGAGTCCGCATCAAAGATACTGGCAAAAAATTAAGTTATCGAGCTACGAGGGAAAGGGAGATCCGACCAGCCATCTTAAGACTTTTTTGTTAACAGCCAGCCGCGTGGACCTCGAGCCTCATGAAGCAGACGCTGGATACTGCAAGTTGTTCGCAGAAACGTTTTGCGGGCCGGCTCTACTTTGGTTCGCATCTCTAGCAGCCGGCTCCATAAACAACTTCACGGAGCTGTCGACCTCTTTCATTAAACAGTATTCTAGCTTAATCGAAACCGCGGTAACAGACGCTCAGCTTTGGAACTTGAGCCAAAGTGCCGGAGAGTCTCTCCGGTCTTATATAACAAAGTTCAAGGAAATCCAGGTTCAGATCCCAGGACTCTCGGACTCGACTACTCTGGCTGCGCTAAAAAATGGCCTCTGGCACGAATCTCGTTTCTGCGAAAAGCTAACCGTAAATCGGTTCCCAACCATTCAAGACGCCTTACACCGGGCTTCAAACTGGATAATGCTAGAGGAAGACAAGGCCGCCGCTGCACTGAAACATAAAGTTTCACCTGCAAGCAAACCTCGATTCGAAGCACCCGCTAAAAAGACTCCACCTGCGACTCCGAAGTCCAGACCTGGCACATTCGCAGTCAATCAATCTCCCAATAAAAATTCTCCAAAGAGTTCGCCATCCAAACCTCCATTTTCACCACGCTCCAAGAGTGGAGTACTCCCAAGTAACAAATGGGACCGAGATGAGGACACGTACGGCGAGCTCCACAAACCAATAGCCACTCCACTCGTGACTGCAAGAAACGGATGCACCTTCTCGCAGAAAAGTACGTGGCAGGAAAGATGCCGAATGTAACAATCGAGGAGTTGGAGCGGAAGACAACCCAAGAGGTGGACGAGGACGCTCCACCTTCGAAGAAACCAAAACAGTCAGATGGGAGCGAAGCCCCCAAGAAAAGAATAGACATCATAATGGGAGGGTCGCGCCTTTTTCGAAACTCCATCACTGCAATCAAAGACCATCAGCGGAAGCTCACGAGCCCTCAGCCGAAGCGAGCTAAGGTCACAACAAGTGATCTATCCGAAGTTACTTTCTCCGAGAAGGAAACCGAGGAACTAGACACTCCGCACGACGACGCACTCGTCATATCACTAGACATGGCGAACCACGAAGTGTGGCGGATCCTAATAGATACTGGGAGTTCGGTAGATCTGATATTCCTTGAGACGCTTGCTAGAATGGGTATCGGGAAAGAACACATCATGGGACCACCCTCACCTTTGGTCTCTTTCACGAGCGAGACATCAATGTCATTGGGCACAATAACACTACCGGTGTCCACTCAAGGGGTGGTAAAAATGGTGGAATTTACAGTCTTTGACCGACCTTCGGCCTATAACGTTATTTTGGGAACACCTTGGCTCTATCAGATGAAGGCAGTAGCCTCGACGTACCATCAATGCGTCAAATTTCCAACCCCGCAGGGAGTTCGAGAGATTCTAGGGAGCCAAAGGACGGCAAGGAGCTGCTACCTCGCGAGTCACAAGCTCCTGGTTCAATAGCAACCACAGCTCGAGGTCCCGAAGAACCCAGCTCGGAAGCAATTAAAAGGCGACCTCACTGAGTCCATTTTTATCAATGATAAGTTTCCAGATCAGGAAATCAAGGTTGGAGCTGGGTTGAATGACGAGCTCCGCGCCAGTTTGGTAACCTTTCTGAAAGAAAATATGGCCACCTTTGCGTGGTCCGTAGATGAAAAGCCCGATATCAGTCCGGAGGTAATTTCGCACGAGCTAAACGTTGACCTGACGTTCAGACCTATACAGCAGAAACGAAGAAAACTGGGTCCCGAGTGAGCTGAAATCGTTAACAAGGAGGTGGAACGTTTACTAAAAGCGGGGCAGATACGCGAAGTAAAGTACCCTGAATGGCTCGCGAACACAGTTTTCCACTTCCGCATATCGACAGGCTGGTTGAGTCCACTTCGGGTCACGAGCTGATGTCTTTCATGGACGCCTTTTCCGGTTACAATCAAATCCTTATGAACTCGGATGACCAGGAAAAGACCGAATTCATTACGGACCGCAGAATTTACTGTTACAAGGTGATGCCTTTTGAGTTAAAGAACGCCGGAGCAACCTACCAGAGACTAGTAAACCGAATGTTCACGCACCAGCTAGGAAAAACCATGGAAGTCTACATTGACGACATGTTGGTAAAGTCTATGGAATCTACATCACACCTCGCAGATTTGAAAGTTTGCTTCGACATCTTGAACCAGTTCGGGATGAAGCTTAACCCCACGAAGTGCACCTTTGCAATCCATCGGGGGAGTTTCTGGGATACATCGTTACAGAACGAGGAATTGAAGCAAACCCGAGGCAAATTGACGCTTTCTTGTCAATGAGTTCTCCTAGGACGTTATGCGAAGTGCAACGTCGTAACGGATGGATCGCCGCCCCCAACCGCTTCATCTCCCGGTCTACAGACAAGTGCCTCCCGTTCTACCAGTTGTTGAGGAAAGGGGGGAAGAACTTTTTATGGGAAACAAAGTGCGAAGAAGCGTTCGCTCAGCTGAAAGCTTACCTGTCTGAACCTCCGGTCTTGGCTAAACTTGAGTTCGGAGAGCAACTTTTCCTTTACGTAGCTGTTTCGGACAGCGCAGTAAGTGGAGTCTTGGTTCGGGAAGAAAGGGGGAGCAGCAACCAATTTTCTATGTCAGTAAGTCATTTACTGGGGCAGAGTCCAGGTATCCCATGATGGAAAACTTGGCCTTAGCAGTAGTTACTTCGGCAAGAAAACTGCGACCTTACTTTCAGTCCCATACAATCGTAATACTAATGACGCAACCACTTTGGACGGTATTGCATAGTCCAAGCCAGTCTAGGAGATTAGTTAAATGCTCTGTCGAGCTGCGTGAATACGACATCGAGTTCCGGACTCGAACCTGTGCTAAGGCGCAAGTGCTGGCAGATTTCCTGATCGAACTTCCACTAGCCTTTACGGTCAGCGACCATATCGAGGTCCCGTGGACATTGTATGTAGATGGAGCATATTCCAGATCGGGAGCAGGAATTGGGGTCCGTCTCACTTCTCCTACTGGAGAGGTAATCGAGCAGTCATTTCGCTTGGCTTTCAGTGCATCAAACAACGAAGCCGAGTATGAGTCCTTCCTCGCTGGCTTATGCCTCGCAGTAGGAATTGGTGTCCGAAAGCTCCGAGCTTTTTGCGATTCGCTGCTGGTCACCAACCAGTGTCTAGGAGGGTACGAGACTAAGGATGGTCGTATGGAGGCTTATTTGTCCACAGCTCGGGACTTAGTAACTAAGTTTGAGGATTTTGAAATTACTAAGATCCCACGAAGTGAAAACTCCGCTGCGGAAGCCTTAGCAGCTCTGACATCAACTTCGGACCCTGCAATGACAAGAATTATCCCCGTCGAAGTCATCGAGTTTCCTAGTATTCGACTAGAGAGCTCGAACGTAGTCACCCGGGCAATGAAAAAACAGTTGGCTGCTGAGGAGGCAGCTCGCAAGCCAGATTCGGTTTCTTTGCCACAGGAGGACTCAACTCTTGTCATGCCAACTCCGATGGATATTCATCCGCCTCCGGTCGAGCAAAAAGCAAATCAAAATTCGGAATCATCGAGCTCACCAGTTGACGACCAAGCCGTAATCCCGCACTCCACTTCGAGCAGTACAAACACTAACAATTGTGGGGCAAGAGACTGGCGGAGCCCGATCTTGGCTTACTTGGCAAAAGGGAACTCCCAGCCGACAAATGGGCAGCCAGGAAACTCAAAATTGTCAGTGCACGGTATTGCATCCACAACGGAGTACTCCTACGCCGAAGTATAGCTGGTCCCTATCTAACATGTGTTGCTGGTAAAGAGCCCGCGATGCTGATGCGAGCTGTTCACGCCGGTCCAAATGGGAATCACTCAGGAGGACGGACTTTGGCCTTCAAAATCAAAAGGCAAGGTTTTTTCTGGCCTATTATGGTCACAGACTGCGAAAACTATTCTCGAACTTGTGAGAAATGTCAAAAGCATGTCCCGTCAATCCATCAACCTTCCGAGCTCCTGTCGTCGGTGTCCGCACCTTACCCGTTCATGAGGTGGTCTATGGATATCATTGGCCCTTTACATCGGGGACCAGAAGGAGTTCAGTACGTGCTCGTTCTTACTAACTATTTCTCCAAATGGGTAGAAGCAGCGGCCTACGTGAAAGTAACGAGTGAAGAAGTAGAGCAGTTGGTGCTAAAAACATAATCTATCGCTACGGCTTCCCTCACGAAATTGTCACCGACAATGGTCCGCAGTTCATCTCCTCGCAGTTCGAAGGGTTTTGCGTGAAATGGAAGATTCAGCTCAATAAGTCAACTCCTCGTTACCCGCAAGGCAATGGACAAGCTGAGGCGATGAATAAGGTCATACTAGCTAACTTGAAAAAACGGCTCGATTCTCGCAAAGGGTTCACTAAAAAATAATGGTTCAATAATGGTTCACTAAAAAATAAAAAATAAAAAACAAAAAAAAAAACAAAAAACCGAAGTCTGACTTCGCAAATCGATCAAAGCCAAGGTTCAACTTCGCGAATTCTAAACCAAAGTACTCAGTTCGTTCCCAGCTTTGCTTTTCAAATTAAAGCTGAGGTTTAATTTCGCGAACTCTAATCTAAACTGAAGTACTTACACTTCATACCCAGCTTTACTTATCAAAAACTGAGGTTTAGTTTCGCGAACTCTAGCCTAAACCGAAGTATTCACTTCGTACTCAGCTTTAAAGTTGAGGTTTTATTTCAAGAATTCTAATTAGAACCGAAGTTCACACTTCCTACTCAGTTTTATTTATCATTAAAAACTGAGGTTAAATATCACGAACTCTAATCAAAACCGGAGTCCTCACTTCGTACTTATTTTTGCTCATATTAGTTAAGACAAAAGTTCGCAAAAGGTAAAAATTCTTCATCCCAAAATACGCAAGTACGGAGTGGCACCACGACCAATAAAATCCAAAATAAGTTCAAAAAGAAAAACAACAAACGGGGGGCAACTTGTGCCAAAACAACCCCGGATAGAAACTATTGAGTAGGGAGAGGAGGATCTGATGTCACTTCGGGAAGGTCCAAGCTCATCTCTGCAAGCTCCGCCTCCGACCTGGTGTTCGCCAAGAAATCGTCCATCCCCTGCTTAGATATTTGTCCGAGGTTAGTGCCGGACTTGTCGACTGCGACGCTCAAAGGATGTTCGTCGCACAAATGCTCGGGCGTATCCGTCAAAAGGTTTGAAAATGCAGAAAGGTCGAAGTCACTGGGAGTTACCTGCGCAACCTTTCTGTCGGCCTCCTCCTCATCAGCTCTCGAAAGCCCGAGCTCAGCTTCCATATCTTGGATCTCTCCTCGACCAGCATCCGGTTAGCCCTGATCTCGGCGGCTCGGATCTTGGCCGGAGCTAGCTTCTTCCTCTCCTCAAAAGTGATCCTCACTTCCTCAACCAAGGGGCGAAGAGTTCGCCTCATTGCCTGCCTCTCCTCTCTCCGTACCCTTTCAATTTCACAGCTGTTGCCAGCCTCCAGAAGTTGATTACGGAGCTCGATTTCGTGCAGCCTGTTCTTTGCCGCCTTTGCATCTTCGGCCGCCTCAAAGTAAAGGTCCCCTGCCTTCTTCAATTTGTCTCGGAGGTCCTCATTGGCAACCCCGAGGTCAATCACCTCTACCTCAGCCCTCTTCATCCGAGCCCGGATCTGTTCGGCCTTGGCCACGGTGGCGACATTTTCGGCTTCCAGCCTGGAGTATTCTGCCACCTGGGCTTCCAGGTCGGCGATTTTCTCTTTGAGAAGGCTCACCTCGAAAGATGAGGGGGAAGCGAACAGTTGATCCTCGTAGGATGCCACCAAGGAGTTAAACTCGATCATCAGCTGGAAAGTCACAGCTTGTTAAAAGCGGTGAAGGTGGTAAAGTAAAAAAAAAAAAAAAAAAAAAAAGGGTATGTGCATTAAAAAACGAAACGGAAGAAGGGTATGTGCCGGAATTAGGCCTATAACTCGCCAATGTTATACTAATGTCCGAAAACACCTCGAATTACCTCGGAAGGAAGTTTGCGGAGGCGTTTAGTTCGGACATGTCGGCAAACGCCGGAATCCGAACTCCAGGCCAAGTATAGCTCCTCATCAGGTCAGCAGGGGACGCAGGGGGAGCTGAAATATTTGAGCAATGTTATTTTACTTAATGACTATCTGGAACACAAAAATGAAAACACCTCGGGTTATCATTACCTCGGGAGGAAGGACGCTGTTCCTTTGAAGGTAACCTACCGGAGGAACCCACGGATTCTTTTGCAGGGGGAAGTTCCTTAGACCTCTTCTCCGAGGTGGGACCCCCACGAGCTGGACTTACTTCGCTTGTCTCCTGACAAACCAGTCCGGGCTCGGCTCTTCTCGCTGGAAGATGAGGAAGTCTCGGTTACATTCCTCTTTTTGGACGAATCCACCCGCTGGGAACCAATCTCAGCGAAGGACTTCCTTGTCGGGGGGAGGGGAGCTACAACCTCTCGTGGCTCGTCGCTGGAGTCGGCTATGACAATCACGGGAGGCTTGGATGGACTGATCAAAGGCCCGAAAGAACCTGCAGCGAGCTCGGAAGGGCTAGTAGGAGACGCGGAAGTCTCGCCTACCTCAGAGGTGGAGGAGCCGGACTTTTTAAGGAGGTGAGCTTTGCCTTCTGCAAGAGCCGCCGCCATGTTTAGCTTCGCCTCCTTCTCAGCAATCCGACACGACTTTCTTCTCTATAGTTCATCTCCAAAATGCTTATGGGTTCGGAGCAAACCAGAGAACGTCCTCTGAGCCTCACCGCGGACTCCCTAATCCTTTCACACGGAAAGGAATCCCAGGCGATCTGGCCCTGGCTGCAGAAACTCGAGAAAAACTCGCAAAATGTAGGGCAAAGCAACCCGCACTCGAAGTGATCTGAAATAGAAACGACTAGGGGATTTTTAAAACAAAAAAAAAAACATCTGTTAAAGTTGCACCTAACAAGGAACATCATTCTACCAATTTTCGAAGTCCACTTCGGGACATGCAAACTCAAGAGATGACCGAAGGTGAGTTCGTTGACCGGGAAAAAGAAGTAAGACTTCCGCCATTTTTTGTCCTTCTCGGGAAGGTCATCAAAGACCTTCAGCCCGGAGAGCGGGGTTACGTAAAGCGTGCCTTTAGTACGAGCTATTTTCACCGTGTAAACTTGAAGAAAGTCGGCCAGGGATAGCTTGTAATCGAACTCCTCCCCTAGATTCTGAAGACACATAACGGTTCGAACGAAGTTCGGGCACATCTGGGGGAGAGCGAAGCCCAATTCGAACATCATCTTTACGATGAGTTCGGGAAGGGGGAACGACAGTCCGCAAGCAGAGAAAAATGTCTCGAACGCGCGACAGTAGCCCGGAGGAGGATTCTCCGGGGACTCATGAGCTTCCGGGAACCTGATCTCGATCTCAGGCGGAATCCCGGTGGATCCCCTAATATCAGCTATATTCTCTTGAGAGAGAATTGACGGCTAATGGGGACCATAAACGCCCGGAATCAAAGGTTTCGCGGTTTTACCTTATGCGGAGGAGACATGTCTTCCGGGTAAGAATAGTTAGAAATTGAGGAAGGTCGAAGAACTTTCCGGCAAAAGCAAAGAAACTAACAAAAGAAAAGAGAGGAAAACGCAGAACAGAACGAAAGCAAACTGAGAATTAAGAGTAGGAGGGAGAAGTTGGGTGAGCTTACCTTCATACACGGAACCAGCGAGAAATGATTACCTGGGGAAGCGAAAGGTCTTGGATCGCTTTTCCTCTCTTTTATAGCTTACACGCTACCTGATGGGCTTGTTCGGGAAGGCAAATCTTATCATCACCACGATCAAATCATGGGGATATGGGGAATATTCAGTTTCCCAAAATTGATCGCTCGGAGATCAAAAGTCCCCTGAACTGCTCAGCTCGGAAGACTTGGGGGGCAACTGTTGTACCCACGATTCGTCATCTCGGATAACAGGCCAAAGGTCTGGGCCGAGCACGCTAAACGGGCCACAGGTGTAGTTATGGTCGGCCAATCAGACCCTAAAAGAAGAAGAGAGCGCGGAGAGGCGTCATATTAGTCAGTTCGCAGCTCGAGCTCGGTCAAAGATTCCTGCATTCATGTGGATTAATTAGGACGCGAAAATCATGTAAAATTAATTAAGCATTAATTGGGTAATTAATTGGTCTGTATAAATATGTAAGGGGGGACATTTTTTCAAAGGGATAGACAATTTGAGCATTCAAACACTCATTTTCAGTTTGGAACTCTTAACGGTGATAAGCTCCTCCACACATAAATCACTTTGAAAGGAGAGAATTGATCTCAGTTCTCACGGGGCCCATGGGTCCTTTTCTACATCAAGTGACCTTACAACCATTGGACTACTCAACGGATGTGCTTGATCCATATAAAACCGTTTAAGCACTTTTTCTGTGTAAGTTGCTTGATGCACAAGGATTCCTTTCGCAAGGTGCTCTATCTGTAATCCTAGACAGAATCTCGTCTTTCTGAGATCTTTCATGTCAAATTCTTTCTTTATTTATTCCATTGTATCGGAAATCTCTCCAAAAGTTCCAATGATATTCAAATCATCACATAAACTGCGATTATAACAAATCTTTTATCAAATCTCTTAATAAATATACATGGGCTGATAGGGCCATTTTTATAACCTTCCCTTAGTAAATAACCACTCAAGCGGTTATACCACATAAGCCCTGATTGTTTCAGCCCATTAAGAGATTTATTCAAGTTTATGTAGTAATGTTCTTGAGAACTAGATTCTGCTGCTGGTGGTGGGACTCTCATATAAATTTCATTATCCAGGGGACCATACAAGTATGATGTGACTACGTCCATCAAGCGTAAGTCAAGTCCTTCCTTTACCGCCAGACTAATTAGGAATCTAAAAGTAGTTGCATCCACCACAGGGGAGTATGTATCCTCATAATCGATTCCATGTCTTTGTGAGAATCCTTGTGCAACTAACCGTGCTTTGTATCTCACAACTTCACCATTTTCATTTCTTTTCCCCCACAAAGACCCATTTATGTCCCACTGGTTTAACACCATTAGGTTTACGGACTACCGGTCCAAACACTTCTTCTTTAGAGAGTGATTTCAATTCAGCGTCTATTGCCTCTTTCCATTTTGGCCAATCATTTCGTAGTATACACTCTACAATAGTTTTTGGTTCATGATCCTCATTTTCATCCATGACATCAAGTGCTACATTGCATGAGAAATTATCATCGACGTTGATTTGCTTTCGGTTCCATGTTATCCCAGACATGACATGATTAATAGAGATCTCATCATTATCAGGTACATGAATTTCCTTCCTTGTCATGTCTAAGGTCTCTTCTAAGAATCCTTCAGATTTCTTTACATCCTCGGTTACATTATTTCCATTTTCTGCTTCTTTCCTTTTTCGATGATGCTTATCTTTTGAACCAATTGGTCTACCACGTTTTAAACGTGCCTTAGACTCAGTAGCATCTTGATTCAGTCCTTCTTGGACATCAATTCTAACTGGAGCATTAACAGCTGGAATATGTGATTTTGTCACTCTATTTGGATCAGCGAAAGAGTCTAGCAACTGATTTGCTAAGCTCTGCAAATCAATTATTTTTTCGACTTCTGATTCACATTCTCTAGTCCGAGGATCATGATGAGATTACGATAATTATGATAAGATAATGATAATTCATTCCAATGAATTTCTTTTACAAGCTGATTATTTTCTCCCCCTAATGTTGGATATACAGATTCATTGAAATGACAATTGCAAAACGGGCCTTACACAAATCACCCGTCGATGGCTCTAAATATTTGATTATCGATGGAGAGTCATATCCAACATATATCCCTAACCTCCTTTGAGGTCCCATCTTAGATCGTTGTGGTGGAACAATTGGAACATATACAGCACATCGAAAAACTTTAAGATGGGAAATATTTGGTTCATGACCCAAAAGCAACTGTGAGGGGGAGTATTTATGATTACTCGTTGGCCTGATGCAAATTAATTCTACCGCATGTAAAACGGCATGTCCCGAAGAAGAAATTGGGAGTTTTGATTTCATAAGTAATGGTCGAGCAATCAATTGGAGGCGCTTAATCAGTGATTCAGCTAAACCATTTTGTGTATGAACATGTGCTACATGATGTTCAACACTTATTCCAATAGACATGCAATAATCATTAAAAGCTTGGGACGTGGATACACCAGCATTATCAAGATGAATTGTCTTTAAAAGAAAATCTGGAAAATGTGCTCTTAATCGTATCAATTGAGCAAGTAACCTCGCAAACGCCAACTTGCGGGTTGATAACAAAGATACATCTGACCATCTAGTCGATGCGTCAATTAGAACCATAAAATATCTAAAGGTTCTACACAGTGGATGAATCGGCCCACAGATATCTCCATGTATCCGTTGCAGAAAAATTTTCGATTTAGAATTTATCTTGGCTGGTGAAGGCCTTATGATTAGCTTTCCTTGTAAACATGCAGCGCATGAGAAATCATTAGGAAGAACCCTCTTGTTCTTTAATGAATGTACACACAAATTCATCTTTATCTTTCGCATCATTACCAAACCGGGATGGCCTAACCGGTCGTGCCAAACATTGAGACTTTCAGTAAAATTCTGGTTTACTATAGCATTTGCCTCAATTGTACTAATCTTAGTACAATACAAACAAGTAGAGAATGTAGGTAATCTCTCTACAATTTTCTTAGAGCCTCAGGTAATGCTTATGATCTGAAGGTATTCATCATTTCCTTCATTCATAGTCTCAACATGATATCCATTTTTCCGGATATTTTTAAAACTCAAGAGATTTCTCTTAGACTTGGGAGAGTATAACGCATCAACTATTTCAAGTTGTGTTCCCATATTCAATAACACATATGCTCTTCCAGACCCTTCAATTATATTTGCATTACCCAAAATAGTGCTCACACTAGCCTCTATCATAATCAGATGAGAAAAATATCTCTTATGGTTTAAAATGGTGTGGCTTGTTGCGCTATCAACCAAGCATATATCCTCATCATTATTCGGTGACGAGAGACGTTCGGATTGGAGAGTAAAGATGTCGAAAGCGGTGACGGCTGGTCGGAAGTGGTGACGGCTGCTGCTCAACGTGGGCGGCTAGGGTTTTATTTTATTTTATAAAGAGGCTAGGGTTAGAGACTCGTGCTGATAACGTGTTAAAGTAATAGATTTTAGGAGAAAACTTATATTATTCCATAGACATAATAGAGTATATATAGGGGATACAACGTGGTGAACAAGTATTATGTTATAACCTAATGGACTTATAATAGGCCTTAATGGGCCTTAATGGGCATCCACTAAATTATACATAACATTTTTCATTTTGTTGACTTAAATATTTTTCAAGTATGGGTAAAATAGTCATTAAAATTTGAAAGAAGGCAAAAATGAAAATGACAAAAAAATAGGATATATTTGAAAAGAGAGATTTCAAAAATAAATATATTTCTAACAAATTCTCATAATTTTCTCTATATCTCTATTATATTATTTAAGCAATTTTCTAAACAATTAACCTTACTCCCATGTGGTATATTACACAAAATGCCACTATATTTAATTATAAAATATAATAACATAATCTTATTATTAATTTGTTGTAACCAGAAAATGGTTACCCAGATAAATAGTAATTGTAAATGACCTATAAAAAAAAATCGTATGTTGTGACAAGTTACAAATTAAGGATAATATATCTACTTCTATTTTCTCTATACACATTTGTTGGGAGCAATCTTAGTAGACAAGTCAGTTGGAGATTGGCAGATTGCAATCCGAACAAAACTTTTATTTATGAAATATTCCTGCAAGACAAACAGAATAAGATATTATTTTCTGAAAAAAAATTACGAATCATAGAAATATTAACGGATATATATATATATATTATTAATAAATAATAATACTACAAAATATTAACGGATATTTACGGATTAGGTAACAAAAAGGGTAATGGGACGGGTATTAAAAATTAAATAAATATTTGATACTCGATCCTTATTCACATGTAATATAATTATAATATTTTTCACTCGACCCTAAAGCTGCGGGTATCTTTTTGTGGGGATGGATACGAGCCAAGTAACAGGTCGAATATGGGTAACAGATATTAGTGCCCAAAATACGGGTAACAAGTATTAGCGTCTAGGCCTACCTATTAGTACTTTAATATGACTTAAAACTCACCATATAATACTATATTATATATCATGTAAATGAGTGATACAACATAATTATAATCTTAACAAATAAAATCAAATAACAAAATAAAAATATTCACCGCATTATCAGCGCGAGTTATTACTTGTCATTCTAGAGATAAATTTTTGTTTCCCAATACTTGTCGTTTTAGATTTCCAATGCAAATGTTTTGTAAAAATTTCAATTCTATCCAACTTTATTAATGTTTTGACCAATAAAAAAATTAGAAAAAGGAATAAAACGTTCTTAATCTGTGTGAAACAACCTTAAACGACCAAAAAACTTTGTCAGCTTTGTATAGCAAAATACCCTTAAAATTTTTACTTAATTACATTAACATGCCATTATATATATTTTTTTTTAATTAACCGAATAATAATTAGATATGTCATCATTCCTCACAAAAATTTTTATAACACATATTAAAACTAATTTAATAATTACATACTATTTTAAGGCAAAATTTCACTAAAATTTATTTACAAAAATACAAGTCAAAGTTTTTTTTTTTTGTCAACAATTGGGCCACAACCGGCCGGCCCATTAGCCAAATCCCTACATTCGTATGGAGCGGGACTTGATCCCTGGTGTAATGGTGCCTTGTGCATTAAGGACTTACAATTGGTCACTGCACTAAGATCACTTCACATACAAGTCAAAGTTATATTGATTTTATATTGATTTACTAAAATCAATATAAGTAAAATATTCTAAAAAGGCTATAAACATATCAATTAATAGAAGGTTAATAAAAATAAAGAACATATAATTTATTAAACATATAAATTATTAACAAAATCATATAAAAACAAAATGTTATTTTTTATGTTAGTATTATTACCATAATAGTTTAAATAACAAGTTTTCAATAGGTATTATAATTGATTATAAAAAAAAGTATATTACCCCTGAATTATCTCCAGCTCATTAAAAGAAACTTAATTCCCAATAACTATAGATTTATATATATTCATACATAAATATAAAAATGACAACAAATTAGGAGATATCATGATGTGTGATTATATATATATATATATATATATATATATATATATATATATATATAGTATGATATGATCGTGGCTAGCAAGGAGTCAGAAGCTGCAGAGAAACCAGAGATCGTGGGAAGGATCACTCGTTCAAGAGCTAAGGAGATGGCCAAGGAAGCTCATTCACTCATAGCTGATGGGTCATTCGACTTCCCGAGGATCCAAGTCTTCAACATATCCACCATGAAGACTTCACCCGGTAATGATAGCTAGATAACTTTGGTGTGAAGTTTGTACTCTTTTTTCCCATAGCTGAGTTTTGTCCCACTGGGTTTTCTCAGTATGGTTTTTAATGAGGCAAATGGATCACTACGTCGAGTTATCTAGAAGTCATTACCAATGGGGAATAATGTACTTCTGTACTAGTACAAGTGACTTCTGTACTACTACAGGTCACCGAGACGTTTTGCTGTTTTCTTATTTCCTTTAAACGTCTTGATGTTTTATTTTGAACTTCCTGTTGTTTGGAGTGTCGAGCCTAGGGTTAATTATAAAACCCCAAAGCTACGCCTCTTTGTTCTGGAGCGAAGAATGATGTTGTAACACAAATTGTTGAACTTTCTTCCTCAATTTGATTTCTTGAATGCGTTCTTGAATTCTGGGTTTCTAAACACTTTGTGATACAGAAACTCTTCACTTGTTTCGTTCCATACAACCACCTAAACATCTATCTCCATCAAACCATTGTCTTCTACCTTCGATCTTCACACATCATCACCCAAAATCATCCGTTCATCATCACCTTCCGTCCACATCACCTATCACTCGGTTATCAGCCTTCATCAGAGTTCTAGTCCTAGGGAAATCCCATCATGTGGTATCAGAGCCAACTCTGTGCCAAAGGCTGAGCGATTCTACACCATCATCTCGTTTTGCATTGTTTTGATTTTGTTCGTTTGTTTACTTTTTTTTTTTTTTGATCGTCTTGTTTAGTTTTAGGGTTTGATTTTTTTTTGGTTGCTCGTTTGTGTCTAGATCGAATTTTGTGAGTTTAGGACTTAGTTTTGTGTTGTTTTCAAAATTTGATTGCATTAGGGTTTAATTATTTCGAGTCTTAGAGTTTATTGTTGTTTCTTTCATTCAAGGAACATTTTACTGCGAGTTTCTTCTTTAATTTGCAGGTACAATGGAGCTTTCTCCAGAAGCTATGAAAGCTTTGAACCAAGCCATGTCCAAGCAAATTGCAGAAGCAAATAAGACAATGTCTACTCATTTTCAGCAACAGATGGAGCAGCTCAGTAACAAGTTTGAGAAACAGTTCAAAGACATAGCTCAAGCATCTACTGCATCAGAACAGAGTTCTTCAGACCCGCCTAGCCCTAATGAAGCCCTTCGTTTAGCTAAAGGAAAGGCTCACGTGGGAACTTCTTCCAAACACACACGGGTCAGAACAGTTAATTCACCTACTGGGGGAAGAGAGACTTGTTTCAATCAGAGAAGAAACACTCAAGGTACAGAAAGAGAGCATCGCAAAACTGGTAGAAATCCTACACCGCCCATGACGAGCTGAACAAGTAGCTGGGCATCGAATATACATTGAGTCAGATAGAGATTATTCTGAAGAAGAAGAAGTTTCAGATCATAGTCAAGAAACAATGAGGAGAAACAGAAATAGAGATCATGGAAGGGATTATGATCCTTTGAGGCAGCAGCTGAAGCACCTCAAAATTCAGTATCCTTCGTTCCATGGTACCAATGATCCAGAGACTTATCTAGACTGGGAAAGGAAGATGGAGTCGAACTTTCAAGTTCAAGGTACCTATGAGTTGAACAAGGTTAAGATAGCCATATCTGAATTCAATGGTTATGCTTTGTTGTGGTGGGAGCAGTTGGGACTCACTAGACATCGACAGAGAGAGCCTGCTATCACTACATGGGAACAGCTAATCACTCAGATGAGAAAGAAGTTTGTGCCTACACACTACCAGAGAGAGATTCTTAACAAGCTTAGGTGTCTCATTCAAGGCACTAAGTCTGTTAGAGATTACTACCAAGAGCTGGAAACGCTTATGATCAGGACTGATCTAAGAGAAAGTGAAGACATGGTTATGTCTAGGTTTTTGGAGGGTTGAACAGAGAGATTCAAGACAAGGTAGAGTTGCAGGACTATGAAAATGTGCAAGAAATGGTACATAAGGCAGAGTTGATTGAATCGCAGATCAAGAGAAAGGGAGTGAGGACAGCATTTACGCCTAACATGTCCAAACCAAGAGAATTCAGTAAACCCGCCTTCACCAAGGACAGCAAACCCGCGACAGCCACAGTCAAAGAGGAAGTTAAGATCGATTTCAAGCCTAAGAGTAGCACCTCTACAAGTCACATCAGGTGTTTCAAATGCCAAGGAATGGGGCATTATTCCAGAGACTGTCCTAACAAGAAGATGTTTCTTCTTCAAGAAGGAGGAGAGATTGTGCCAGTAGACAGTTCAGAGAGTGAACCAGAGTCTGAATTCGGTGAAGAAGGAGAACCAGCAGTCATGGGAGAGATGTTGGTAGCCCGCAGAGCTTTAAGTGTTCAGATTCATCCAGATGATAGAGGACAGCGTGAGAACCTCTTTCACACACGGTGTATGGTTCAAGACAAGGTCTGCACCTTGATCGTTGATGGTGGAAGCTGTACTAATGCAGCTAGTGAAGAGATGGTACAGAAGCTTAATCTCAAAACCACTTCACATCCAAGACCTTACCAGTTGCAGTGGTTGAACAACAAGGGAGCTTTGACAGTTTCGCAGCAAGTGATGGTGAAACTAACGATTGGGAAGTATGAGGATGAGCTGCTTTGTGATGTGATTCCGATGAAGTCAAGTCATATCCTTTTGGGAAGACCATGGCAGTTCGACAGAAAGGTGTTTCATGATGGCTACACCAACAAGCAATCGTTTGAGTTCAAGGGACGCAAGGTTACTCTTCTACCACTTACACCCAGCAAAATCTACAAGGACCAGCTTCACATGAACCGCAAGGATACAGAGAAAGTGTCTCACAGCTTGTACATCAATCACAGCGAGTTCAACAAGCTATTTGATCCAGAGATGACCACATTCATGTTTGTTTATAAAGAGACACTCACCAGTACTAAATCAGCAGAAGAGCTTCCACGCCAGATGATAGAGATTATAGAGGAGTACAAGGATGTGTTTCCAGAAGAGATACCTCCAGGCTTGCCTCCAATACGTGGGATAGAGCATCAGATTGATTTGGTACCAGGTTCAGCTCTACCGAACAGACCAGCTTACAGAACTAATCCAGTAGAAACTAAAGAGCTTCAGAAGCAAGTAGAAGAGCTGATGAGCAAGGGACACATCAGAGAGAGTCTCAGTCCATGTGCAGTACCAGTTTTGCTTGTACCCAAGAAAGATGGTTCATGGAGGATGTGTGTTGATTGCAGAGCTATTAACAATATCACAGTGAAGTACAGACATCCAATTCCAAGATTAGATGACATGATGGACGAGTTATGTGGGTCAACAGTCTTCTCAAAGATCGATTTGAAGAGTGGGTATCATCAGATCAGAATGAAGGAAGGAGATGAATGGAAAACAGCCTTCAAGACCAAGCAAGGGCTCTACGAGTGGCTAGTCATGGCGTTTGGTCTCACCAATGCTCCTAGCACCTTCATGCGTTTAATGAATCATGCTCTCAGACCTTTCATAGGCGTCTTCGTGGTTGTTTACTTCGACGACATCCTCATTTACAGCAAAGGTCTAGAAGAACACTTAGAACACATCCGCCAAGTTCTAAATGTTCTTCGTTCTCAATCCCTCTTTGCTAATTTTGCTAAATGTTCATTCTGTACTACTGAGGTTGTTTTTCTAGGCTTTGTTGTCAGTGCAGAAGGAGTTAGAGTGGACGATGAGAAGGTCAAGGCTATCAAGGAGTGGCCAACACCCAAAAACGTGGCAGAAGTCAGGAGCTTTCATGGACTAGCAGGATTCTATAGGCGATTTGTTCAAGACTTCAGTACTATTGCCGCGCCACTTACAGAAGTTATCAAGAAGGATGTAGGATTCAGATGGGAGGAAGCACAAGAGTAGGCGTTTTCATCCTTAAAAGAGAAGCTTATCACTGCCCCTATTCTTCTACTTCCTGACTTTATGAAAACTTTTGAGATTGAATGTGATGCCTCCGGAGTGGGTATAGGTGCTGTTTTGATGCAGGACAGGAAACCAGTAGCTTACTTCAGTGAGAAGCTAGGAGGATCGACATTGAACTATCCTACCTATGACAAGGAGCTGTATGCCTTGGTTCGAGCTCTTCAAACGTGGCAGCATTATCTGTGGCCCAAGGAGTTTGTTATTCACACTGATCATGAGTCCCTGAAGCATCTCAAAGGACAACAGAAGCTTAACAAGAGACATGCCAGATGGATGGAGTTCATTGAGACTTTTCCCTACACGGTTAAGTACAAGAAAGGTAAGGATAATGTAGTCGCCGATGCATTATCCAGGAGGTACACTCTCATTTCTACTTTGTCTTCTAAGCTTGAAGGTTTTGATAGAATAGTAGAACTTTATGAGACTGACATCGATTTTGCTGAGAGCTATGGCAAGTGCCATAAGTTTGCTTTTGAAAACTATTATAGGCAGGATGGATATCTGTTCTTTAAGGACCGATTGTGCATACCAAGAGGATCCATGAGGGAGCTGCTGATCAGAGAAGCTCACGGAGGTGGACTAGCTGGACATTTCGGAGTGTCAAAGACTATACTTGGACTGCAAAAACACTTCTATTGGCCTCAAATGAAGAAAGATGTTGAGAAGGTTTGTTCTAGGTGCCATATCTGCAAAATGGCGAAGGGTAAGGTACAGCCCCACGGCTTGTACACTCCTCTACCTATCCCTTCTCAACCTTGGACTCATATTTCTATGGATTTTGTTCTTGGCTTACCTCGAACCAGAAATGGTAGAGATTCGATTTTTGTTGTGGTTGACATGTTTAGCAAGATGGCTCACTTCATTGCAAGTCACAAGACGGACGATGCTGTTATTGTAGCTAACTTGTTTTTCAGGGAAGTAGTACGCTTACATGGGATGCCTCAAGTAATTGTCTCATACCGAGATACAAAATTTCTAGGACACTTCTGGAGGACGTTATGGGCTAAGCTGGGAACCAAGCTATCATTCTCAACCACATGTCACCCGCAAACAGATGGGCAAACCGAAGTGGTGAAGAGGACGCTATCTACACTCCTAAGGACCTTAGTGAGAAGCAATCTCAAGTCATGGGAAGAATGTCTACCACATGTTGAGTTTGCATATAATCACGCTAAGCATTCTGCTACTCTATTCTCTCCTTTTGAAATTGTTTATGGTTTTAATCCACAATCACCTCTAGACTTGATTCCTTTACCTTTAAGTGTGAAGTGTAGCTTTGATGGCAAAGAAAAGGCTGAACAGGTAAGGAGGATACATGCTAAAGCTAAGGAGAACATAGAGAAAAGGACAAAGCAATACGAGAAGCATGCGAACAAGGGCAGACAGGAGCTCGTTTTCGAAGAAGGAGACTTAGTGTGGATTCACTTACGCAAGGATAGATTTCCAGAAGAGAGGAAGAGCAAGCTTCTACCACGAGCTGATGGTCCATTTGAAGTCATCAAGAAGATCAACGACAACGCCTACCAGATTGATCTTCAAGGTAAGTATAATGTATCTTCAACATTCAATGTTTCTGACTTGCTTCCTTATTATGCAAATTCCGATTTGAGGACAAATCCTTTTGGAGAGGGGGAGGATGATATGATCGTGGCTAGCAAGGAGTCAGAAGCTGCAGAGAAACCAGAGATCGTGGGAAGGATCACTCGTTCAAGAGCTAAGGAGATGGCCAAGGAAGCTCATTCACTCATAGCTGATGGGTCATTCGACTTCCCGAGGATCCAAGTCTTCAACATATCCACCATGAAGACTTCACCCGGTAATGATAGCTAGATAACTTTGGTGTGAAGTTTGTACTCTTTTTCCCATAGCTGAGTTTTGTCCCACTGGGTTTTCTCATTATGGTTTTTAATGAGGCAAATGGATCACTACGTCGAGTTATCTAGAAGTCATTACCAATGGGGAATAATGTACTTCTGTACTAGTACAAGTGACTTCTGAACTACTACAGGTCACCGAGACGTTTTGCTGTTATCTTATTTCCTTTAAACGTCTTGATGTTTTATTTTGAACTTCCTGTTGTTTGGAGTGTCGAGCCTAGGGTTAATTATAAAACCCCAAAGCTACGCCTCTTTGTTCTGGAGCGAAGAATGATGTTGTAACACGAATTGTTGAACTTTCTTCCTCAATTTGATTTCTTGAATGCGTTCTTGAATTCTGGGTTTCTAAACACTTTGTGATACAGAAACTCTTCACTTGTTTCGTTCCATACAACCACCTAAACATCTATCTCCATCAAACCATTGTCTTCTACCTTCGATCTTCACACATCATCACCCAAAATCATCCGTTCATCATCACCTTCCGTCCACATCACCTATCACTCGGTTATCAGCCTTCATCAGAGTTCTAGTCCTAGGGAAATCCTATCATGTGGTATCAGAGCCAACTTTGTGCCAAAGGCTGAGCGATTCTATACCCTAATCTCGTTTTGCATTGTTTTGATTTTGTTCGTTTGTTTACTTTTTTTTTGTTTTGATCGTCTTGTTTAGTTTTAGGGTTTGATTTTTTTTTGGTTGTTCGTTTGTGTCTATATCGAATTCTGTGAGTTTAGGACTTAGTTTTGTGTTGTTTTCAAAATTTGATTGCATTAGGGTTTAATTATTTCGAGTCTTAGAGTTTATTGTTGTTTCTTTCATTCAAGGAACATTTTACTGCGAGTTTCTTCTTTAATTTGCAGGTACAATGGAGCTTTCTCCAGAAGCTATGGAAGCTTTGAACCAAGCCATGTCCAAGCAAATTGCAGAAGCAAATAAGACAATGTCTACTCATTTTCAGCAACAGATGGAGCAGCTCAGTAACAAGTTTGAGAAACAGTTCAAAGACATAGCTCAAGCATCTACTGCATCAGAACAGAGTTCTTCAGACCCGCCTAGCCCTAATGAAGCCCTTCGTTTAGCTAAAGGAAAGGCTCACGTGGGAACTTCTTCCAAACACACACGGGGGAAGAGAGACTTGTTTCAATCAGAGAAGAAACACTCAAGGTACAGAAAGAGAGCATCGCAAAACTGGTAGAAATCCTACACGCCCACGACGAGCTGAACAAGTAGCTGGGCATCGAATATACATTGAGTCAGATAGAGATTATTCTGAAGAAGAAGAAGTTTCAGATCATAGTCAAGAAACAATGAGGAGAAACAGAAATAGAGATCATGGAAGGGATTATGATCCTTTGAGGCAGCAGCTGAAGCACCTCAAAATTCAGTATCCTTCGTTCCATGGTACCAATGATCCAGAGACTTATCTAGACTGGGAAAGGAAGATGGAGTCGAACTTTCAAGTTCAAGGTACCTATGAGTTGAACAAGGTTAAGATAGCTATATCTGAATTCAATGGTTATGCTTTGTTGTGGTGGGAGCAGTTGGGACTCACTAGACATCGACAGAGAGAGCCTGCTATCACTACATGGGAACAGCTAATCACTCAGATGAGAAAGAAGTTTGTGCCTACACACTACCAGAGAGAGATTCTTAACAAGCTTAGGTGTCTCATTCAAGGCACTAAGTCTGTTAGAGATTACTACCAAGAGCTGGAAACGCTTATGATCAGGACTGATCTAAGAGAAAGTGAAGACATGGTTATGTCTAGGTTTTTTGGAGGGTTGAACAGAGAGATTCAAGACAAGGTAGAGTTGCAGGACTATGAAAATGTGCAAGAAATGGTACATAAGGCAGAGTTGATTGAATCGCAGATCAAGAGAAAGGGAGTGAGGACAGCATTTACGCCTAACATGTCCAAACCAAGAGAATTCAGTAAACCCGCCTTCACCAAGGACATCAAATCCGCGACAGCCACAGTCAAAGAGGAAGTTAAGATCGATTTCAAGCCTAAGAGTAGCACCTCTACAAGTCACATCAGGTGTTTCAAATGCCAAGGAATGGGGCATTATTCCAGAGACTGTCCTAACAAGAAGATGTTTCTTCTTCAAGAAGGAGGAGAGATTGTGCCAGTAGACAGTTCTGAGAGTGAACCAGAGTCTGAATTCGGTGAAGAAGGAGAACCAGCAGTCATGGGAGAGATGTTGGTAGCCCGCAGAGCTTTAAGTGTTCAGATTCATCCAGATGATAGAGGACAGCGTGAGAACCTCTTTCACACACGGTGTATGGTTCAAGACAAGGTCTGCACCTTGATCGTTGATGGTGGAAGCTGTACTAATGCAGCTAGTGAAGAGATGGTACAGAAGCTTAATCTCAAAACCACTTCACATCCAAGACCTTACCAGTTGCAGTGGTTGAACAACAAGGGAGCTTTGACAGTTTCACAGCAAGTGATGGTGAAACTAACGATTGGGAAGTATGAGGATGAGCTGCTTTGTGATGTGATTCCGATGAAGTCAAGTCATATCCTTTTGGGAAGACCATGGCAGTTCGACAGAAAGGTGTTTCATGATGGCTACACCAACAAGCAATTGTTTGAGTTTAAGGGACGCAAGGTTACTCTTCTACCACTTACACCCAGCAAAATCTACAAGGACCAGCTTCACATGAACCGCAAGGATACAGAGAAAGTGTCTCACAGCTTGTACATCAATCACAGCGAGTTCAACAAGCTATTTGATCCAGAGATGACCACATTCATGTTTGTTTATAAAGAGACACTCACTAGTACTAAATCAGCAGAAGAGCTTCCACGCCAGATGATAGAGATTATAGAGGAGTACAAGGATGTGTTTCCAGAAGAGATACCTCCAGGCTTGCCTCCAATACGTGGGATAGAGCATCAGATTGATTTGGTACCAGGTTCAGCTCTACCGAACAGACCAGCTTACAGAACTAATCCAGTAGAAACTAAAGAGCTTCAGAAGCAAGTAGAAGAGCTGATGAGCAAGGGACACGTCAGAGAGAGTCTCAGTCCATGTGCAGTACCAGTTTTGCTTGTACCCAAGAAAGATGGTTCATGGAGGATGTGTGTTGATTGCAGAGCTATTAACAATATCACAGTGAAGTACAGACATCCAATTCCAAGATTAGATGACATGATGGACGAGTTATGTGGGTCAACAGTCTTCTCAAAGATCGATTTGAAGAGTGGGTATCATCATATCAGAATGAAGGAAGGAGATGAATGGAAAACAGCCTTCAAGACCAAGCAAGGGCTCTACGAGTGGCTAGTCATGCCGTTTGGTCTCACCAATGCTCCTAGCACCTTCATGCGTTTAATGAATCATGCTCTCAGACCTTTCATAGGCGTCTTCGTGGTTGTTTACTTCGACGACATCCTCATTTACAGCAAAGGTCTAGAAGAACACTTAGAACACATCCGCCAAGTTCTAAATGTTCTTCGTTCTCAATCCCTCTTTGCTAATTTTGCTAAATGTTCATTCTGTACTACTGAGGTTGTTTTTCTAGGCTTTGTTGTCAGTGCAGAAGGAGTTAGAGTGGACGATGAGAAGGTCAAGGCTATCAAGGAGTGGCCAACACCCAAAAACGTGGCAGAAGTTCTAAACGTGGTAAGTATCTTACCTGGTCCTTAGGCAAAAAAACACAAAAAATAAATGTAAATTATGTATTAAGCTAAGGATTAACTCTTATGTAAGGGTATTTAGAAATTCATAAGGACCATATGTGTTTCATTCTGATTGGGTGAAAAATTAGAGAAAACCAAAAAAAAAAATATTTGACGCGTTTTTTTCTTCTTTCCTTTTCTCTCTCTCTCGTTATATGACGAAACGAAAGATGAAAATTGATTTGAGATCGATTTGGGAGGAGAATCGAGAAGAATTGGGAAAGAAACTCGTCTCTACTCCGCCGTAATCAGCATCTACACCGTGGATGGGAATCAATAATCAATCAGAGTTTTGTTGGTGGACGGATCTGGGAGATAAAGAGTTTCATGAACCAAATCGATTTGGTATGATGAAACCAGGTCCGACTTAGCACATGTGCTGGAGGTGCAAGAGCACAGGATCCAGTGTCCAAAAAAATTTTACATGTTAATATTTTTATATAAATAATATGTATATATTTGGGTGTATTTTATAAAAGAGCACAGGGTCTACGTAAACTTTGAGCCGGCCCTGGATGAAATGATGCTCCAATTAGAACGAATAAGGTCTGTTCTTCTTAAATCTTCCATCTGTTTTTCTTTTCTTATGGATCTCACTGACAATGTACTCACATGTCTTTTTTTTGTAGCTAGGTCTGAAGATTGTGTCATTAGAGATTAAGGTTATTTGTTGGATGAATGAATTGATTAGGCCCATAGTGATAAAGTCTACTTCATGAAACAACCTGTAACTTGTTGATCTTTAAGCTTATTGCATCATTGTTAATTTTAGGCTATTCTTGATGTTTTTTTTTGTTTTTATTATCGTATTCACGATTTGGTATAACCCGTTCAGGCATTTAGGAGACTGTTTGAAGAGGTTGGGCTTGGATGGGTTTCCTCTATCACCAAATTTGAACCAGTAAGCCTCTCTCTCTCTCTTCCAGTATTGAATCCAAGTGAATCTTTCTAGTTATGTTATGTCTAGCTGATGTTGTATATGATGTTTGTGATAAATGTCTGTTAGTTGCTCCATGTGATGAATGTTTCTTAGATAAAGATTAGGTTTATGTCTACATCATACTTATTGATCGTTATAAATAGTGATGTTAAAACGGGCTCAGAGTCCACGGGCCTAAACGGGTACAGTTATAAAAATTTAGGCCCGTCCCCGTTTATTAACACTATCAAATAAACGGATTTTAAACGGATAAGCCCATTTAAACCCACGGGCTCCACGGTCTGATAAAAAATTAATGGGTAGGCCGTTTAATTTTTTTTTTCTCTGAGTTTTTGTTGTTTCTGAAAAACGCGATGTCGATGGCTTGAGCTGACCTTGTCAAAAACGATGACCTCGCCGTCTCTATCTCCAATCACCGTCTCTATCTCCGATCACGCTCGGGGTTAAAGCTAAAGGCCTAAAGCTCGAATCACGAAGATAGTTATCTCCATTGGTAAGTATCTTACCTGGTCCTTAGGCAAAAAAACACAAAAAATAAATGTAAATTATGTATTAAGCTAAGGATTAACTCTTATGTAAGGGTTTTTAGAAATTCATAAGGACCATATGTGTTTCATTCTGATTGGGTGAAAAATTAGAGAAAACCAAAAAAAAATATTTGACGCGTTGTTTTCTTTTTTCCTTTTCTCTCTCTCTCTCTTGCTATATGACGAAAAGAAAGATGAAAATTGATTTGAGATCGATTTGGGAGGAGAATCGAGAAGAATTGGGAAAGAAACTCGTCTCTACTCCGCCGTAATCAGCATCTACACCGTGGATGGGTGTAACATCCGTGTTCCGGGAATAGAGTTTGAGTTATGTTGAGTAAACCAAAAAGTGGATTTTAATTAATTTTGGTTTAATTAAATCTTGGTTTAATCTAATTAAACCAAAAACCCTTAATCTCTTTCTCAAACTCACGCCTCCTCTCATGTTTTTGTGTTTTGATCGACATTTTCATCAGAGGGAAGGAGACAAAGAGTGAAAACCTTGGTTATTTGGTGTAAAGGAGAAAGAGAAAGAGATCAAGCTTTTTCCTTAGAGTTAAGAGAGAAACAGAACTGTCAGAGTTTGGGGGAAGACGGATCCGACTGGTCAAATCGTTTCGAAAGGTACTGATTTTTTGTAGGGTTATAGATAAGAGATTTTCGTACACTCTTCTTTTTACAGAAGTGAATTTGGGTTATTATTTTAGGAGATATGGGCAGTTTCGTGGGGTGTTTCTTCTCATTCGCGAATTGAGACCAGCGGGTGTTACGGGGACAATTGCGGTTTCATCTATAATCTGATCGTACTGAAATTTTGTGGGAAGCTTCTGAACGTTTATACCTTGCTTTTCACCGGAGGGATTAGAAAGTTAACGGTTAGTTTTGATTTCGTGGTTTCACTTGTGAGGTTGTTCTTTTCTGTTTTCTTTGCAGTTTGTTTTTAATATTTGTTTGTTGTTGTGATTGGTTGTAGGAACAAGTTTGGTTGTTCTTGGATATTGGAAAGCCTCTCATTTGGTTGTATTTAGTTTTGTGAATCACTTGTTAAGGTAAGTGCAGGACCATGGCTTATCTAAGCTGGGGATTTCTCTAATTTGCTTGTTTATGTGTTGTTTGGCTTGTTGATTTGTTGATTGATGATTGTTGGTTGATTGTTAGAGATGTCTCTATTGCTTGTGTGTATAGCCCAGTAGATGGGAGGATTGCCTTACTGAGTGTTTATTAAATACTCATGCATTGCAATATATGTTTGTGGTGCAGGTAAAGGCAAAGTGTGACCGTGGAATCAGGGCGATGAAGAGAAGGATGTACTAGTGGTTCGCTTGGTTGTCTGGCTTCTGTTAGGTTGCTAGAGTGGAGTCCTAGAATGTTGTTTAGGATTGTTGGTTCTTTGGTTTATGTTGTTTGGATCATTAGTTTATGATTTGGAATTAATATTGGTTATTTATATTTATTGAATATTGGTAATGTTTTCCGCTGATGATTGTGATTGTGGTTAGGTGGCTAGTGGATATGGGACCACTAGTTGTAGTTTATTATTATACTATAGTTATATATTTATTATTTATTATTTAAAAAAAAACGGGTCGGGTCGTTTCAGTTTGGTATCAGAGCCCTTACGGTTCTAGGTTTGGGTTCACTAGGCTTTGTGCTGTAGATGTTTGGGGTTGCATGTCTTGATTGATTATGTGAGTTAGTCAATTGTGTGTGGCATGGAGTCCTAGAACATCCTCTTCGAGCCGACTGTGTGATTCCATGGTGAGTTTATGTTTTTGTGTTTTTTTTTGTGTTATGTTAAGATTGCTTGTTAGCCTCTGTTCTGGGAAGTGCAGTGGTTAAAGGTGTTTGAGTTGTTGGTCGTGGACGGAGACGTGGTCGTGGTCATGGTCGGACGGGTCCCGAGGCCAGCGAGTGTGTGGTCCAGAGTTCCACGAGGAGGTACGTTAAAGGGTCACAAGCGTATCAGGAGGGACCAGAGGGGGTTAGCCGGTGAGCGTGCCGGGGGTGCTGGGAACCCACGTGTGGGGTTGCAGCAGGTGGAGCCCAGGGTCGAGATGATCGCTTGGCGGATCTATTGGCGTGTTGTTGGAGCGGTTACCGAGAGGGGTACCAGTGGAGGCTCCAGTTGTACCACATGTGGCGGGGTGCAGCCGAAGGCTGCGGATGTTGAGGGGTTTCCATCTTATGTTAAGAGGATGAGTGGTTGTAGATGACCAGTATGAGATTATTCTCAAGAGGTATCGAGCCTAGAGAGGCGGATAGGTGGATATATGCAGTTGGAGCAGATATTTTTGTAGCTTGGTGGTTAATCCAGTTTGATATTAGAAGTTGAGTGGGCAGGCGTAACATTGCAATGTTATACTTGGACCACATGAGGTACTTTGTGTCGAGAGATGTTTATAGTCGTTAAGGATTGTTGCTCCTGAGGGGATGATGTTTCCCTTGAATACCGATAGCTCGAGGGGCTGAGGGCTCCGAGAGTGGCAGAGGGGATTATGTTCTCCTGAGGGGATGAGTAGTTCCCCTGATACCAAGATCTGGAGGATTGTGTTCCAAGAGTGAGACGGTATAACTCGAAGACGCTGGTCTGAGAGTGAGATCGGTATGGCTCGAAGGTTGCGACCTAAGTGTGGAGGAGTTGGGAGCAAGCAATACCTAGGACGTGAGTATAAACAACCCGATTGAATGTAGACCTCGAGAGATTGACGGTGGTTTAATCTCGAGTTTTGGATGTGTTGACCAATGGGTCAGGGTTCTATGAACCAGAGCGGTTATGAATGTGTGGCTGTTTTGCCAGGATTGTGAGGCCGGTGGTGCTGGAGTCCATGGAAGGGGAGTTACAGCAGGTTTGAGCCGGGAAAGGCATGTTTGCTAGATACATAAGTTCACGAGAAGCCTTCATGGCAGGATAATCTAATCGTTGCGACGATGGTGGATGAAGTTCATTGGAGATAGACAGGGTTACTAGATTTAAGGTTTTGGTAAGCTTGCTGGGGGAAACAAGTCAAGTAGGTTAAGTTGGCGGTCTGCAAAGCATTTGATACAGTGAATCGGAATATGAGAACGTATGGTACTTGTTTGTTTTATTACGCTCGTATTGATGATTTGCTGTGGAGAATAGCTAAGCGGAAAGCTAATTTTGGATTAATCTATCTTGTGGAAGTTTTCCCTAAGAGAAAAGTTACTAGAGGTTCTTGGACGAACAAGAGGGTTGACATTCAGGTGGCTTCGAGTTGATGTCGGTATACTTGAGTGTTTGTTTGGCAGAGCTGAAGAAGCAGCTAGAGGATTTGTTGAGTAAAGGATTCATCCGTCCTAGTGTATCATTGTGGGGAGCACCAGTGTTATTTTTCAAGAAGAAGGATGGGAGTTTTCGGTTGTGTATTGGTTATCGGGGTTTGAACCGGGTCACTGTGAAGAACAAGTACCCTCTTCCTAGGATCGATGAGTTGTTGGATCAGTTGAGGGGTGCTACTTGGTTCTCTAACGTAGATCCGGCGTCGGGTTATCATCAGATACCGATAGATGAGGCTGATGTGAGTAAGAAGGCTTTCAGGATGAGGTATGGGCATTATGAGTTTATGGTGATGCCTTTTGGGTTGATTAATGCGCCAGCAGCATTTATGAGGTTGATGAACAGTGTGTTTCAGGAGTTTCTGGATGTGTCTGTCATCCTTTTTGTTGACGATATCCTGGTATTTTCTAAGAGTCATGAGGAGCATGCAGTGCATTTGAGGGCAGTTCTAGAGAAGCTACGGGAGCAGAAGTTGTTTGCTAAGTTGAGCAAGTGTAGTTTCTGGTAGCGTGAGATGGGTTTTTTTGGGTCACATTGTTTCTGCAGAGAGGGTTTCTGTGGATCCGGAGAAGATTCAGGCTATCAGGGAGTGGCCTAGACCGCAGAATGCCACAGAGATCAGGAGTTTTCTGGGGTTGGCAGGATATTACAGAAGATTTGTGCAGGGTTTTGCGAGCAGAGCACATCCTATGACTAAGCTGACTGGGAAGGATGTTCCTTTTGTCTGGTCACAGGAGTGTGAAGAAGGCTTTGCGAGCCTGAAAGAGATGTTGACTACTACGCCAGTGTTGGCTTTGCCAGAGCTGGGAGAACCCTATGTAGTTTATACTGATGCATCCAGAGTTGGCTTGGGGTGTGTGCTGATGCAACATGGGAAGGTGATTGCCTACGCTTCGCGGCAGTTGCGGAAGCTTGAGGACAACTATCCTACTCATGGTTTGGAGATGGCTGCTGTAGTTTTTGCCCTGAAGATTTGGAGATCCTATCTTTATGGTGCAAAAGTACAGGTGTTTACAGATCATAAGAGCTTGAAGTATATATTCACTCAGCCTGAGTTGAACTTGAGGCAGAGGCGGTGGATGGAGCTTGTGGCGGACTATGATCTGGAGATAGCTTATCACCCTGGTAAGGCTAACGTGGTTGCAGATGCTCTGAGTCGGAAGAGGGTAGCTTCGGCTCAGGAGCAGGAGATGGAGACTCTGGTAGGAGAGATTAGTGCATTGAGTTTGTGTGCTATTTCTCAGGAGCCGTTGGGTTTGGAGGCGGCAGATAGAGCAGACCTTCTGAGTAGAGTGCGGTTGGCTCAGGAGAAGGATTTGGGGCTGGTGAATGCCTCTAAGTCTGTGGATACAGAGTATCAGGTCTCAGCTAATGGTACTATTTTGGTGCATGGGCGGATTTGTGTGCCCAAGGATGAGGAGTTGAGGCAAGAGATCCTAAGAGAGGCTCATTCGAGCAAGTTTTCTATTCATCCAGGAGCGACTAAGATGTACCGTGACCTTAAGAGGTACTATCACTGGGTCGAGATGAAGTAGGATGTGGCTAGTTGGGTCTCGAGGTGCGATTTGTGTCAGCTAGTGAAGGCTGAGCATCAGGTTCCGGGCGGGTTGCTGAAGAGTCTTCCCATTCCAGAGTAAAAGTGGGATATGATCACGATGTCTTGGACTTTTGATGCTATTTGGGTCATTGTGGACCGGTTGACTAAGTCGGCACATTATCCGGCTATCAAGAAGACTGATGTAGCAGCGGTCTTAGCTAAGAAATTTGTGAAGGAGATAGTCAGGTTGCATGGGGTGCCAGCGAGTATTGTGTCTGATAGGGATCCTAAGTTCACTTCGGTGTTCTGGAGGGCATTCCAGGCAGAGATGGGCACTAAGGTGCATTTGAGTACAGCTTATCATCCACACACAGATGGACAGTCAGAGAGGACGATCCAGACGTAGGAGGATTTGCTGAGGATGTGTGTGTTGGATTGGGGTGGCCATTGGGTGGACCACCTGTGTTTGGCAGAGTTTGCCTATAACAACAGTTATCAGGCAAGTATTGGGATGGCTCCCTATGAGGCTTTGTATGGGAGGCCGTGTCGTACCCCATTGTGTTGGACTCAGGTGGGGGAGAGGAGCATATATGGGGCTAGTTTTGTTCAGGAGACCTCAGAGAAGATTCGGGTTCTCAAGCTGAACATGAAGGAAGCCCAGGATAGGCAGAGGAGTTATGCTGATAAGAAAAGGAAAGAAGTTGAGTTTCAGGTGGGAGACAGAGTGTACCTCAAGATGGCCATGTTGCGGGGTCCAAACAGGTCATTGACTGAGACTAAGTTGAGTCCGAGGTATATGGGTCCGTTCAGAGTGACTGAGCGAGTTGGACCATTGGCTTATAGACTGGAGTTACCTGAGGTTATGCGTGCATTCCACAAGGTTTTCCATGTGTCTATGTTGCGGAGGTGTCTCCGCGAGGATGATCAGTTGTTGGCTAAGATTCCTGAAGATCTTCAGCCTAACATGACTTTGGAGGCGAGACCAGTGAGGGTTCTCGAGAGGAGGATTAAGGAACTTCGGAAGAAGAAGGTTCCTTTGATGAGAGTCCTTTGGGACTGTGATGGTGTTGAGGAGCAGACTTGGGAGCCTGAGGCGAGGATGAAGGCAAGGTTTAAGAAGTGGTATGAGAAGCAAGCCGCGACTTGAACTTGTCTAGCCTGGTCCCATCTGTAATCCGTGGCTGGAGCGGGAATGGAGTATTCTAGCCCATCTCTCTTGTTACTCGGTCGCTTGGGGTGGTTAGTTGTGTGACTCAGTAACAAGATGAGGTGGTGCTCGGGGTACAAAGTTTCCGTGAGGTGGGTTTTCGGAGGAAAGTTTCCTGAAAAGTAAATTTCCAAGAGTGGAAGGTTTCCAAAAATGGAAAGTGCTAAATATAGAAAGTTTTACGGGAGTTGGAATTTGTCCATTTTAGCGGTGGAGAGCCTTGAAGGAGCTTGTGTGTGGCCTTAGTGGCGGACTTTCGAGTCAGTGTGCCTGTGTGTGGCGGTCTTTTTAGACATTGTGTGGCCTTTGTGGCGGGCTGTTTAGCCGTGTGTGGCCTTTGTGGCGGGTTGTTTAGCCAATTGTGTGGCCTTTGTGGCGGGCTGTTTAGCCAGAGTGCCTGTTTAGGCGGTCCTTCAGGGCAGATGGTCTTTGTGACGGTCCTTCGGGACAGATGGTCTTTGTGACGGGTTGTTTAGCCAGAGTGTCTTTGTGACGGTCCTTCGGGACAGATGGTCTTTGTGACGGGCTGTTTAGCCAGAGTGTCTTTGTGACGGTCCTTTTTAGGACATTTGTTTGGCCTTGGTGGCGGTCCTCTTTTTGACATTTTGTTTGGCCTTGGTCGCGGTCCTCTTTATGACATTTTGTTTGGCCTTTGTGGCGGCCCTTGTGGCATGTATATGATCCTTGTGTGGTCATGAGGTATTCCAGTGAGGGGATATGTGGTTGGTAGGACATTGAGATGTTTTACGCGAGCCACGGGAACACTACAAGAAAACATGGAATTGCCGACTGCAAGTTGCGACTTAAAACACAGTCGCTAAATTTAGCGACTGAATTGCGATTGTTTTGCTACTGAATGGCTACTAAAATAAAACAGTCGCCTAGTAGACGCTAATTAGAGACTGATGCATAATGTCACAGTGTAGTCGCCAATTTAGCGACTAATTTGGAGACCAATTAGACAGTCGATAAAATTTGCGACTAAAGAGCTACTACTTAGCGACTGCTTTAATTAATTTGGGCTTTAAACCAAATTTGGGCCGCAACAAAACGGCTCAAACCCAAATTGTTTCTCTTCTTCCCCGAGAAAACCCTAATCCCTCAAATCTCTTCTCAATCGTTTCTCTTCTTCTTTCTTTATTCCTCAATACCCTAATCCCTCACATCCCCAACTCAATCGCGAAACGCCATAGTCCCTCCTTGTATCTCTCAATTGCTCTCAATCGTACTACTTCCTCCAGACCCAGATCCAAAACCATATTCCTCATATTCCCCTCGTCGCCTTCTCTCTTCCTCCGCCCAACCCTCCGTATCCTATGTGAACTCGTCAGAGCGGCCATAGACCTCCTTCGTTGCTTCGCTTGCGCATTTCTTGATCCATAAAGCGTCGAAGCTCACTTTATCGGCTAGAGACGACACGGTTCGTGGAGAGAGTGATGATGATGACGCGAGGAAGCTTGATGAGATGGTTTTTGAGAGAGAAAATCGTTGGTTGAGCGGAGATCCGGGATCTCCTGTTGGATTTCTGATTAAGGTTTACGTTTACGAGATGCCAAAGAAGTT
The DNA here is from genome assembly GCA_024034495.1 of Camelina laxa. Taxonomy (NCBI): domain Eukaryota; kingdom Viridiplantae; phylum Streptophyta; class Magnoliopsida; order Brassicales; family Brassicaceae; genus Camelina; species Camelina laxa. Next base: position 17,384,396 of record CM043882.1, on the reverse strand, counting down.
TACTTTTGATCTTCTCTGGTTGTTTCACAATTTTTACAAAGAGACCTCGAATGCTACCTCTAATAGTAGCCCTGTTAATCATCTTATCGAACAAGTACTATAAGAAAGCTTAATTGAATCACTTGGTTGGTTGTTAGATTGTTATAAGAAGCTTATTTGTATCTTTAGAATAACTTGGCTACATTTTTCTGTATTACAGCATCCTGTTGACTATACTGGAAAAGCTCTTAGTCATTCTTTGCCTTCTCTATTCTGTTTCTCACGAATGGGTTGCTGAAATTTTGTTTTAGGGAGGTAAAATGTGTGCCAAACTCGGTGCAGAACTAAGTGATATCAAGGATGTTATTATTTCTGAGGGGACTGCTGGAGAGGGATGAATCAGGTACTTATCAGTCTATATTCAGATGCTTCATTATCAGGCTGATATGGTTTTTATTTCATGATTATCTTTTGGCTTCTTTGTTATATGCAGGTGTTCTCTCTAACGAAATAGGTCTTCATTTAAAGGACTCCCCTAGTACTTGGATCAGTTAAATAATTCATATAATTTGACTGAGACGTGATATGTGGGTCTCATGTTATATCATTGTTTGGAGTAATGTTCAGCATCAAGTCCTTTAGGATTCCGGAGCTTGTTATTGAAGTTCCAGAGACAGCAACTGTAGGCTTACTGAAGGTGCATGATTAATTTGTCTTTTCCTGTCCGTCTCTTTAGATGTTTCGGTTTTGCTGTGTGCAATGATCAATATTATTTCATAACATTAGTCATGATACTTAATACTTTTGGTTTCAGAGGACGGTGAAAGAGGCTGTTACTGCTTTACTCGGTGGTGGAATACATATTGGGGTGTTAGTCCAAGGGAAGAAGGTTAGAGATGACAGCAGCACTCTATCACAGACTGGTGTTTCGTGTATAGAAAACAACCATAGCTTCACTTTGGAGCCTGGTCCCGAACACTTCTTGTACCTCTTTCGTGTAGAGAAAACAACCTTGGCCTAGGTATATTTGGTATGTTTTAGTTATAATTGGCAGCTCAAAATAAAAAACTTTTGTAATGATTGTTTGGATGTTTTTTGGAACATATGTTGGATGTATGTTAAAACTTATGTCTTTGTTTAATTTCATGTTTGTTATGTTTTAATTATAGTTTTCATAATCAGTTTTGGTATTACAAAATCAAATAATTCATTTGTACCAGATTTTTTAAAAAAACATGATAAGTAAACAGTCGTAAAATAGTCACCGAAACGTACACAAATCAGTAACCAAAACAGTCGCAAATGAGTAACCAAATCAGTCGCTAAAGCATTGCAATTCAGTCGCAACTTTAGCGACTGTTTGGCGAGGGAAGAACGACCTCAATTATCAGTCGCCAATTAGTAGCTCCGTGTCGACTGTTTAGCGACTGATTTTTTTAGCGACGCACTGTTTAGCGACTACGTATGTCAGTCGCCAATCAGTCGTTACTAAGTAGTTAGCGACTATATAGTGACTGTTTTTATAGTCGGCAATTCCATGTTTTCTTGTAGTGGAAGGAAACCTGGATAGGGATAGGACTCGGAAGTGTTCAGAATTGTTTGCTCGCGGCTCTTGGAGGACTTAGGTTCTCCTAGTACTGCCATATTCAGAGACTTTGTGGCTTGGGAGTATGGTTGGTATATCGACTTCGGACGACGGTCCGGAGGTGCGCTGTAGGGTGACGACCCGAGAGACGAGATTGGATTTTTCCTTATATATTATGGCATGCAGGTTTAGGCCCGATGAAGAGCTAACATTTGGCATGCAGACTTAGGTCTGATGAGGAGCCAATAAAAACTCAAGGTTTAGGCCTATGAGTAAAGGAAAGTCCAAAAGTCGAGAGCAAATAATGCCTGGAACATAAGTTTATCGCCTAGAGGTGACCTTCTGTAGATCAGTTGGAGGAATGCGGGCCGTGGAGACGGTTGCACGGGAGTCCTTGGCTGATGGTTGTTCGAGATTCGAGGACGAATCTAGTTTGGTGGGGGAGAATTGTAACATCCGTGTTCTGGGAATAGAGTTTGAGTTATGTTGAGTAAACCAAAGAGTGGATTTTAATTAATTTTGGTTTAATTAAATCTTGGTTTAATCTAATTAAACCAAAAATCCTTAATCTCTTTCTCAAAGTCACGCCTCCTCTCATGTTTTTGTGTTTTGGTCGACATTTTCATCAGAGGGATGGAGAGAAAGAGAGATAAACCTTGGTTATTTGGTGTAAAGGAGAAAGAGAAGGAGATCAAGCTTTTTCCTTAGAGTTAAGAGAGAAACAGAACTGTCTGAGTTGGGGGGAAGGAGGATCCGACTGGTCAAATCGTTTCGAAAGGTACTGATTTTTGGTAGGGTTGTAGATAAGAGATTTTCGTACACTCTCCTTATTACAGAAGTGAATTTGGGTTATTATTTTAGGAGATATGGGCAGTTTCGTGGGGTGTTTCTTCTCATTCGCGGATTGAGACCAGCGGGTGTTATGGGGACGATTGCGGTTTCATCTATAATCTGATCGTGATGAAATTTTGTGGGAAGCTTCTGGACGTTTATACCTTGCTTTTCACCGGAGGGATTAGAAAGTTAACGGTTAGTTTTGATTTCGTGGTTTCACTTCTGAGGTTGTTCTTTTCTGTTTTCTTTACAGTTTGTTTTCAATATTTGTTTATTGTTGTGATTGGTTGTAGGAACAAGTTTGGTTGTTCTTGGATATTGGAAAGCCTCTCATTTGGTTGTATTTAGTTTTGTGAATCACTTGTTAAGGTAAGTGCAGGACCATGGCTTATCTAAGCTGGAGATTTCTCTAATTTGCTTGTTTATGTGTTGTTTGGCTTGTTGATTTGTTGATTGATGATTGTTGGTTGATGGTTAGAGATGTCTCTATTGCTGTGTGTATAGCCCAGTAGATGGGAGGATTGCCTTACTGAGTTTTTATTAAATACTCATGCATTGCAATATATGTTTGTGGTGCAGGTAAAGGCAAAGTGTGACCGTGGAATCAGGGCGATGAAGAGGAGGATGTTCTAGTGGTTTGCTTGGTTGTCTGGCTTCTGTTAGGTTGCTAGAGTGGAGTCCTAGAATGTTGTTTAGGATTGCTGGTTCTTTGGTTTATGTTGTTTGGATCATTAGTTTATTATTTGGAATTAATATTGGTTATTTATATTTATTGGATATTGGTAATGTTTTCCGCTGATGATTGTGATTGTGGTTAGGTGGCTAGTGGATATGAGACCACTAGTTGTAGTTTATTATTATATTATAGTTATATATTTATTATTTATTATTAAAAAAAACGGGTCGGTCGTTTCAATGGGAATCAATAATCAATTAGAGTTTTGTTGGTGGAAGGATCTGGGAGATAAAGAGTTTCATGAACCAAATCGATTTGGTATGATGAAACCAGGCCCGGCTTAGCACATGTGCTGGAGGTGCAAGAGCACAGGGTCTAGGGTCCAAAAAAAATTTACATGTTAATTTTTTATATAAATAATATGTATATATTTGGGTGTATTTTATAAAAGAGCACATGGTCTACGTAAACTTTGAGCCGGCCCTGGATGAAATGATGCTCCAATTAGAACGAATAAGGTCTGTTCTTCTTAAATCTTCCATCTGTTTTTCTTTTCTTATGGATCTGACTGACAATGTACTCACATGTCTCTTTATGGTAGCTAGGTCTGAAGATTGTGTCTGCTGCGTTTATGAAAGCTCTCACGTGGGATGATATATTAGAGATTAAGGTTCTTTGTTGGATGAATGAATTGATTAGGCCCATAGTGATAAAGTCTACTTCATGAAACAACCTGTAACTTGTTGATCTTTAAGCTTATTGCATCATTGTTAAGTTTAGGCTATTCTTGATGGTTTTTGTTTTTATTATTGTATTCACGATTTGGTATAACACGTTCAGGCATTTAGGAGACTGTTTGAAGAGGTTGGGCTTGGATGGGTTTACTCTATCACCAAATTTGAACCAGTAAGCCTCTCTCTCTCTTCCAGTATTGAATCCAAGTGAATCTTTCTAGTTATGTTATGTCTAGCTGATGTTGTATATGATGTTTGTGATAAATGTCTGTTAGTTGCTCCCTGTGATGAATGCTTCTTAGATAAAGATTAGGTTTATGTCTACATCATACTTATTGATTGTTACAAATAGTGATGTTAAAACAGGCTCAGAGCCTGCGGGCCTAAACGGGTACAGTTATAAAAATTTAGGCTCGTACCCGTTTATTAACACTATAAATAAACGGGTTTTAAACGGGTTTTAAACGGGTAAGTCCATTTAAACCCACGGGCTTCACGGGTCTGATAAAATATTAATGCGTTTAATATTTTCTTTTCTCTGAGTTTTTGTTGTTTCTGAAAAACGTGATGTCGATGGCTTGAGCTGACCTTGTCAAAAACGATGACCTCGCCGTCTCTATCTCCAATCACCGTCTCTATCTCCGATCACGCTCGGGGCTAAAGCTAAAGGCCTAAAGCTCAAATCACGAAGATAATTGTCTCTTTCGTTCCTCACTGCTTCTGGGTAACAGGGTAAGTTTGGTTTTTCTTAATTTCGATTTTGGGGGAATTCGATGGATACTTTGTTAAAATCACCAAACAAGCTAGAATTTTTCGTCCCTTAGTTTCATGGGTTTGAGAGATTAAGGAGTAACAATCCAAACCCTTCAAGGGTTAAGCTTGGTTTGAAGAAAAGGGCTATCAAAATTGGCTCTGGTGTTGTTGTTTCCGCGACTGCGAGTAGTACTAGTGCTTAATTTTAGATGAACCTCTTCTTATACTTAGTTAGTGTTACCATATCTTTGTGATTTTGGATTCAGTTTTGAGTAATTAAGAGTTGTTTCTGTTTAGCGCTTAACTTGTTAAACTCAACCAATCCAACAATTCGACGATGTCTGTGTCCTACGTATAGACAAGAAATGAGAGAGAGGATTCTGATTTTTTATGTTTCTGATTCATGATTAGTAGATGAGAGGATTCTGATGTTTTATATTTTATGTTTCTGATGTTTTCAGCTCCAAAATGAGAGTTATGATGATTTGGTATTCGGATATAGGTGACAGTTGCGTATAAAAAAGACCCAAGCCCAGTTAAGCTGAATTTGGGAGTTGGTGCTTACCGTACTGAGGTAATGATCCTCTTAAGCTATCTATCTCTCTTCTTCTTCTTTCCCCTATAACTATTTTGGGACTAGTGTGGTTCATTAATGGTGTTTTTGGGTTCTAGGTGGGAAAACCTTTGGTTCTTAATGTTGTGAGGAAAGCTGAGCAGCAGCTTATCAATGACAGGTTGAGATCTCTCTCTCTCTCTTTCTTGTCTTTTGTTTTGGGTTCTAACTACTCTTTTTGTGCTTGGTGTTGTGAGGAAATCTGAGTCTTGTTTTGTGTTGTTAATCTGTAGAACAAGAATTAAAGAGTATCTTCCCATTGTTGGATTGGTTGAGTTTAAAAAAACAAAATCATAGAGTATACTAGTTATACAATCTTTAGTTAAAAACAAAAAATCCAATAAACGGGTCTAAGCGGGCAAATAAATGGGCATGGTCTAAACGGGTACAGGGTCTAAACGGGCAGGGTATAAACGGGCAGGTATAAACGGGTCTTAAATGGGCAGGGCTTAAATGGGCAGGGTCTAAATGGACAGGGTAGTCCCATTTTAACATCACTAGTTATAAATGTTTATTAGTCTCTTGTTATTGATTCCTAACCACAACTTGTAGTTTCACATTTAATCCTTCCTCCACTGACCACGACTTGTTATATATGATACACCAATACCTTAACATTCTCACACTTAACCCTTCTTCTCTCCTTTGATCTTTCATTCAGATTTCATACTTAATCCTTCCTCTCTCATTTGAGCTTTCACACGGTTATGGATTCATTTAGTCAATCTTCAAGCTTTTTCAACCTCTTAACCAGTCAACAACCAAATCCGTATGAGAGTTTTCCACCTAGTATAGAGCTTGGAACATCATCAGAAGTCCCTGTCTTTAGTACCCAAAATGAAGACAAACCTAAGGAGCGTTTGAGCAGAAGGAAATGGTCTCAAACAGAAGACATGTTGCTCATCGGTGCTTGGCTCAACACTAGTAAGGATGAAATAGTGGCAAATCATCAAAAAGGTGGCCATGTTTGGGAACGTATTGCAGCTTATTATGGTGCAAGTCCTAAGCTAGCTGGTCTGGACAAGAGAGAGCCCACTCACTGTAAACAAAGGTGACAGAAGATCAACGAACAAGTCTGCAAGTTCGTAGGAAGCTATGAGGCTGCAACGAAAGCAAAATCAAGTGGCCATAATGAGGATGATGTCATGAAATTGGCTTACAAAATCTTCTTCAACGATTACAAGGTGAAGTTCACCCTTGAGCATGCTTGGAGAGAGCTTCGACATGACCAAAAATGGTGTGGTTCTTCTACCAAAGGGGCTGCAGCGACAAAAAGAAGAAAGTGCAACAACGGTTCTGCAAGCTCCGCAGGGAAAAGTCATGGAGAGGAAGATTCACTTACTCGTCCTCCTGGTGTTAAGGCTGCAAAGGGAAAAGGAAAAAGAAACAACAACAATACAAGCACTGTCGATGAAGAGAAGGAGAAGGATTTTTTGGAGTTTCAGATGTTGGAGCTTGCGAGGATGTATGAGATGAAGCAAAAGGATTTTGCTCTGAAAGAGAAGGCTTTTGCTTTGCAAGAGAAGCAAAGTAAGCATTGTATGCTTGAAAATCTACTTGCAAAAATGGAGCCACTGAATGAAACAGAAAAGGCTTTACAAGAGAAGTTAATTAATGACATGTTGTCATGAAATCAGTTTGAGAGTTTATGAACTAGGAGGTTAATGTATGTTGTTTTTTCAGTTTAGGTTTAATTTTTGATGTTTGCTTCAGCTTTTGTACATTAAGAAGTTTTGGTTTAAGGTAATCGTGAATGAATATGTTCTTGTTTGAGTTTGTGTTCTGTTTCGGTTTGAGTTTGTGTTTAAGCATGAGTTCTTGTTTGAGTTTGGTTTGAATTTCTGTTTGATTGATTATGTTTCATTTTGACAGATGCAGAGGAATGAATTATAGAAACAATTCAATGAGACCAAATCGATTCAACATCTGAGGGCAACAACACGTGTGTACTCAGCACCAACAAGGCAAGATCAACTTCAACTTCATTGGTCATGTCATTGTTTGTGCTTGTACTCTTGTACTCAGGTTTTTCTTTCAAGTTCAACTTCAAGTTTGTATGGATGCAATTTTTTTTTCCATGTTTTACTTGTCAGACAAGTTCTCAGACTTTTTGAAAATAGAATCCTAAGAAATTTTCTAAGAACTTTACCATTGAAGATATAATTTTGATTGTTTCTCACAAAAGTTTTTAGCTGAAAAATTTGTACTTTTATAGTTAAAAAACTGCTTAGAAATTTCCTAAGAAATTTACCAATGGAGATGACCTAAAAATATCCACGAGTCATGTAATCATGCCAGTGTGAGAAGGGCGTTACACAAAATAAGTAATCTATATAATAATAACAATCTAAATAAATGCCAACTACAGTTTCGATTTTTGTTTTACATTTTCGTTAATAATTTTTTTAAAATTTATTTATTTTGCAAAAAAAAAAATAGTTGTGTTTTTTATCTAAAAAAAACTATATGATTGCTTATGTTTATTGTGAAGTTGTGTCTTTTCATCATATCTTCTTCACAACTTTTCATTTCAATAGTTATATTTGCCTTTATGTTTATGTCTTTTGAACTATATATATTTGTTTTCTTAAATAACTAGCAAATTATTGTTCGCTGACACAAATATTTGGTTTAATGCTAAATCTAAATAATATAAATTTGAATATCTAATGTCCAATATTATTCTATAATCTAACTAAAGATTTTAGAAAGAATTATACTAATATAGAAGTTTAATCAAGTCTAATTATGTAACTTACATTTGCGTTTATTTATCGTAACTCTTTGTAAAATAATTATTTTTCAGATTTAACTATTTATTATTTATTTTTAGAAGTTTTCTATTTTAATTATAATTATTGTTTGATAAACTTTCACTCATTATGAAATTTATTTGATTTTAAAAATTAATTTATCAGAAATTTGCATTTACTTATTATAATCTTTTGTTTGATATTCTCACTAGAGATCACTTTTTCATAATATTTTTTTATTACTAAATAAATATCAATAAATGAAATGATCCTTGTTACTCTTTACTACAATTTTTTGTAAAATATCTTATACTTATAATTGTTTGGACAAAAATAATCGATTCGTTTAGAGACTACAGAAACAAGAAATAGATGTTGAATAGTCCTTTTTATTGATCAAATATCGAGCTAAAATACAAGAGTTTCAGGCATAACGAGTCAATTTAGGAACCCTAGCGATGCTTTCGAATTGAGTCGTGTGGCTGTGTTTTTGGTCTTTTGTTTTGGCTTCGATTTTTCCCCCTATCATGTCGAAATCGCTCCCTATTTATAGGGTAAAGCAATTCCGAGCTATTAGAACCTCATGATCGGCGTGTAGAACTTGTCCCAATAGCATCAACACCCAGAGGTGCAGCATCAGAAAAGCTTGGTTTCTCCGGCTTTCATTGTTCCGGTTCTAAGCCAAAAACGGACAATACATCCGACTGACTCGACCAAGAGACGTGAAGCAAAGCCAGCATGAAAAGAGGCTTCTCCGAACTAACCACGCAATAACCAGAATGCTAATCACCTAAAGATAAGAGATTGGAGCACAGATTAGCATAGCTTCACCTCACGGTGCATATATTTAATATTTATGTAGTTTTATCTCCTACTTATTATTTTCCTTCTTTTGGGATAATTTTTAATTTTATATTTAATACATATTTCAAACTATTTTATTAATTTTAAATAATTTTATAAGATATAATTCTAAATTTGAAATTTAGTTTTATTTTTCCAAATATTTCTCTCACGACTTCGCGGAAATTGAGTCCTGCTATTTAATATTAACTCTTCATCCACAAATCTGCCTTTGGACAACAAATGAAACCCTAGGGTTTTCTTTGATGGACCTGAAACCTGAAGTCGGCCCATTAGCAGTCACCAAGCCTCAGCCCGTTTTGGAAAAATGCAGGTCCGATTTATTTACTCTTTGGTCAGTTTCTAGCTTGTATCAAGATCTAGGTCGTGAAAATATCCTCATAGGTCGAGGACTCCTATTGAGGAATCATTGGACTAGATTGCTAGGCCTGCTTAATCAGTATCTTAGATCCCTAATAACGGCTCCTTATGTGGTGTTTATCATTGCTCCCCTTATCCTGAAGCCTTCCATCGGTTTAGTGCTGAATTCAAATTACCTTCTGTTTAATCCTGGTGTTAGGAGACCTTTGGTTAACAATGATTCCTTGCAAATTCTATTTAGCGATCTTATTCATCACTCTGCTGCCAACAGTTCTAGGAGTTGTGTCTATTTCCCGACTCCATTAGATCTTTACCCCCAACCTTTGTCGCCAAACCTGAAGCTCATGTCTGCTCATGTACTGTCACTGTCAACCCGGCTACAAAGCATGTGTGGATTTCTTAATCTCCATAGTCAAGGCTCTTATGTGAGAGAGAATCCACCGGTTATGTTACGGTTTGACAGTTATCTTGTTTGTATCATGATGATAGCCTCAAAGGAAGCCCTTAATGCTCCAAAGTTCAAAAAGTTTCTTGAGATGGTTTATGCACTACTTCGAGTAGCTCCTCTCGTGCCAGCGAGAAGCATAACCGCAGCCAACTTATCAACGTCATATAGTCTATGTTTGACAATGACCATTGTGTCTACCATGTATATACTCATGGAAGATCCTTCAACAAACCTTGATCTCTCATGGGTCAAAGTGCTTTCTAGCATCTGTCCTAAAGCTCTCTTGGAACCTTTGTTGACTTATGTTACATATCTTTGTATGGTATTGGGGAATACCTCTTTTGCTTTTGTGTTAAACTTTGGATCCTTGAATCCTGATCTATTGTACTTGGTATTGTGATGAATGAAATCAAGTATTTTTACAAAAAAAAAAAATGGTATCCACAATTTAGGAAAAGAATGAGGAGGAATGTGATATTCCTCTTTATTCCACAAGTTTTTTACCATTTGATAGTAATAATTTTTCCTCCACATTCTTAAAAAAAATAAAGAACAATAGAACAAAAATGTTCCTCCCCAAAATTGATGAGGACCAAGTGGAACAACAAAAAGAGCTAATATTAAAATTCGTTTTTTATTATAAAACAAATTTTAAAATATGTTTATTAATATTATTTCAATTTTGTAATATAATAATTACCATATTTTCACAATTTATTGACAGAAAAATATATTTTTGATATAAATTTCATGTTAAACTAATCTTAATACTCTGTTTGAAAACTATATGAACAGTGAAATAAATTTAAGAGACTCATGTTTATATTGTAAATGAAAACTAAAAATATTTTAAATTACTCTTAAAATTTTATTGTAGATTAATAATAATTATTAATATTTAATATGACATATCTAAAATTTTATTTTAAAATTAAATGTAATATTTTTTCTAATATTTAATATTTGAAGATTATTTAATATTCAATATATTTTGAAAGACATTTTTATTGTTTGATTACCATTTACTATTTTGTTCTTTCTCTGCAGATTTTCTTTTCATTCCTCAAAAACTGTTTATTCCATTCCGCATTGTTATTTTTATTCATTTTCTTTTTGTTCTTCTAATGGTTACCAGTAGGAGCCTATATTTTATATAAAAAATACAATAGAAATAAATTGAATTTCAACTTATGCTCTAGCACGAGTCCTAATATAGTTAATTATATTTAGTTTACATAAATTAAAATATCTTAAATATCAAAACAATACTTGGTAAAAAAATAAAAATACCTAGAATTACTCGAAATAAATACTTGAAAAATTCTATAATATTCTTGATTACCCAAAATATTATGGTAAGATCCTAAACTCCAAAACCAAAAGAACAGAAACTAAATGGAAACCAAACTGAGTTCCACTCGAATACCCGACCCCATAACTATATGATGCAACGGTCAAACAGTGTAGAATTCAACCTATGATTAACTATAGTGAAAATGTTTACGTTTAAATGCAGAAAAATTAAACAACAAAAAAAGTTTAACGATGTTTTCTTCAAATCAGAGAGTACCGTTCATTACAATCCGTTGGATAATATGCTCTCAGAGCTTAATGTTTCAAAAACGAAGATGTTTTGTGTTAATGATAAAACACGGGTGAAACAAATGCAGGTTTCAGCATTGTTTTGATTGCTCATGTAGTATCAAATATAATTGATATGCTCAAATTTATGCTAGAGCTATTCTCATAAATCAAGAGATTTCTGTAGTATTTAAGAATTTACATAGACTCTACATAGACTCTAGATCTTACATTTTGCAACAGATTTTTTATTATTGGTTAAATTAATTTATTTTTGTATAATAAATAGTGCTTAACACAAAAAGAGAAGAAAAATATATATTTACGTTTTAATTAATTTTTCTGTAAATTTCTTAAGCATCATTTATATTAAAATAGTGAAAGTACTCTATATAAATATGAAAGTACTAATATAGTGAAGTGACCTTAGTGCAGTGGCAGGAGATAAGTCCATTTGTAGAAGGTACCATCACACCCGGGATCGACTCCCGGCTCCTACGAATGTAGGAATTTGGCTAATGGGCCGGTCAGTTATGGCCCAATGGTTGATAAAAAAAATCGTCAGATACTATTATAGAATAAATAAATAGCATCTTATCATAACCACATGTAAACATGAAGAAATTAATAGGGTGTTATTGGAGAGGTGATTTCTAAATGCATATAGAATTGTAAATTCTAAAAATCAAAATACATGGATTTTGAAATAACATGTTTTATCCTTGGATTTGAATCCTTCTATTTTACACTTTCAAATCCATTTAAAACATAATGTGGATTTTGAAATCCAAAAACAAATCATTAAATGAATAACAAAGTATTTTAACAAGTATTTGTTAATCATAGAACCAATAACACATGATTTTGATAAGTATTTTAAAATCAATGATTGAATAACACATGATTTTTGTTTGGATTTTCAAATCTATTAAAATCATAGAACCAACAACCCCTCTAAATGTCGTGGGTTTCTCAACTAATATAGAGAAAAGACGTTCATTTCTCCACAACCCAATATAGTTACTACTCGTCAATTTTAAATTGATCTTGTACCATTGACATTATATAAACAAAGGCTAGAGATTAAATAAATAAAAACTATCACATGCACGTCGATAACATGTGTGTTATATATGTACTTTACCAGTTTACTGTGAAGCGTGGTGTAATAACTAATACTAAGTAAAAATGTATGACTTTATTAGTTAATGCAATGTAATGTAGAGGTGTCAAACGGGCCGGCCCTTGTCCATCTGGTCCGTCTGCGGCGGGCAGTTTCAATCTTTTGGACCGCGACGGGCCGATCCGCTAAGCCCACGGACATAAAAATTATGTTCAAGCCTGTCCCGCTAAGCCCAGCGAGTTAACGGGTTAGCCCGCGGGTCTAATTAATATATTAATAAAATAAAATAAAATAAAATTAATAAATTATAATTTTAAAAATAATTTTAAATAAAATTAATATTTATATTGATTTTTATAGATGTTTTAATTTTTTTATATTAAATTTATTTTTGTTACCACATAATTTTAAAAGACATATGTTTAAAATAATATAAAAATAGTTATATATCTATATTAAATATTTATTTTTTTTTAAATTTTGAAGACCGCGGGCCGACCCGCCAACCCGCGGACAAAACCTGCTATCCGCAATCCGCTTGGACTAGGCCCGCAAGTCCCGCTTTTTAACGGGCCCAATATTTAGTGTCCATATCCGCCCCGCAGAGATACTATTTGGGCTAGGCCCGCGGACATGGAGCCCGCTTGACACCTCTAATGTAATGTCAAGTTGTTGAGATTAACATCAGACATATCTATAATCCATAACTTCAACCGTTCTATCTATATATACAACAATTCACGTTAGCCTAAACACACACAACTCAATGGATTTAGAAACAGAAAACACTTTGACTGTGAGTGTGGCAACCTTTCCTCTTCTTCCCATCCTATGGATAAAAGTTCAGAGATCGAAACGGATCCAGCCGCAATATAAAAGAGGTATGATCTTTGATGGTAGATATATGAACGCACTATATATAAAACCATTCGAAAAACACTACTCAGTTTCTTTCTAAGTCTCTCTATTCATTTTCTTAGAATTCTTGTTCCTTTTGAATTTATTACTCTACGTTGTGGCCATGGAAACGAGGCGATGTTGCCAATTATAAAAAGTTCAGTTACTTTTGTTTTATATTAATTTTTTTCAATTTTCAGTCTCAGACATCAATGTATGATTGAAGTAAGAAAAAAGAAAAAATAGGACATGTAACATTTATCTCTCTACATATTTTCAAGAGAAATACCTAAAAACAAACAAAATTTATTTGGTTAGTTCGTTTTGTTTTGACAGGAATCACGATGGGGTTAATTCTTGTTTCTGCTCTTGTGGTAGTATGCACAAGAGCATTTACGGAGTATGAATACTACTCCGATATATTTCAACTAGGTACGTTCCCAGTATTCCAAAAACTATTCATAATCTTATTTGATCTCAATCACACACATTCGTTTTTTCTGTGATGAATATAGCTACCCTTGTCGTTTGTGTCCTACTCTTCGTGTTGGTAACGAGAGAAAGAATGTACAAACTAGGTATACATGCCAAAGCTTGTTTATCTCTTTTTTCATCTTCTATCGTTATGATTAGTCGTATATAATATTCACATTTGAATAAGAAGAAGTATATAGTGAACAATTAATACGTATAACAGAACTTTGCAGTATTATCTTCTGATATTAATAAGAAAATGTATTTGCAGGAATAATGATAACGGTAGCAGTTATCATGCTCGCGTATGTGGCAATTTTTGCTAGAGAGTCAACTCCAAATTACTCACAAGCTAGGTACATAAATACACGTGAACACTTTTACATTTTATTTATTTATGTTCTGAGTTACTCTTGAGTCTTGAAGTAGTAGGTGTAGATGGTTGGTAATTGATAGAGGAAAGAAGGATAGAAGCCTAGATGTTATGACTATAGTGTTATCCGAATTAAAGAGGTGGTGTTTCCTTCAAAGACAAATCCGTGATAAGCAGGCTACAAGATGGGAAGCTGGTATTCAAGACATAATTGTAAGATGTTTTGAAATGGGAGTGTTCAAGTCTGACGGGGAAGAAAAAGATGTGCAGGCTGATCCCATTATGTACAAGTTGAGGCCATCGGAGCTACCACCAAGTAAAGAAGTTTTATGGTTTAGGTGTCTAACTGGATTGCCTGAGCATTGTGCCTATAGCGAGAAAGAGAAAAGAAAGAAGGCGATGAGGGGTTGGACTGAAGTAAAGATGATCAAAGGTGTATGTCTCTGTACTAGTTTTATTCTGTTGGACGATTTCTTTTTGCAACTAACTATAGATTTTGTTGCACTTTGTTCTTCTTTCCTTACGTAAATGAATAGAGTCGATATCGCCCCCTTTGGCCGATCGGCCCCCTATGCCCACGTACTCACGAGGTACGTAAATAAACACGAATACTTTTTGCATATTATTTAATCTTGTTGTGAGCTGCCGATGAACCATACTATTGTTCATTTGCGTTTATGTAATTCTGAACGTTTTCTTTTTGCAACTGTGATTTGTTCTTCCTCATTTCCGCAAATGAATAGAAACGAGGCCGCCCCCAAAGGTCACGTACATGTCTATGCCCAAGCCCATGCACATGTCCATGTCCAAGCCCTCGGAAACGCTGGTGAATAATTTAATTTACGGCAAATCATTTAACATAAAAACTATTGGGTCCAAATTAAGTGAGCTTTATTGTGTTCGCTGCCTTATGTTTCTGCTATGGAGATTAGAGCGGAATTATCTACGTCTGAGATGTATACGTCTATCGTTAATTTGTACGTATGAATTATCTCTAGACAGTACGTATTTTCTTAGTTTAATCTATTCATGTAAGACTTTTATATGAATATTGCAGTAATGATGTCTCAAAAATAAGGGAATTTTAAACTTTAGACCCTATTTACAAATAATTAAAATAAAATAAAAAACATTTGGGCTTAAAATACACTAAAGTTTTTGTTAATTCTACACAAAAGTACAGCTACTACATATCGAGAACCGCCAAAGTTCGATGTAATATTATTTAGGGTTTAAGAGTGAATATCAAATCGCCAAATCAAAGAGACCAAAGAAAGACGGAACAATTCATTTCAGAAATATGAAAAAGGATGCAAATATACCACTAACAAAATGAAAAATAAAACCATGACAACTTTTCCAAGAACTAGTCTTATTCCCCAAAAGTCATATACTATTAGGCAATAAATAAATAGCATCATATCAAAACCACATGCAATATGCATGTAACTAAGCAAGAAAAAAATGACTTCTAGTCAACTAATATAGAGAAAACTACGAGTCTTTTTCTTTTGTTCAACTAATGACTAGGAGTTTAGTTACGACTTACGACTAGTCGACCACATATTCAGAAAATAAATTATTAAATTTACTACTCGTCAATTTTAAATTGATCTTGTACCATTGACAATTTGACATTAATGGGAACGTACCTCTTATTAAACTCTGTTTATAAACAAAGACCAGAGATTAAATAGATCATTAAGGCTCTTACTGGTTTAAACGTTACGGTTGCGGTTACGGTTGCAGGAGATTGCGGAAGCGGGCGATTGCGATTTCAAGCATTATTAAGCGTTTTGAATGACTGGTTTAACGGTTTAAAATTGGTGCGTTTGCGGGAAATTTACGACTAGTTGACCAACGGGTGCAATAGCGGTTGGAATATAATAAATATGATATATAATATATAAATGTTTAATTACACGAAAACTTTTGTTAAACTTGATTTATAATTAAAATTTATTAATAAAAATACTAAAATAATTATTCAAAAAACAAATAAATTTCATATTGAAATACTTATTCCTTTATGCATTTGGCTTTTCACCAAAAATTTAATCAAGTAATATGACAAATGACAAAACATATGCTTTAGATCGTAGATCTTTTCTCTTTTCTCTTTGATTGGGTCAGTAGTTGCATCGGTAGGATTAGTCAAGTGATAGTTGAGAAGAGTCACTGGTGATTTGATTTAATATTTTTCATAAATAATCTTATTTTCTTAAATTTCTGATGAAATATTATATTTATATAGGTTTTTTTGAACTTATGTGCGATGTGCCATTAAATTTACATCAAGTTTTCCGGGTTATTATTAATTGGAATATTATTTTCTTCTAATTGTTTATTTTATAATCTCTGCAATCGTATCCATACTTCATTTTCTCCCATCCTTAATGAGTAAAATTGTTAGATAGAAGATATAACAAAAAAAAATTCATTATCATTGATTTCTTTTAATTTTTTTTACAGAAAAGAAAAAATTTCCAACCGCAATCGCCCGCAACCATAAACGCTTGCGGAAAGCAGTTTTTAAAATTCAATGGTTTAAAACGGTTGGGAACAATTGGGAGCGATTTGTATGATTGGTTCCAATCGCTAGTAACCGCTACCATCCACAAACGCAGCGTTTGTGGGAGGTAGCGGGAAAACGAGTCAACACAACTTTCACATGCAACGCAACGTCAATAACATGTGTTTTTTTTTTTCTTTTTGGTAATAGTGTGTTTTGTTCTAGACTTCTAGTTTACTGTGAAGCATAGTAAATTTCAAACAAGACTGTACGACTTTAGTAATTGATAAATGAAAATGTCAATTCGTTTTTTGGTAATGTGAAAATGTCAATTACTTGAGAGTTGAGACTAATACCATTCATTCATATATATCCATAAATCATAATCCCTTAGTTACTTCTACGAACTACCAAGATCTGTTACTTACTCCGAATATTAGAACTCTTTAAATTTACTCCGAATAATGGTTTGTGACGTTGTTCTACTTTCTTTTTCTTTTTCTGAAAAAATACTTAAAATTTTATTAATCGGCCTTCCCAAATAACCAGAAAAGCCTGAGCTGTACAACGATCCATAGTTATACAGAGGTTGAGAATGGACCTCGGTGGGTGGTGGCCTGAAACAGATAAAATTTGTAAGGTTCTGGCTGGTTGTAAATATTTTATAATGTATAATTGTATATTACAAAAATAGAATTTATCTAATAAAACGTTTGTAAATTTTATAAAAAATTATAAGGTTTATAAAGGCTTAACATAAAGATCATAGAGATATAGTCTTATTAGTAGTATGTTCGGACACTTTTTTCTTTAATGGTATTCTTGATAAGTTGTATTGTAGCAATGGCTGCATACAAGTGATATTTTCAAGATTTCCAAAAAAAAAGTAAAAATCTTTTAGAGAAATTAATTACAAGTGTGCAAAAACAAACACCATTAGCAGGATTCAAAGTAAATTAAATTTTATATATCAATGAACCCATGGAAAACAATGAAATTTATATCAAGAATTGTATTCTATATAGATAGGTCTAAATATTCATATATGTTAGAGAAACCACTATATAATGGTGTATGAGACAAAAAAAAACAAAGAGTAGTAGAAGAGAAGTGTTGTGAACTATGACTACAAAACACTTATTAGGTTTATGTTTTGTAACACTTTGTAAAGAGAACAAAAACTAACAAAGAGAGAGAGAGAAGTAGCCGAGAGAGAGAGAGATTTTGAGAAGCTTTTGATCAAATAATTTATGTATCTTACACTCTTACACAACACCTCTTATTTATAGTGTACTACAAAACACATGAGTCACTACCTATTAGTTGTGGTAATGACAAGTGGAAGTTGGTGTAATATTACAAAACAAGTGTCCTAACATGTGTCTTGTGATGGATTAATCACAATTCTATTTCATAATACTCTCTCTTGATTATCCATCATCATTGACGAGTTATGTACTACCTCATTAAAAACCTTGTCACAAAAAAACCTATTGGGATAAAAACCATGACAAGGGAAAAAGAGTATAGTAACGTAATCTCCCCCTCGAAAAGATATGTATGATCCTTCTTCATAAATCTCGTAGATGACGCATTCCAATACTGTGAATATGCTTTGTGAATGTGGTAGTCGGAAGCGCCTTTTTGAATAGGTCTGCTGCATTGTCACTTGAGCGGATATGTTGGATATCAACTTCCTTCTTTTGCTCGAGTTCTTGAGTGTAGGAGAAAAATCTTGGAGGTATATGCTTTATTCTATTGCTCTTGATGTAACCTTCTTTGATTTGGGCGACACAAGCAGCATTGTCTTCGAATAATGTTGTTGGCTCTTTCTTGGTGATTATTCCACTTGATTCTTGTATGTGGTTAGTCATTGATCTGAGTCATACACATTCCCTTGATGCTTCATGAAGAGCAATTATTTATGCATGATTTGAGGAAGTGGCGACCAAAGTCTGTTTCTGTGAGCGCCATGAGATTGCAGTTCTTCCAATTGTGAGAACATATCCAGTTTGGGATCGGGATTTATGTGGATCTGATAAATGTCCTGCATCTGCAAAACCAACAAGACCAACCGAAGAATTTCTAGAATAGAATAATCCCAAGTCAATCGTACCTTGAAGATAACGGAGAATATGTTTTATCCCATTCCAATGCCTGCGGGTAGGGGATGAGTTGTATCTTGCAAGTAGATTCGTAGCGAATGCAATATCTGGTCTGATGCAATTTGCAAGATACATGAGTCCACCGATAGCACTCATATAAGGTACTTCGGGACCAAGTATTTTCTCGTTATTTTCACAAGGTCTGAATGGATCACTATCGACATTCAGAGATCTATTGACCATTGGAGTACTCAAAGGAGTCGCTTTGTCCATATTAAAGCGCTTTAAAATCTTTTTCGTATAATTTGATTGATGCACAAATATTTCATCTTGGAAATGCTCTATTTGAAGCCCGAGAAAGAATTTAGTCTTTCCAAGATCTTTCATTTCAAACTCTTCCTTCATATGAGTTCTCGCATCATCAATCTCCTTTTGAGTTCCAATTATATTCATATCATCAACTTATACAGCAATGATCACAAATCCCGATGGAGATTTCTTTATGAAGACGCATGGGCATATTTCATTATTAACATACCCTTTTTCAATAGATATTCGCTTAAGCGATTATACCACATGCGCCCGAATTATTTTAATCCGTAAAGTGATCACTGTAATTTGATCGCACAAATTTCATTAGACTTAGAGTCTAATGCCTCAGGAATCTTAAATCCTTCTGAAATTTTCATGTATATATCATTATCCAATGATCCATATAAATATGCTGTCACTACATCCATAAGGTACATTTCTAAATTCTTTGAAGCCGTTAGACTCATAAAGTACCTGAATGTAATTGCATCCATGACTGGAGAATATGTTTCTTCATAATCAACTTCAGGTCTTTGAGAAAAACCTTGTGCAACAAGTCGGGCTTTATATCTTGTGATTTCATATTTCTCATTTATTTTTCGCACAAATACCCACTTGCAACCAACAGGTTTTACATCTTTAGATGCAGTGACAAGAGGTCCAAAGATATTTCTTTTATTGAGGGAGAGCAACTCAAGTTGCATAGCCTTTTTCCATTTCTCCCAGTCAGGCCTATGTTGGCATTCTGAGACGGACCTTGGATCTGGATCATCTTTTTCATGATCGATCTCTATAGATACAGAATAAGAGAATATTCCATTATCATCATCGATTTCATCTCTATACCATAACATTCCATTTTGGGCATAGTTAATCGAAACCTCATATTTTTCTGTATCATCCTGAGGACTTTTCTCTTTATTTGGTTCTTCCTGAACCTTTTCATCTCCCATTTTCTTTTTCTTTCGGGGATTTTTATCTTTAGAGCCCATTGGCCTTCCCCTTTTCAATTGAACCTTAGGTTCATTAGCTTTGATTCCATCAAGTTCCTCTCTAGGAATTTCAACTCTTGATGGTGCATTTGCAGCGGGAATATATGACATTGTCACCCTTTTTGTATCTATGAACGCATCTGGTAATTGATTTGCCAAATTTTGTAAATGTACAATTTTCTGAACTTCCAGTTCCCGTTGATTTGTAGGGGGATCAAGATATATCAAAGATGGTGTATACCATGTAATATCTTTTGGTACTTGTTTAATTCCTCCCCCTAACGCTGGAAATTCATCTTCATTAAAATGGCAATCGGCAAAACATGCCGTAAACATATCACCAATTTGCGGTTCAAGATATCGAATTATACTCGGTGATGCATAACCGACATATATGCCCAATCTCCTTTGTGGGCCCATTTTTGTTCTTTGCAGTGGGGCTATAGGAACATAAACCGCACATCCAAAAATACGGAGATAGGATATGTTTGGCTCTTGGCCAGATGCTATTGTAAAGGGGAATATTTATTACATGCGCTTGGTCGTATTTGGACCAATGCCGCAGCATGCAATATAGCATGACCCCATATAGAAATTGGGAGTTTTGTTCTCAATATTAACGGTCTAGCAATGAGTTGTAGCCGTTTAATCAAAGATTCAGCCATGCCATTTTGTGTATGAACATGAGGAACCGAATGCTCCACATCGATTCCTATTGACATACAATAGTCATTGAAAGCTTGTGAAGCGAATTCACCGGCGTTATCAAGCCTGACTTTCTTTATGGCATAATCAGGGAATTGAACTTTCAACCTGATTATTTGGGCAATGAATTTTGCGAAGGCCGTGTTTCTTGTTGTCAATAGACACATTTGACCATCTACTAGATGTGTCAATCATTACTATAAAATAACGAAACAGCCCGCATGAAAGGTGGATAGGTCCACATATATCACCATGAATTCTCTCTAAGAACAATGGTGATTCATTCCCAATTTTGGCTGGGATGGCCGAATTATGAGTTTTCCTTGAGAACATGCATCACATGAAAACTCATCAGATCTAAAAATCTTTTCGTTCTTCAATGGATGACCATTGGAATTTTGCACAATTTTTCGCATCAT
The DNA here is from genome assembly GCA_024034495.1 of Camelina laxa. Classification (NCBI taxonomy): domain Eukaryota; kingdom Viridiplantae; phylum Streptophyta; class Magnoliopsida; order Brassicales; family Brassicaceae; genus Camelina; species Camelina laxa. The sequence continues at coordinate 17,363,304 of CM043882.1, read as the reverse complement.
GACTGAACCAGGATGTCCAAGTCTTTCATGCCATATCTTAAATGTACTAGTAAACTTAGAGTTTACTGTAACATAAGATGCAAAATTATTTATTTTTGTGCAATACAATCCAGAGGATAACATTGACAATTCTTCCAATATATGTTTCTCCTCAGATGTTATGCAAAGATATTCAATGCCATTCTTATTCATAGTCTCTATATGATATCTATTTCTTTGGATATCTCTGTAACTAATCAAGTTTCTATGAGACTTGGGGCAATATAATGCATCAATTTCAAATTTTGTTCCCCTTGACATTGAAAAACTGGCTTTTCCAGAGCCTATAATAATCTTTGCATTACCACATATAGTGCTCACTCTTCTAGCGGAGTCTTTTATTTTGAGGGAGGAGAAATATTTTTTCTCTTTAAGTATTGAGTGCGTTGTAGCACTGTCTGCTAGACACATATCTCCATCCTCAATCTCAAAATTTGACATTTTCTGAGATAAAATATTTATAAAATAAACATTAATAAAATAACATAAAGTCTTACAAAAAAAAACTTATCATATATTACAATAAAACTATTATCCAAAAAGACATTTTATAAACATAAAGTACATATCAAACTATGACAAAGCATATCATGGCATATAGGCCTTATTCGCATGATTTTCCGTTTTCATTATCAACGAGAAAATCTGCTATATCAAGATGGGATTCATCGTTTAGGTCATGGTAAGAAGGTCCAGCTTCATCAGAGATGAGGTTGGTCTCAACATTCCTTTCTTTTGCCTGTTGAGATGCTTGATACAGATCGGCAAAATGTTTTGGAATACGACAGGTCTGGTACCAATGTCCTTTCATGCCGCATCTGTAACATGTACTTTCATCTTATTTCTTTATAACACGACCAACATTATTGATTTGAAGATGCTTGTTGGTTTTTCTTGCGTTGAATTCATTAGGAGAGAAACCTCTTCCTCTTCCTCATCCACGACCTTCTCCACAACCTCCTCCACGACCATGACCACAGCCTCGACCGCGTCCACGTCCACGTCCTCTTCCTTGCCAATTATTATAGCTGGATGTAGCAACATTCACTTCTGAAAGTGGAGCTGATCCAGTTGAACGGGTTTGATGGTTTATCATCACGAGCTCATTATTTTGTTCAGCAACATGAAAAACTTGCATTAATTCATAATATCGAGTATACCCTCTTTCTCGATATTGTTGCTGTAGGAGTACATTTGAAGGATGGAAAGTTTGGAATGTTTTCTCGATCATATCATAATCGGAAACTTCTTCTCCGCAGAGAGCCATCCTTGAAGTGATTCCGAACAAAGCGGAATTGTACTCACTTACACTTTTGTAATCCTGAAACCTCATGTTTAGCCATTCATGTTTGGCTTTTGGTAAGATCACATACTTTTGGTGATCAAACCTATCCTTGAGCGAGATCCAAAGATCTGCAGGATTTTCTCTCGTGATGTATTCATTTTTTAAACCGTCGTGGAGATGGTGATGCAAGAACATCATGGTTCTTGCTTTTTCCTCTTCTAACCCCGTTTCAGACGGATCAATGGTTTTGAGAAGCCCATTCCCTTTTAGATAGAATTTTACATCTAATGCCCATGTCATATAATTTTTCCCAGAGACATCAAGGTCGGCGAATTCAAGCTTTGCCAAGTTTGACATGATTACTATAAAAATAATAAAACAATTTGTTAAATATAAAATTTTATGAAATAATTTTGTAAAATCTTGTTTTAGCAATAAATATAAACTATAAAACAAAATTATAAGCTATATAATATATACATAAATTAAAACAATCATTTTAGGAGGCATAACCTTCCATATGATTTAAAATATATAGATCTGAACATATGATCAAGGAGGCAGAGCCTACCATTAGATCAAGAATATAGATCTAAATGATCAAGGAGGCAGAGCCTACCATTAGATCAAGAAGTATATATATAGTCTTTTACTCTATAAATAATACATATAGTAATGTGCATGTAAACTAATTAAATTCAAACAACTTTAACAAAACTTAAATCTTACCTCAAACGGATGACGGATCGAGAGTTGATCATGATGATAACGTGTTGAGAAACCATTATATAATGGTGTATGAGACAAGAGAAAACAAAGAGTAGTAGAAGAGAAGTGTTGTGAACCATGACTACAAAATACTTATAAGGTTTATGTTTTGTAACACTTTGTAAAGAGAACAAAAGCTAACAAAGAGAGAGAGAGAGAAGTAGCCGAGAGAGAGAGAGACTTTGAGAAGCTTTTGATCAAAGAATTTATGTATCTTACACTCTTACACAACACCTCTTATTTATAGTGTACTACAAAACACATGAGTCACTACCTATTAGTTGTGGTAATGACAAGTGGAAGTTGGTGTAATATTACAAAAACAAGTGTCCTAACATGTGTCTTGTGATGGATTAATCACAATTCTATTTCATAATAATATATATGTTAATGTTAAAGATAACATAAGTTTTACATAATCAGGTTGATCAGCAACAATAGAAAACGATATCAATACAATAAAAGCTGAATGTGCTTCTCTCCAGTGTTGACACCTCAGCTTTTTAGTTGAAGGAGGAGCTGACACATCAGTTAAAACAACTGGCCAATCAAATTAAAAAGTTTAATACGGAAAATCGGTAATTTCATACCCCAGCTAAGGGGGTATGTTGAATTCCTACCCCAGCTTTAACACTGAGCAAATTCATACATTAAGTTTAATAAAATTCAAATTCACTACCCCAACTCGTAAAACAGTGTTAAAACATACACAAGCCGCAAAACCGTCAACGGCTGCTTACGTGGAGGCCTCATAAGAAACAACGTCGTTTTGAGAAAAAAAAAGAAGAGCTTCTTTTGGCTAAAACGACGTCGTTTCTATCTTCTTCTTCCCCCCTTTCTTCTTTGCCGGCGATGCTGAGTTTTAGTTTCCAACAGAGTTTCTCACTGACAACGATTTTCTCGTTGAGAAAGAGAACAACGCTAGTGGACTCGATGACTCCTTCTCTTACGAGCCGCGTCTTGGATTTGGGGCTTTTCGTTCTGCCGTTAAGCCTAATAACGCATGGTCTATGGAGAATGATGGTGACAATGAGAAGTTCTTAGCTGGATTGACTTGGCAGATAGTTCAGTCATCTCTGGAAGATGATTTCTCCAGTGGATTTTGCGGTGATCACTCTTTTCCGCCAGAACCGGATTTAGAGATATAAAAAGTGCGCCTCAGTGTGTCGCCGGAACCGGCTGCTGTTGCCGGATTCAGAGATCGAACCATAATTGCAATTCCCGAGTTTCTTCATGGGATCTGTACTGTGTCGTGGGGGAGGAAGTAGCCAGGATGAGTAGCATTGACGAACACTACCATAATAGTGGTAGAGGACTTCTCACTCCTCCCACAAAACTTTCCTCCTCTGCCTCTGCCACCGCCGTTAAAAACAACACTAGCAATGGCACCAGTTACTACAGCCACTGCCAATCTCTCCCATACCATAAGCTATAAGCTATCCAAGTAATCAATCACTATTGACAAACCTCTAAAGATTTGATTTTTCTGAATCTTTTGTTGTATGTGTGTGCGATTGTGCTGATTGGTTTTTTTTTCATTTGTCTTCTTGTGCAGTTTTAGCAGCTAAAGCAGAAAAGGGGAAGAAGAAACGCCAATCGGGAAAGAAAAAAGGGGAAGAAGAAGATAGAAACGACGTCGTTTTAGCCAAAAGAAGCTCTTTCTTTTGTTTCTCAAAACGACGTCGTTTCTTACGTGTCGTCCACGTATGCAGCCATTAACGGTTTCTTAACACCGTTACGGCTTGTGTATATTCACCGTTTTACGAGTTGGGGTAGTGAATTTGAATTTTATTGAACTTTAAGTATGAATTTGCTCAGTGTTAAAGCTGGGATAGGAATTCAACATACCCCCTTAACTGGGGTATGAAATTACCGATTTTCCGGTTTAATACAGCTTTTTGTCTAATAATAATCTTTCTCCACTCCACATCATTATTTCTGCTTTCTGTTACGGGTCCAGCCCAATTATAATGTTGCCCAAAAAAAAATAGTAAAAGAATCCAAATTAACAACCTGTATATGGCAACTGAGAAAGGTGACGAGCAACGCACACTCAACACCAGAGGAAAGAAAGAGGACATCAAACCCCTAATCGGATGTCATCCAAAGAAAAGATCAATAGTCTCACACCATGCTTGAAGCAAGTGAAGGTTACGAGTCTCTCATACTTGATGCTATGTTTCAGATTTGGCTGCTAAACTGAATGTTAATATTTCTCTATTTTTCTGTGTAGAAATTTCCAGTCTTTCCTTAGTTCTAAAATTCAAAGGATAATTTAGATCAGATGAAGCTCCCAACAAATCCACCGAGTCAACGACGATGACATTAAAATGTTATCTTCTAATATTGAATAGAGAAACAAAAATTCAATTTAATTTAATGATAAAAATAAAATTTATAATGATAAAAATAAAATTTATAATGATAAATGATAACTTTTTAAAAAATTGGTTTCCATTTTCTTTTCAATAATTTTAAAATACATTTTTAGTGATAAAAATTATTTTAAATTATAATAAAAGTAATTATTATAATTATTTCATTATTTTTAATATATATATATATATATGTTGGTCTATACCACTGATGGAATTATTTTTCTGTTAATTTTTGCGTGCCCGTTAAAACATAAGCCATTTCAAGATTTTAAGTGACAAAATCATTTAGCAGTTTATTATTGGAGTTGAAAATTTGAAGGTTTAAAATCGAAGTGCATTAAAATTTCTAGATTTGTAGATTTTAAGTTTTTTAAAATGAAATTATTTTAATTTAAATTAGAATTCAAACATAATTATATTTTCAATAATTCAATATATCTAAAAATAGTTATAAAAAATATCTCGCGGCGTAACGCGAGTCTAACCTAGTGTTTATAAATTTGCTTGCTCTGGAAGCGGTTACTAGATTATGAAATCAATAGTTTTGGGGACATATTGAAACATGGCTTTGTATAAGAGCATTAAAAAAATTTCCATAATTTTATTTTCCAATTAAGCCTTTTATCGTGTTAAGAATTGATTTTATTTTTAATCATAATTATTTATTGTTTATGTATCTTTCTTAAGACAGGGTAATGAACTTGATATATTAAAGATTTAATATTTTAGAATTTTGAAAGATTTAAGTTAATTTTTAGGATTATATTACGTTTTAGAGTTTTTATATTTAAAGAAAAAAATGAAATGTGATTCTATGAGATTTTATTAGTAAACTTTGGGTGATTTTTAAATATTTTACAACACAAAATAACATAGAATTTAAAAATATTTTTCATCAATTCAATAACAATTGATTTTAAGAATACCTTAAAATTTTCTAAAATATCAAGTTCAATATCCCTCTTATTTTCAACTTCACATGTTACCATTTTAAAATTTAAAATTTTAATGAATTTGATAAATAGCTTTTTTATAGTTTTATTTAAACAAAAAATAATACATAAAACATTTTTTAAAAACTTTGATTTTCGAAATAGAACGATGAACGGTATAAAACTTCAAATGTGAAATCATATCATTTCTTTTTTGGAGAAAAGAAATGAATTTCTTTCAGGGAAATAGCCTTAAGAACTTTATGTATGTAATTTTTTTTTTTTTGTATGTAACTTTTGTTTGGTTGGATTACTAAAAGAGAATACTCTCAGTGTAAATTACTGTGCAAAGCAGAGAGAAACAGAGAAAGATGCAAGAAATCCTCAGCAAAAGCCTCCTCCTTGTTCTTCTCCTCTTCTTTCTAATTTTCTCACCTTCAACACAAAACCCACAACAACAAGAAGAAGAAGGAATATACTACTGTGGTAACACTCCAATCCCAAACCCATCTAGTCTCATCTGCAGATCTGGAGAACTCTACTTCAAAACCTCAACTGGTCTCTCCCATGTCTCCGGAACAGAGGAAGTGACATTAAGAGCTAGGGTTTCTATGGAAGTCGAAGGTCGCATACCTGATTTATGCATCGCTTGTGAGAGACCAGATGGTAACTGTGGTGTTGCTTTAAGATGTCTCTGTCATCCTAAAGAATGCAGTTAAGTCTTGAGCTTATTCTGACTTTACCAATGTGAGTGAGATTTATCTCTCTGTTTATTGATGGGTTTTGCTCTGTTTCTTTGTGGGTGACTTTGGCAGAGAATAAAGTTGTCAACTTTGGAACAAAGTCTCGAACTTTATCTGGTAACAAGCAGCAGCTTCTTCCACTTGTGTCCATGGCTTTGTTTCTCATGTGGTTTTGAGATGTATATTGTTTGATCCTTGTGTAATTGAGTTTTTGGGATTTGTGTTTATGTTTCCCTTTCGAATAACAAATTTAGATATAATCTATATGGTTGTTGTTTCAATATGTGGTGATGAATTGAGATGATTGGAGCTTATATAGTTCATACAAGAACATAAACCAAACTGAACTAGATTCTAGATTAAACAGCTAGTATATAGTAAAAGATATCATTTTTAGGTGGAAGCTGTTGTGTTGAAGGGTACAGAACCAAGAAGTTAGAATAAGCCCGGAAGTAAGAGAGTTGGTTTTTTAACCACTAAAGGAGCCGCATTGCTCTTCACAGTTTGGTCCACTAGTTTTAGGATCCGAGTGGCAAGTCTCTCTGTTCTGTAAGGGAGTGTGATTTCTGCTATTGTGTTTGCGCTTGATCTCATAGACTATAACGTGCCAGGAACGGATTAGGAGATGACGTTACGGTTTGGGTAAACACGGCTGATAGATCCAGTCCATAGCTTGCAAGTCGGACTTGTTTGTGTAGCGAAAGGAACATTAACATAGCACTATACAGTCTGAGATAATATGCTGTTGAAAGATGTGGTTGTGTCATTAGTTGTGAGAGCGCTATAAGAGACATGTAATATCAACTTGGAGACCTCAATTGATCAATCTGTCTTGAGTAGGGTTTCGATTTGGTGCAAAAGATTCCAACGACCTTAATGATAGACTCTTAATTGCTTAGATTGAAAGGTATATCTGCGGATGGAGAGGGACCAAATATTGAATACAGATGAGCTGAGTATCAAAGTCTTTTGAAAACCTAAGAATAATATGACCAAGGATTTATATCCACAGAGATCCCCCATGAAGATATTTCTCACTACAAGAGTACAACTAAGGCATAAAGACAAAAATGATCTTTGAAAAATTAAAGTATTATTATTCAAACACATCTTTAACGATTACATTTTCTTTTTTTTTGACACTTTGACCAATATATAGGTAGTCTTAATAACGCATATAATTTTTTTATATATAGGTTTTGAATGGAAATGATACTGTTTATGAAAAGCAAGCCTCTATGTTTGAATGGTCTTTTTATTGAACTTCCACGAAACAACAACACTTCTTAGTAAAGGAACACAAGTAATGTAGTAAAATATAGTGATATGACTATTGGTCTCTACATGAGTCTCCTCTGATCAGTTTCTCTTTCCTCAAACCTCAGTTTCCTCATTGTACGTATTATTCTTCCCATGTGAATTCCTGATCATGTACAAAATACTTGAAACTTAGAACAAAGCAAAACTTTTACTATTTTATGTATGAAATTTCAAGACATAAGTGTGACAAACAGGAGTGTTAATCGGATCAAGAATCCACATGTTAACTATAAATGTCAAAACATGGAACGGTTTAGCTCTAAAGGTTCAAGAAAAGATTTAAGCCTTTTGAAGTTAGTCTATCATACCAACCAAACATGCAAAATATGTTACCACGTTGCGAAGAGGATTGTATGGTACGGTCTAGTTCGATCATATGTATCAGTAAATTACAAAAGAAGTAATGAAAACAAAGTGTACCTTGAATTGGTTTTTGGAGGGGTAGGACCACCACATTTGATCTTACAATGTTCAAAGCAATTTCCATCATAATCGCTGCAATCGCGAGAACAATACCGAAAGCAACCTATCCAAGTCCTTCCATGTCTATGAATATGTCTTGCTTCTCCTCCTCCTATCGCAGCAATCATCACCAGCATTATCACCATTATCGCAATCCATTTTGCCATTTTCTTTTTCTTTTGAAAACAATCTTTTCTTTTGTTTTGTTGGTTTGCCTTCTGATGAATCATTAGGTTCTATTTATAAAATGTTTAGTACATTTCTATAGAAAGTTAGTTTGCTGGTCAATTTGAATTGGTTTTCTAACAAATTAGGATTTGAATACGTCTTCAATGATTTTTATTTTCTGTTTACTTCAAATAAAGATTCCATCTCTCTAGCTAAGATTTAACAAATACAGTATAGAATCCAAAATCAACGCGAGAAAGACAACTTTAAATCATTGAAAATAAAGATTTTAATTTTAGTCGTTGTTAGATGACACTATATGCGGTATAAAATAAATATTAAATATTTTTACTGTATCTTTGATTTGTAAAATGTATTTTATTTTTCGGTAATTGAAATTTAAAATTCGATTGTGTAATATATATATATATATATTTAAAAAAATATATAAATTTTTATAATAATTAAACCCGTGAAAATTATTATAATATCTTATATTATCATATCATATGAACAAAGAGTTCCTAAAATTCATTTTAAAGATTTAATGAAAATATAATTAAAAGATATAGTTAAGTTAGAAAGAGGATATAAGAATTTAATTTTGGGTGTTAATTATATTTTTGGAAAAATACAATGGTATGTAAATCAGTAAATGTATGTATTATATTATTAGAAACTGATGACAAATAAAGGAAATAGTGTCTAGAGTTCTGTGAATGCGACACATCAGCATTTTGTGTGAGAATCCTTCCCTTTTAATATATAAGGGATATTCGTGTCTTCTATCACTGTGTTTTAATTTATTTTAACAGATCGGCAAAATGTAAAATTTACTGTATTTTTCGGTTATAGACTCAATTCGGTTCTCGGTTAACCAAAATATTTTATTTTTTATTTGAATAACCGGATTATACCACATTTAATCCGGTTTTCCTAAATTGAAACCAATTTTTATCAATAACCGAACCAAATCGAATTATCCTAATGTTACCGAAAAAAACATAATTATTCAAAAATAACTGAAAAATCAGTTTAAATTGGTTAATTTTTGTTTAAAAATTTAAAATCAAAATTAACTGAGAATAGAACCGAACAAAATTTATGTCGATTAATTTTGGTAACATTTTTGAAATCGAGACTAACCAAATTAAAGAAGAGAACCAAATTGAACAGAAGAGCAGAATTCCGAGGGGTATACACTTACGTTGAGATTGAACGAAACACTCTAAAAGAAGTTACGGATTACCCTATCATAAGTGATTCATAACCCTATTATTGTATTGGTGATCAAATCAACAACGTAAGAGGTTGTAATAGTTTTTATTTTGCATATTAATAGTTTTATTTAAGGATAATGGAGGAGTAATAGTTTTTGCACTGAAAATTTAGAATATTATTTAAGATGAAACAAATATACTTGGCTAAAATATGATAGACATATAATAGTTAATATGCATATTACTCTTATCTAATTCATAAAAAAAAAAAAAAAAAAAATTGACACATTTCACACACAAAAACAAAAAAAAATACATGTTTACCTCTATTAGAAAATGGGAGATTTTAAAAAATGTTATTTTCCTATGGTACTTTTTAAAAATAACTTTTTATATTGTCCATTTTCAAAAATACCCATTTTCAGTATATAAAACAACAAAATTGTAAGTCATAAAGTTCAAAACTAAATCCTAACTCTTCAAAACTATATCATAAATGTAAAGTAGAGAACCCAAACCTAAAAAAAATTCTAAAAATGAATTTAACATATTGTAATATTGTAGTTATGTAAAAAATGATAAAAATAAATAAGTTAAAAATAGTATTTTTGGAAAAAATATTCCAAACAAATTCTCAAAAAAGAAACAAGAAAAAATTAGAAAACCCCACCACGTGTTTCATAAACTGAAGGTTGTAAACCATATATATGTTCATAAGCAAGTCCTGGATATATCGTTTTAACTTTTTACTGCCTATATGTAAACCACTTTGCTGGCTTCAACCAAATTATATTCCATCTAGCTACTTAACTAGAAACCGATTCAATCTGCAAAAGCCAGAAACTATTTACCAATCAAATACAAATCATATATTCCAAATGATAGATCACCGTCCGACATTTCTTAAAACATGACATGATATTCAATTTGTTAACTTACACTAGTGATGTTAAAATGGGACTATCCTGCCCATTTAGACTCTGTCCATTTAAGCTATGTCCATTTAGGACCTGTTTATACCCTGACCATTTAGATCATCTACCCGTTTAGATCTTGTCCATTTATTTGGCCCGTTTAGATGGATTTTTTTTTTTTTTTTTAACTAAAGATTGTATAACTTGTATATTTAACATTAATGATATATGAATAAAAGTACAATAGAGATTAGAAATGATCAAAATATTTTAGAATAACATAAGTTCACTAAAACAAACTTATCATGATAATCTCATAATTTCCAATTTCAAAATGCAAAAATAATAAAAGTACTACTACATAGATATATTTCCTGATCATAAGGCAACAAAGAACCATAAACAACAGAAGCAACATATATTCAATGCATGATAGAATCTCCTGATCTAACTTTCTCATACTCAAGATAGCGAAATGGCAAATCATGGTAAATTATGATCTCACTTGTCATCTCACGGTTAATCTGATGATCATATGGAGGCCTATCTTCATTCATTGGTTTCTTTGGACACTTCTCCAAATACATACAGATACAAAATTAATATTCTGAATAAGAGAGCCCTAGACTTGACCAGACTTGAATAAGAGAGCCCTAGACTTGACTAAGGTAAAATATTGTCATAATTCTCTACCAGCAAATTCAGCTAATAATAAGCGATGAAAAAATCTCAAGGAACTAACATGAACTAGAGAACAGTCATAAGAAGACTTCGGCAATAGAAAGCTAACTACATTGATACATAACACAATACATTGTACCTTGCTTCATTGCTAAAGATTCGCCATTTAACATACACATCCACATCCAATCTGCAGAAACAGATCATCATTTTAAGCTCATTACACGGAGAACTGAGACATACGGTGATTATTAACATTATTACAAGGCTTCCTTAGGAACATTATCAAAAAAGAAGCTGTTTCAAATGTCTTTTAAACTAAATAGTAAAGAAACAAGACAAGATTCATTCAGCTAAACAACACACCACAAGGAAACCCTTATCCAGTTTTTAGAGAACCTCTCTATCCAAACCCATCAGCAATTCAAACAACCCCACTTTAGTTTTTATCTACCTAAAAAAAACCCCTCAACGACTCTGAAACAAACACCAAAACATCAATTAAGTAAGCATACCACAATCGAGTAAAAGAAGTCACAAGTCACAAAACATGAGGCAAACATACATAAGATACTTACCGGTACCCAGCAGAAACAGAAAACTTGAGAGTCTGGTTTTGATTTATTCAGGATTGTCAATGCAAAAGGTTTACAAATAGAAGTGAGCTTTGTTGTAGACAATCCATTATCTTTCAAGTGATGAGATTGAGACCCACCTGTGCCATTAAACATAATCCAAAGCGACCATTAAACATAATCCAAATGCATCCTCAGAGAATACAAATCATCAAATCCAACCGTATAAACAACAATTTTTAGTAGCCTCCACAGAAACAAAGCCAACCATAAAACCATAAAATCATCCTGAAAGAATACAAATCAGAGTGGTGCATGACATTCTCGTTCATCACTGCCTCAATATCAAAAACCCAGAAACAAAAGACCCAGAAACCCAAACACAAGTACCCAACTCTCGTATTATCAATCAATCTCACAGTCTGATGGGTAATTGCCTAATTGGGTACAAACCTGGTTGCAACTAAAAAGAGTCAACACTTAGCAGAAATCTTAGGAGTAGATCAAAGAGCTTCCTGCAAAAAGAAACCAAACTCTATCGGAGAGAGCAAATAAAACCAAACTCCATCGGAGAGAGCAAAAGGAACAGAATTTAATGTGTGGAAGCAGAGCAAATCATAGAACTCACCATGGAATTGGAAGCTGTGGAGAAGAGTTATGTCGGAATGGGTTTGGATCTGCCGGAGCTCGGAAGAGAGAGACGAAGTGAGGAAGGAAGTCGATGTTTTAGCCTTTTAGGTTTCAACTTCCTTAATTTTTGAGAAATAAACGGACTATCCGTTTAATTTTGGGCATACCCGTTACGCCCGCGGATCTAAAAGGATGTACCCGTTTAATTTTCCATTTTTTAGCGTTATTAAGCGGACCACGGATTTAAATTTTTTAAACAAGCCCGTTTAGGCCCGCGGGCATCCAGCCCGTTTAAACATCTCTAACTTACACGTACCAAATATTTACACCAAAGCGAACTAATTAATAATACACATCTTCAAAACTGAAATTGACCTACAACTTCATAAATCCAAAATGATAGATCACCGTCCAAAGTTATTTCTTAGAACTACTGTTTCCATTATGGTTCTGCGCATGCACTAACAGATTTGGACGATCCTGTCAAAGTAAAAGAAGGTGAGCTAAACCGTACGTGTTATTCGTGGACATATAAATTCCACATAAGACAACGGAAACCTTGGGCCTAACTACTGCAAATGTCTCTATTTTATATTTTATCAAAACTTATATTATAGTATATCTTTCGTAAAACTTTATTATTTAAAATTTTCGAAGTTAGGTAACTAATTAACTTCATATTCAATAATTTTTTCAAAGAAAAAGTTACCATCTCTGCTCTAAATAAACACCAATGATACTAACATAAAAGCTAATACTGATTGAAAAATCTATGGACGTAAACCAACGATACAAAACCATGGTAAGAACTAAAAGAAGAACATCGCTTTCACGTAAACCAATAATATAATATATTTTGATAAAACACTATTATTATACATTTCACATTTTTTTTTATTCCAAACTATAGCTTTAAGAAAATATAATCAAATATAATATATAGATATTACATGGAAGGTGGTAGGTGAGTGATTTTACCAAATTACAAACGTCAAGACTCATTTTGCAAAAAAACAAAACTTATTCTTGTGTGTGTATATAAGACCATCTCTCTTCTCCCCTATCTCTCAGCTCTGAGTTTCTCTCTCAACGAAAGAACTCAAGCTTCTCAATTCTATTATTATAATACGCCGCCGTTTTTAATTCTTAACTCTTGTTTTGTCTTTATCATCATTACTAAATCATGCAAGCCGCTACGTCGTGTGATCTCAAGTTCCGATCAACAACTCCGACAGCTAGGAGGATCAAACGTTTCTCCCACGCGATTCCAAAGCGCGTGTCTGTTACTTGCGGTTATAGGTCGGAGTCGTTTAGCTTTCCTAGCGGTGTCTCCGTGAACCGAGCTGATTGGCAAAGCTCATGTGCCATTTTATCTAGCAAAGTTGCTTCCGTTGAAAACTCCGGCGGTTTAGCCGACAAAATCGCCGCCGTTAATGGTCACACGAACGGCTCCGTCAATCTTGGTATCGTCGCGGTTGAGTCCACTAACGGGAAATTAGCTCCGGTACCGGTTCAGCCGTTGACGATTACTGATTTATCTCCGGCACCATTGCATGGTTCTAGTCTCCGTGTAGCTTACCAAGGAGTTCCCGGCGCGTACTCGGAAGCAGCCGCCGGAAAAGCTTATCCCAATTGCGACGCTATTCCTTGTGACCAGTTCGACGTTGCTTTTCAGGCCGTCGAGCTTTGGATCGCTGATAGAGCCGTGCTTCCGGTGGAGAACTCACTCGGTGGTTCGATTCATCGGAACTATGATCTTCTCCTCCGTCACCGTCTCCACATCGTCGGAGAAGTTCAGATTCCGGTTCACCATTGCCTCCTCGCACTCCCGGGTGTCAGAACGGCTTGCGTTTCGCGGGTGATTTCTCATCCGCAAGCCTTGGCTCAGACGGAACACTCTCTCGACGTCCTTACACCACATGCAGCCCGTGAGGCTTTCCACGACACAGCGGCTGCTGCAGAATATATTGCCGCTAACAACCTCCACGATACGGCAGCTGTGGCCAGCGCACGCGCCGCTGAGCTTTACAACCTCCAGATATTAGCGGACGGTATCCAAGACGATCCGGGGAACGTCACACGCTTCCTAATGCTAGCGCGTGAGCCTATAATCCCACGCACGGACCGGCCGTTCAAGACGAGCATCGTCTTTGCTGCACAAGAGCACAAAGGAACCAGCGTTCTCTTCAAAGTCCTATCGGCTTTCGCTTTCAGAGACATTAGCCTGACCAAGATCGAGTCGCGGCCTCACCACAACCGCCCACTCAGGGTCGTTGGCGACGGGAGCTTTGGCACGGCCAAGAACTTCGAGTACATGTTTTACGTTGATTTTGAGGCGTCGATGGCGGAACCGCGTGCACAGAACGCGCTTGCGGAGGTTCAAGAGTACACGTCGTTCTTAAGAGTGCTGGGAAGTTACCCCATGGATATGACACCATGGTCCATGACATCCACCGAAGACGCATGACCCCATCGTTAAAGAAAAAAAACAAACAAACCAATAAGTTTATTAAATTATTATGTATTTTTTGTTGTTGTAAAATTGTGGTATATATTAAAATGAAACCGTAAAGTGTAGAGCTCATTATTCACGTGGTGATTAATTAGGAGAAGAAAACAATTTATTTGATTTGTCTGTTACGATATTACCAGATCTCTTACTTAATAGTGATGAACATTGTTCGCAGAATCTTTTATTGAAGAGTTCCTTTGATTTTTATTTTGTAAGTTCACTCAATTTTAATTAAGAAAAGCAAAGAATATTGGGTATTTAGAAAATATGACTACATATTTTTATTTTTTATAATCAACATTATTATTATTTTGTTCTCATCCGTATATGTTTTTTTTTTTTTTACGTAGAGATGTTTCTAATTATATTTCAGTCGCTGGGAGCTATCAAGGCATCAGACCGACCACTTAAAATTTGTTTAATTAGCATCGTGTTGTGAAGACTTCATCTCCAGTTCACTGTTGACCAAAGTTCTTCCTAAACTAAGCTCAACCACTATATATCTGAACCGTGAAACAATCTCTACATTATCAAAAGTCTAATAACCAATCAAGAGGAATGCGAAGACAAGTTTGAATGATCAAATCAGCGGCGCTCACATAAAAAAAAAAAAAAAAAAAACAGAAGAAGAACATGATTTTTTCGAACTAAAAAAACAAAAAATCAGTCTGATTATATATATCTGTTAGAAGACAAAGATTAAAAGTTGTATATATACTATTCACTAAAACAAGCCTCCTCCATTATATGTAGTTGTAGATATTATTACGTGAAGATTTCCTTGAAATTTTCTGGATCGATAAAAAAAGAGAAGTTGTTTGCCAAAAAAAAAAAAAAAAAGATAAATAAAGAAAAGTCAAGGTCACGTGTGAACCTTAAAAGTTCAACGTTTGTTGGTTTAAAACAAATCAAGGAGCTCGCCGTTTGATTTTCTAGGTTAGTCGCAAGAAATTGGAATTAAAATTTCCAAGAAACTTATGAGTTCAATATTGTATTCAGTCACACATGCATTATTTAGCTTTAGTTGTACTTTCGTTTCGTGGTGAGTAAAGATACTTTTAGAATGACCAAATTTGAATTTTCTCATTCATTTTTTCGTTACAGTTGTTTGGAAATTTAGACTGAATCTAGGGTAAACAAAATAGATAAATAAGTAAATTCGGTTCTATAACAAGCAAATATGTGACCAGTGAAAACATTGTAGTCTATTTTACAGCTTATCTTATAAATCTAATACTATATTTTAATTAATTATAGTCTAAATCAATGACTTGTGCTATGCCATGGCTTCATTTCAAGGGACTGGATAGTCCGGATTTCTCACATTTATAGGGAAGCTAATCGTCTAGCTAATGGGTTAGCTAACTACGCATTTTCTTTGTCTTTTGGTTATCATTGGTTTGTAACGACTCCACCTACGGTGGAGCCGCTGGTTCAGGATGATATGAACGGAACTACGAGTCCGCGTCTAGTTCGTCTGTAATTTTTTTTTTTTTTTTGTCATGAATAAATGACAAGGAGGCCTGTTTGCCTCCTTGTCCTCTACAAAAAAAAATGACTTGTGCTAACTTTATAGAAAGTTAGGTCTGGCTATAAAAACTTGTTACATAATACGTCTGAATTCACAGTCTAGCCATAGAAGAATCTTCCACCAAACATTTTTATTAATCATCAATTGGGAGAATTTTAAACAAAACTCCAGACTAAACATCTAAATGTATTACAAAAACTAATGTATTGTCCACTTAAAACATTTGTAGTGACCAGAACGAGATTATAACATTTTAGATTGTAAAATATTTCCATCACTCGAAATGTAACACTGGATCAAACATCGATAGCTCAACTGATAAAGTCTCTCTGGCCTAGTCTAGTGGTCGCCGGTTCAATGGTGTTTAAGAGAAAACCATATTAAATGTTTTTGTTTCTGGCCAAAGGTGATGTACGGATCTAGATCCGGAATCTCTTAGTAAAAAAAAAATCGACACTGGAACCACTTCTCTCAAAACAATCACGAACTGATCTGAACCTTAACTATATAAGGTTTGATTTAGCCCTGGGCGTTCGGGTACCCGAACCCGATCGGGTTCGGATCTTCGGATTTTCGGATTTTCGGATATATGAAAATAGAATCCGATCGGGTATTTTATATAATCGGGTCGGGTTCGGATAAAACCCGAACGGGTTTGGGTATTTTCGGATACACCCGAAATCCGAACTGAATTTTGGATATCCGATGGATTTCGAGTATTTTTATCCGAAATTGATAAAAATACCCGAAATCCTTATTAAAAACTCGAACCCATACCAAAATACCCGAAAAGGCATATAACATAAATATCAAAAAAACATAAAGTTTGAAACTCATAATTGAAAGTCTTAAAGAGTAAAGAGTTAAGAGATTTAAAGAGAATGCAAGTCTAAATTCTGATGTTTAAAAGAGAGAAACAAGTAGATAAAGTTTAAAAAATAAAAACAAGTAGATTAGACAAGTAAACCAGTCTTCTAATCCGCTTCTGCCATGTAACATGCTCAAGAGTCTTCTTCTTCACATTCAAACTCTGAAAATAAACAAACCAACATTACAAACTGTAACTTGTAAGTAAGTACTTAACATGGCATAGAGAGATAAGAAAGTAACCTCTTTGAAGCTCATCTTCAAACTCAACTTCTGCAAGAATTTGAGCATTTGTAAGCACCTTTTCTTCAAACTTTATGTCTTGTCTTAACCATTGTTCAGTACACATCAGAACCTCCACCATGTAGTGTGTAAGACAACTTCTGTAGGGATCTATTATCCTTCCACTAGTGCTAAAAGCACTTTCAGAAGCAACAGATGACACTTGCATTGCAAATAAATCTTTAGCCATCTGAGATAAAACAGGGTACCTTGCACTATTGACCTTCCACCAAGAGAGTACATCATACTCAACTCCCATCATCAAATCTGGATTCTCAACTTCTTCTCTCAGATATGTATCTAGTTCATTAGTATCTCTAAGTCCAATAGTTCTGAGCAATGTATCATACTTCTGCTCCATCGGGTTGTATCCATCAAACTCATCATCGACCGAGTCAAATAAGTCTTGATGTCTCTCTCGATTACTCTGAGCTGAGCAGTAAGACTGAGTTTGTTCCGCAGATGATGTTGCTTCAGCATATCTTTCACTATACTCTTTATACATATCACGCAATATAGCCTTAACTGAATCCTTTATTGCCTTAGCAACTCCTCAAAACATAAATTTGCAAACTGCATCTTCTTTCTCGGATCCATAACACTAACAATAATCAACATCCTGTTAATGTTCTTCAACCCACCCCAATACTTATCAAATTTCTGAAACATCTTCTCAGCATTTAACTTCACTTCGCTATCCCCACTAGCACAAAGTAACTGAAGCTTCAAAGCAATGTTAACTATCTCGCCATAACACTGATGTGCATTCATAGTAGTGGAGGCGGATACTACCAATGTAGCCTTATAGAAAACATTAAGAAACTTAACTAACCTCTCAATTTTACGCCAATCTTGACTCAAAGGAGGTCCAATCCTTTTTACGCCATCAACATACTCCAAGAAGTAATCATTGTAAAGCTTATCCTCAAACTCCATTTTATCAAATGCTCCTTTAAACTTAATCGCCCTTGTCAGCATCAAATACGTAGAATTCCACCTTGTGCAAACATCTAGTGGCATACTACCCTTTGAGAACCTACCATATTCAACTCTTTGCTGAAACGCCTTTCTTCTATTTGGTCCTGACCTGACATATGAGATACCATTACGGACTGCAGCCACACTAGCATCGATTTCAGTCAATCCATCCTTCACTATCAAGTTTATGATATGACCAGCGCACCTAAGATGCATGAAATCTCCATCCATAACCAGAGAATCATTTGATATCTCAGAGAAGCTTGATTGAAACTGACTCAGAGCATTGCTATTAGCAGTTGCATTGTCAACAGTGACACTGAACACCTTCTCTATCCCCATTCAGCAAGACATTCTAGAAGTGTGTTTGCAATCGTCGTACCTTTGTGATCTATCACATTCTTAAATCCAATGATTAGCTTCTTCAATCGCCATTGTTTGTCAATGTAGTGTGCTGTGATAACCATGTAACTTGAACCTATAAGAAGAAAAAAATAACAGTAAGTATAGGTTATTAAGAATAAAAAGCTAAGATCAGAATTTTAGTTTTTAAAAAGTACCTGTTACCGAAGAAACCCAAATATCAGTGGTGAGTGAGACTCTTTGCTTATTAGCCAAAAACCATTGCCTAAGAGTAGCCTTCCTCTCCACATACATTTTCACAATGTCTCTTGTTGCTGTCCTTCTTGAATGCGGTTTATAGAGGTTAACCTAAATGAATTACATATAAGAAAAGACTGATTAAAACTGTAACAAATAGATAAGATTGGTTACATCAAGTAGCTAAGAAACATGTATTAAATCATTCACATATTCAAAGACAAAGTGACTGACCTTATCGCAAAAAAACTTTAACGCCACTCCTTCTATAAAAGACAATGGCAACTCTCCTATCACCAACATTTGATTAAGTGCTTCTCTGAAAACATGCTCAGGGACTTTTGCATACTGGATATTTCCTTCCTTATTAATCACCTGCTGTCCTCTTGTAGCATCTTGACCTTCTTCCCATGCCTTGTAGGCCTTGCATATTCTGAGATGGTTCCACAAGTTCTTCGTCCCTGATTTTGTTGCACATCCTAATTCCTTTCCACAATAGTTACACTTACACCTGTTGCGGCTGCCTGCTAATCTTGTGAAATGGGTCCATACACCAGACCTTGGTGTTAGTGTCCTTGGTGTCTTGTTTTGCTCAGCAGTAGTGCCACCACCAGATCCACTTCCCTCATTTTGTATCCTTTTTCCTCTTGCTCTTGGTCTCGGTGTCATCATTTCTTCTTCATCGTTTAAATCATCATCAGTATAAACTTCGTTCACTGGATTTGACGAACCCATCTGCATATCATATTAACAGAGATAGCAAAGTCAGAGACTCAAAGTAATCATATAAGGCCCATATGCAAATCATATAAACAGAGAAAGCAAAGTCATAGACTAAGAGTAATCATATGGTTTTAACTTAACTTAAAACCATATACGAATCAAACTAAGACAAGTACAAATGTATAATCAAAATAAACTAATTGCTTGAGTAGATAGTTTCGGATTCTACAATCTAATCATGTCAATGGAGATTGTAGATTCACACTAAGACTAAAAATTAAACAAGATGAAACATACAACATCAAAGCACCATCAATGCAGTTTCAGACAAATCATATAAACAGAGACCAAAAAATCGAAGGAAGATGAGTTTCAGATCAAAGAACAAACCTATGATTTCCTTCGTGAAGTCGCAGATGGAGGGGAGGATGCTATTCAATTTATGATTTCCAGCTTGAACAAGTGAGATTAATATCTGATTTTATTGAGTAAAAGCAAAAAAGTAACCTCGATTTTGAAGCTTGGTAGTCGAACAGGCTATAACAAGTTCTAAAATCGACAAACACATAGAAATGAAAAGGAAATTAGGGATTAGGGGGTTAATGGGTTATACATTATGATCGGGTATTTTCGGATTTGGTTCGGGTATCGGGTATTACCCGAACCCGATCGGATATCCGATCTCATGAAATATCAGATCCGATCGGGTATTTTACCCTATCCGAATCCGAACCGAACTGCCCACTTCGGGTCGGGTTCGGGTTCGGGTTTCGGATTCGGTTATTATGCCCAGGGCTAGTCTGATTGGTAACATCCACAAAAGTGTACAGAAAAGCTGTAAACTGTTACGGAATAGTGCAACGCTGTAAAAAAAAGTTATACATATAAGCTATATAAAAAAGCTGAGAATAGAGTTTTTAATAAAGTTTTTAGTAACACTTTTACGATTGGTAAAAATTAAAAACTTTACAAGTTGCATAGCTTTTATTATGTTCACCAATTGAAACCATAATATCTTTAAAATTGCTATTAAACTATATTAGATCATCATCGTAGTCAACAAAACTAAACTTATTTAATTTAAAATTTTCAGGTGGCACTACAAAAAAATGTGTTGTATTAAATTATTTATTTTCTTTATTTGCATCAGATTTAAATGATGTAAATATAATTTGTATCACTACAAAAATCTCCTATTTAATAAAACGGAAGTACACAACTTTTTTTGTAGACTATATACTGTAGAACCTCTATAAATTAATAAGGTCGGGACCATGAAATTTTATTAATTTATAGAGGTTTTAATTTATCGATAAATTAATAAAATATTAATTTGTGAAGAGATTTTTAATTTTTCATAATCTTCAAAATTATGTATTACAAAATAAGATACTTTTGTTATCATTCATATTTTTAAAGAATTTTCTTAATTTATAATCTTGTCTATTGTAATTGCTAAGTTTAAAGTTTAAGTAAAAATGATAGATGTTAGCAGTTTAGACCTTAGAAGAAATTTATACTAGTATCATTCATGGTAATGATGAAGACGAATAAGATATTGTAGTAATTTTATAACCAATTACATATAAAGAAGCAATTATTGCATTTAGAACTCTTTGTAACTTTTGGATGCGATTTGAGATGACGACAATGAAAGATATTAGAGATGAGCTCTAATAAGAATGCAAACAACAATAGAGTCATATTTCAGTATTTCACTAGATTTTCTTATATATATATATATATATATATATTATTTGATTATTAATTTATGATATTGATGAGACTATATTTTTACATAGGATTTCCAAAAAAAATATTATCTTATTAATTTATCGAAATGTGTCATTTTTTACACCGGTCCAACTCGGAACCAGAAGAATTTATTAATTTATAGCGAATATTAATTTAAAGAGTATTAATTTATAGAGGTTCTACTGTAATGTGGGTTACAAGATTAATTATTTGACTATTTAATAGGTTATATGTTATACGCAATGGTTAATCTCGATCTCGATTTAAGATCCTCTTCAAAGGGATAATCCAAAGAATAAAATAAAATTTTGATAGAATATTAAATTAACCATATAAATGCAAAAAAACTCAAAAATTTCATGATTCGGCGGATTAAGAGTGATTTCTGAATATTACCAAAGAAATTTAATCAATTTAATTTCTTTTATCAGATAAGTTAATTCGCGGTGTACCGCAGGTCAAAATAAAACAATCACATATATGGTGATTTAAATAAAAATTACAAAATAAATAAAAGAAATTTCAATATGTGCTCTAGCACGGGTCTATCATATTTAGCATATGATTTTATTGCATAATATTTTATTCACAACAACTTTTAAAAACAATCACATAAATTATATTTTAAATTGAATGTATGAATTAACATCATTTTATAATTGAAATCAGTTTTGTATTATTTATTTAATTGATATTTAATTTGTATCATTATATTAAGTGATGTAAATTATTTTTCCCGTAAAATATTTTTGAATTGTTGAAAATTCAAATAAAATTGCTCTACTTTTATTAAACTGATGTCAAATTATTCGATTACAACATCAATAATAATAATTGATGCTAAAAACATAATTATGCATCATTTTATATATAAGTCATTTAAATTGATATTATTTACTTTTGTGATACCATTTAAGTGATGCAATCAACTAATTTTTTTGTAATGTGGGAAAACGATTATGTGACGATGGTAGGAGAGAAAAAACACACCATTTGGAGAGAAAAATGGTCGAAAATATTTGATACATATATATATCTAACATCATCATGTTGACATACTTGATCATGAAATTAATATATGTTAGTACTTAGTAGTAATTTATAATCTTAAGTATATTGCACGTACAATATTATTTCCCCGGCCATGATTTTGCGTCGTTACTCGACATATGAAGAGGCGTGGATGAATCAGACAGGGTGGTAGTTGATCTTGTCTCGTTGCATTTCTTTTGCCATTTCAAGACTTCATTAACTTATAATAAGTCATTTTCATTAGCTAAGCAAAATAGAGTTTATGAATAATAGATTAAATTTTAAGATTAAGCTAAAATTATTATTATTATTTTTTTTTTGTAAAATTTAAAACTTTCTTTTAGACTTTAGTAATCATGTACTATTTTATTACTTGTAGTTAACAAAAAGTGTGTACCTAAAGATAAACCATATTATAATTATATTCAAAGGAATGTATTAATGTAATATAAAGTAGTACTATTTAAGAGGAGTCAAGAAGAATGGCGAAATGATTAGTGAGGAGGTAGGTGGGAGAGATTTTAAGTAGGGTGGTAGGTGGCGTCGAAGGGAGCCATCAGCCATGCATTTTTAGGATTTGCCGCGTAGTCCATATTTATTTATTTGAATATTAGAGAAATTTTAATAGAAAATATGTGTTATCAAATAAATTATTAATAATGACGTACAAATATTACGATTTATGAGGATATATAAATGTTTATAGTGCATAAGCTGTTTTTCTTCTATATAACAATTTACAAAAATCTTAAGAAATTGTATAAAGTACTATACTTTGCTCCTACCATTTTACAAATGCAAAAATATTTTTCATATTAGTTTGACAAAGAAAATATGTTCATTTCATTGATTTAGCTACTAATTAATAATTATGAGATCTCGTTCTACGTGTCAGCTGAACTATTAAAAATGCAAGAGCCAAAAGAAAGAATCTCCAAGTCCAAGAGATGAAAACGTCGACCACTTTGTTTGAAATACAGGTGGGGTGGGTGGGAGTGACACTGGTTATGCTAATCCTAGTATTTTCCCAAAGTTAAAATTGTTGTAATTTTGTTTTATTTTTTTTTGCCAAAGTTACTCTATCTTAGGTAAAGCTTTTTTGTATTACCTGAACTTTCATTTCTAATGATATTTACAAGTAAAGCAAAAAAAAAAGAAAAGAAAATGAGGCCTCTCTAGTAACTAATTAAGATGTGGCACTTATATGGTGGCTTTTTGGATGGATCGGGCTAGGCCGGACGGTGCCTCCACATCACATATGTACATCTATTCGTAATTTTCAATAACTGATTTACCATGCACATTCTTGCTAGGCAGATCTGCCATTATCCAACACAGTTTATATGAAAGTGTCGAACACCTCAACTATAAATCATCACTAAACAAAAGGCTTGACTTATGCAAAGGCTTCTCACAAGCAATTATTTGGGCTGGTTATAGCTCAGCCCATAATAGTCCATAGACATAATTGCGCAATTTAAGGCAAACACAACAAATAAAAGAGAGATTCATGCGCAAATGATGGGAAAGAAAAGAATGGACCATGCGACCAACAAACAAACAAAGCATTCTTACGGTCATAACTACTTCTTTCTTTCTTCCTTTTTGTTTTTAATCTCAATGTCTTAACCTTAAATTGATTGGTTTATGAAAAAACAGAACAAATGAAAAGAAGGGACCTTAATAGAATTTACAAACTCATATCACCTGTTTACTTTTGTCATATCTGAACACAGACTTCTACATCAAGCCTTTTTCTCTTTTAAGCAACACTTCTACATCAAGCTAGGGCTATCTTTTCTTTTTCATTCTCACCTTCCCTCTTTCTTATTTACCGTTTTCAACTTATAACTATATAATATATTGTACTATTAAAGTATAATTAGAAGAAAATATAATAGAAAACTTGATATAATAGTATCATATTACAGTAATTCATAGTTTATTACAGTTATCAATTAGTTTTGGAAATTTGATAATCTTAGTGCTATACACAAAGCCACTACCTTTTGAATTCCTAATTACATACGCAAAATTTACAGATAACAAATTTACAATGCAGATTAATTATCTAGGTCTAGTAAAAATGGCAAAAGTGTGTTAATAATTGAACAAAAAATTTGACTAGAAATACCAATTAATATTGTTTAGAACGATTTGTACCTTTTTGGGTAAATGATTTATAACACACATATATATATATATATATAATATATGAGAAATTGGCAAAACTAACTAAGAAAAAAACTAAAATTAAATCTATAAGTACTCTAACCATATAACTATGATATAGTGTATATAAATTACAATATATACAATCTTACCCTTCCACCACCACCCCTATCTATCCCTTTACCATCACTTCCAGCCACCACTTTTACCTCCTACCACCACCATCTCCACTAGGGTTCCCAATATAACTTCTAGGGTTTAAATTTCCTCCATCCATCACCTCCGGTCACCGATCACTGTCACCTCCGACCTCCGGCCGTTGCTACCTCCGGCCACCGCCACCTCTGGCGATTTTCTCCGGCAACCATCTCCGATGAACTTTTCCGACGATCAATTCCGGCGACCTTTTCCGACGACAAATTCCGATTACCAATTCCGGCGAACTTTTTCCGGCAACCTTCGCCGGCGACCAACTCTGGCAACTACCTCCGCCGGCCATTCCTGTCAGCCACCTCCGCCGGCTATCCCTGTCGGCCACCTCCGCCGGCCACCACCGGTCAGTTACTCCGCCCAGCCACCGCCGACCAACCACTTTCGGCCACCTCTTCCGGTTACCGGTCGCCGGTCACCATCGTCGACCACCGCTTCCGACCAACAACCACCACTGTCCTCCACCACTGCCTCCACCATCATTGGTAATTTTGCACTGCCCTTATCCTAATCTTCTAATTTTTTTAAATATAGTGGTATTTACTAATATAGTTTTTTTGTTTTGGTTATTGGGCTAATTCACCCTATATATATATAACATTATAGAAAAATACACTAAAAAAAAATCATAGATTTCTAAATGAAAATATTTGACGCGTAACACAGAAGATCTTCTAGTGTTTTTTGTGTTAATTGATATTATTAATGAATTAATTGGTTTGCTAAATTGAGTTAGCAAATGTGGGGAAAGAAATAAGAAAAAGCAATCTCGAAAGCTTTCATTGTGCCGCCCGTAATCATTTGAAATCCATAGGATCCAACGTCCACTATTCATTTATGATTTCTTCTTTTTTCGTATAAAAATCATTTTATAAAAATCACAGTCACATAATCGCAACGAACAAATATACTTTTTCGTATAACAGTACTTATATCCAAAACTTCACTCATTATATTAAATAATATTATTGTGGCTTTACCAGGTGATTGTAATTTGAAAAAGCTGGCCGCCCATTTGATCTTCTCACTTCCTTCTCTGTTTCGGTGTTTCCAAAAGACAAGAATTATATACTTCTTAGTTCTCAGAAATCGCTTCACCTAACAAGTTCAAGACATATATATACATATATATAATTTATTCCAAAGTCACACATATGTATAAATTGATTCCAAAGCTACACATATATAAACTAAAATACGATGATGAAAGCAAAATATATAAAAATTATTATATGAAAGATGAAAAAGGGAGGAATTGTTTTAGGGCATATCATGCTGCTTAATTAGTGAGGTATCAGGTGGGCCGACGTACGACTAGAATTTTCATTAGCTGACTCCTATGTATGCTCGCCACCTGTTGTCTTTTAATACTTTAAAGGTCAACCATCTCATAATCTGCTAGAAGAGGAGTGGGTTTTACGTTTTGACAACGATACTATTAACCAGTGATTACAATTCACAACCATAAAAAAGTAATGTACACTTACTATACCATTCATGTCCGGCAAAAACACTAAAACGTAAAGGTTATTTTCTCGAGTCGGATTTTCAAATCTGCCAAAAACGATTGAAGTTTGTTGGATTTTTAGTGCCGTATGGTGGGGGATTTGAGCAATGAGGAGTATGTAATTTGTTTCTTTACGCCGGTTTTAGGATGAAACAACGTATCTTTACAGACATAACATTATCAGTTTGTCACGTTGTTTTTTTGTCCACGTACGGTCGGTGGTTCTTGAAAGACTATAAATAGAGGTATTTTATGAAAATCACTTGGCGCTTTAATAAGAGCTAAAAAAGATGTGATTAGTTGGAGGATTGAAGAAAATATATGGATTTAGGGCTTGATTGGTTCAAACGCTGCGGTTGTGGTTGCGGGAGCGGACGATTACGGTTTCAAGCGTTTTGAACGACTGGTTTAGCGGTTTAAAATTGGTGCGTTTACGGGAGGTTTACGACTGGTTGACTGGCGGGTGCAATAGCGGTTGGAACATAATAATATGATATATAATATCTAAAAACACCAAATTTTTATTAAACTTGATTTATAATTAAAATTTATTAAAAAAATACTAAAATAATTATTCAAAAAACAAAAATATTTCATATTGAAATATTTATTCCTTTATGCATTTTTCTTTTCACCAAAAATTTAATCAAGCAATTTGATAAATGACAAAACATATGCTTTAGATCGTAGATCTTTTCTCTTTTCTCTTAGTTCGTAAGTCAGTAGTTGCATCGGTAAGAATGGTCAAGTGAGAGTTGAGAAGAGTCATTGGTTATTTGTTTTAATATTTTTCACAAATAATCTTATTTTCTTAAATTTCTGATGAAATATTATATTTATTTAGATTTTTTTGAACTTATGTGCGATGTGCCATTAAATTTACATCAAGTTTTCCGGGTTATTGTTAACTGAAATATTATTTTCTTCTAATTTTTTATTTTATAATCTCTGCAATCGTCTCCGTACTTTATTTTCTCTCATCCATAATGAGTAAAATTGTTAGATAGAAGATATAATAAAAAAAAATTTTCATTACCATTGATTTCTTTTAAGTTTTTTTACAAAAAAAAAAAAAAAATTCAATCGCAATCGCCCACAACCGCAAACGCTTACGGAAAGCAGCTTTTAGAATTCAGTGGTTTGGAGCGGTTGGGAGCGATTAAGAGCGATTGGAAACGATTTGTGTGATTGGTTCCAATCGCTAGCAACCGCTACCACCCGCAAACGCAGCATTTGCGGGAGATAGCGGGAGAACTAGTCAACACCTAAAAAAAGAGATTTGGTATCGGATCTAGTTAAGAAGTGATCCAATGACTAAATTTGTGTTTTAGCGACCTTTGATAGATGGTGGCTAAAGAAGTGTAAATTAAACAAACTCTTCTTATACATTTTTATGACAAAAAAAAAAAAAAAAAAAAACTAATTACAAGTTCTAACATTTTGCCAAACTACATATTTGTGAAAGATACTAATAAATTAATACTAATAAATATATCCAGATAAATAGTAGAAATAAGTTTTGAGGTTTTAAGGGGAAAAAACTGAATAAATAAGCAAAAGGCAAGTGAACCAACAACACTTGATTTTCTCTACACACGTCTCTCTTTCCCCATCTTCTGCCCGTTATAAAAAAATACACAAAAGTGCAAAAGGCAGCTAATCAACTCTTTATTTTTCTCTACACAATTTCTCTTCTCTCTCACTCTCTCTCTATCCCATCTTAGAAGTTACGACATCCAAGAGCTCATCGTCCCAAGTTCTTTGTTCTCTGGTTCGAATGGTGTGATCGATGGAAAACATCATCCGAAGATTGACTTGTCCCTTCATGTTTTACACTTCTAACTAAGGTTCGTATAAATTCCCTCTACTCTCACTTCTATAAACTGGTTTTAATCATCCATATATTGTTGAATTTCTGATCCTGCTATCAGAAATACTAAGTAATCATTTTCTGATGTGAAAAATTTAATCAACTAGATTATTGAGTTTTAGAGATCTAGCACTTCTTCAATGGATTTCATACTATGATTATTTAATATTATCATATTACGATTATTTAAAATTTCATATTATTAATTATAATGTGGTCTTCGCACGCAATAATCTAGAAACGTCAGCATATAGTTTGCCTCTAAAAGATAATATTTCTGTATAAAATGCTTAAAAAATGGATGTGTTTTTTTCTATAACCATTTTTGCTCAATTTTGAGAAATGCGTATTGATGGAAACCGTGTTTTCAGAAAATACGATAGTACAATCTTGTGGAAGATCGAAGTAAAAAATTAACTCAACAGCAAAAAAAAGGCAATAAAAGAAGAAAGGTGAAAAAATGCCACAAGAAGTAATGAGAGGATTAAAGGGTTTGGTGGTGTCGTCCACAAGCAATGGAGATTATGAGCTTGCACAACGAAAAGCTGAAGAAACAGGTTTGTCTCATCATCATGATCATTTCTTATTTTCTTTGTTTTCTTTCTTTTATTTTTATAAACTGTTGAATATGAAAGATAATAAATCATATAAAGTAATGAAAAAAGAAGTCGAAGATGGACCATATGTTAAAATAGCTTTGTGATTCCAAAAAATAAGAAAAATTATACGTTGGATTTGAATTAGAGAAAGTCGTTTAGAAATTGCTTTATGAAAATGGCTTTCATTAGAGGGTAACCCACCACAACGGCACAACTATTGTTACTTTATATATGTTTGGTACGTAATAAGTTACGACTAATCAAATATTCTCTCCGTTTCAAAATATAGAATGCTTAAGGTAAAGCACACATATTAAGTTAGTTTACTTTTTTTTTAAAAAAAATATCATATATATTTAAATTAAAAAAGATTCAACCAATAATAAAAAAGACTGCATAAGTAATGATTACAGATTATATACTTAAATTTGTATGGAAAATTACAAAATATCTTATATTTTGAAACAAAAAAAAGAGGCAAAAACATCTTATATATTGAAACGGAGGGAGTATAATATAGCCAAAAATTTCCGTACATACATTTCAACTTTTCTATAGTCCTCCGAAATTATTTTTCTACTTCAAACTTTTTATTACAAGAAAAAAAAAATTATAAAGCAATTTTTTTGGTTAAATACGATTTCTGTTTTGGGGTTTTTTTGGCTTAATGAGGAGATCATGATGCGAAAAAGAACATATATAGTTTTTGTTTAAAAAATATTTGTTTTTAGGTTCAGTCTTGGATAAAATTATAATAAAAATTGAAATATATATAATTAAGAAAAAATACTAAAATACCACTAAACTAATTATCTTTGTCAATGTCATATCATTTTAGTATATCTAATATATTTTAATATATTTAATCAAAAAAATAAAATTTTGATTGGTTAGCTCGGTATTTATGTAAAATTTGGTTCAAATAATCCGGTATAAAATTTGGTTCAAGTCCTGATGGATGATATAATTTCGGTTTTGTTCGGTTTGCTTGCATAAAATTGTGGATTGTATTTGAAGTCTATTAAGATAGTATTGGGCTTTTAATCAATATCTGAGCCCAATTCATTTCCCGCGTTATCTATAGTTCTTTCGATTTTTTTCTTTCAGTTTTCGAGAAACAATAATAATAATAGAAGTGTTTTTGTGTCTTTGTGACTTGTCAAAAAAAAAAAAAAAAAAAATTCAAAAGCTGTGAGAAGGTACCAAGCGGTGGCATGGCTGAGACAAATGGACCAAGGCGCGACGGAGACACTGCCGGAAAAACCGTCGGAAGACGAATTCTCCGTCGCCCTCCGCAACGGGCTCATTCTCTGCAATGTCCTCAACAAAGTCAATCCCGGTTCTGTTCTCAAGGTCCGATATATATATATATTTTTTTTTTTTCTAATATTTTCTTACTCCTTCAATGCAACGATCTAGAGTTTACGTTCCTGTGATTATTGAATCAGGTGGTGGAGAATCCGATTACGCCAGCGATTCAGTATGCGGAAGGCGCGGCTCAGTCCGCAATTCAGTATTTTGAGAACATGAGGAACTTTCTTAAAGCTGTTGAGGATATGCAGCTTTTAACATTTGGAGCTTCTGATCTCGAAAAGGTTACTTTATGTTTTGGCTATCGAGCGTACGCATATGTTATGTTCGATGAAATTCCTCAGAGAATGATTATGTGATGAAAGATTGTTACTTTGTTTTTGTTTTTGGCAGGGAGGATCATCGAACAAGGTAGTAGATTGCATTTTGTGTTTGAAAGGGTTTTACGAGTGGAAACAAGCGGGTGGAGTGGGAGTATGGAGGTATGGAGGGACTGTGAGGATAGTCTCTTTCAATCCAAAAGGTAGCTCTCCGCGGCAGCAGTATGGGATTGGTAGTGAAAGCACCACCACCGATGAGTCTGTTTCTTTGGATGAATCTGAGTCTTCTTCTCAGTATGATCAGCTTTTGGATTTTCTTCACCTTTCGAATCAGATCTCAACAGAGGAATCTGAAACTGCAATCTCCATGGCTTTTCTTTTTGATAATTTCGCGCTTCAGCTTCTACAGGCTTATATCAAAGAGAGTGATGGGTCAAACGATCTGCCTTTAAATGAAATGGTAGGTAAGACATGCTTGAGTTTATGTTTTGTTGCTCTGTATTTAGTTTTGCAGCAATGATACATTTAATACCTGTTGAATCATGTTTTAGAGGGATGATCTCTGTTTCACTTCTTCATTACGTTTATAGGTGATCGATAGCTTGCTAAACAGGGTAGTTAAGGATTTCTCTGCAATACTAGTTTCTCAGGGGACTCAGGTACTACTTACTCTGCATATATATATATATATATTTCATGGATTCTTCTTTTCTAATGTTAAGACAATTCTCTGGGGTTTATAATTAGTTTATGGTATACTTGCAGCTGGGTTCGTTTCTGAAGAAGATACTGAAATGTGATAATGGGGATCTATCAAGGTCAGGGTTTCTAGAAGCAGTCTTCAGATATCTTCAGCACAGAAAAGATCTGGTGAAAAAGGAGTTTTCAAAGTTTTGTAAATGTGGCGGAAAGCTTGAGTTTATTAGACCAAGCATCCGCGAGTTTTCTCCTAGTCATGCAGATGCTATTGGTGTTCAACAGAAAAAGCTGGAGGTCAGAATTTACAATTCTCTTCCGATACTATAATTTTTGAGTTTCTTGTGTTTTGAACCTTTTTATTTGGTTAATTCTTGAATGGTATGAGAATTTTTGTTATGAGATGGATTCATTTCTTCGTTGCACTCATGTAGGAAGTCAAATCAAATTTTGTGGAAACAAGATGCCAAGTTGAACAGATGCAGTCAGAATGGCAGGAAGAACTTCAAAGAATAGGTAATGAAATTTCTCTTAACCCAATTTTCATCTTCCTTGTGGCAAAAAAATTACATGATAACTCATCATCACCCTCTATGGCAGTTCATCACGTTAAATCCATGGAAGTTACATCTTCTTCTTACCACAAGGTTCTGGAGGATAATCGCTTACTTTACAATGAGGTCCAAGATCTCAAAGGTACCACCACCTATTACATCCTTGCATTTGATTTTTAGTGTATTAACTTGTGTTATCAATGTACTGTAGGGACCATTAGAGTCTACTGCAGAGTCAAACCTTTCTTACAAAAACAAAAAGATATGCAATCAACTGTGGATTATATTGGAGATAATGGTAATATTATAATTAATAATCCTTTCAAGCAGGAAAAAGATGCACGAAAAATATTTGCCTTCAACAAAGTATTTGGACAGAATGTCTCTCAAGGTATGTTTTGTTATTCCATCGACGTCCATCTACAAGTGTATTTTAATTTTCACTAAGATATTTTGAGACTTTTGTTATATATGACTTAGCTTAGTATTGGTTGCTTTTGCACCACCTAACTATCTGGTTTTTTACTTACCAGAGCAAATCTACATAGACACTCAACCGGTAATAAGGTCTGTCCTCGACGGATTCAATGTTTGTATCTTCGCGTATGGGCAAACTGGTTCAGGGAAAACGTATACGATGGTATGAACATTTTAGCTTGCACAGTTACTCCCATAAACCATCTTTACTTTCTTCTTATCTCTTGGACATTGACTGGCTTATCTCTTTTTTTCCTTACAGAGTGGACCAGATCTGATGACTGAGACAACTTGGGGAGTGAACTACCGAGCTCTACGTGATCTTTTCCAGCTTTCAAATGCAAGAACATATGTGGTGACTTACGAAATTGGAGTCCAAATGATCGAAATATATAATGAACAAGTTAGAGATTTACTAGTCAGTGATGGTTCCTCTAGAAGATATCCTTTCATATACTTTATAATGAAGAGTTCTTCAGTTCTTTTCATATATTAACATATTCTTTTTCCTCAAAGAGTCCCGTAATCCTTGACCAGCTTTTCACATTAGACATACGCAATAATTCTCAACTCAATGGCCTTAATGTACCCGACGCAAGCTTGATTCCAGTTTCTAATACTCGAGATGTTCTTGATTTGATGAGGATTGGCCAAAAGAATCGTGCAGTGGGCGCTACTGCTTTGAATGAGAGGAGCAGCCGTTCTCATAGGTAATTATTTTTAGTTCAATTTCTTAATTCAAGCTCTAAACTTTTTCTGTGATCATGTAATTGTCGTTGAACTGATGTATATTCGACTGCAGTGTATTGACCGTTCACGTCCAAGGAAAAGAATTGGCCTCAGGATCCATTTTAAGAGGCTGCCTTCATCTAGTGGATTTGGCTGGAAGTGAAAGAGTAGAAAAATCTGAAGCTGTAGGCGAGAGACTCAAAGAAGCTCAATACATAAACAAATCGTTGTCTGCACTAGGAGATGTCATCTATGCACTTGCACAAAAGAGTTCCCACATTCCCTACAGAAATAGCAAGCTTACTCAAGTTCTGCAGGACTCCTTAGGTAAAACACTAAGACGAGGTTTTGCAAGTGATTTTTGTTTACCAGGTCTGTTTTGTTTTCTTTGTAGCCTCATCTCTCATCTATGAAACTATGTGCAGGTGGTCAAGCCAAAACTTTAATGTTTGTGCATATTAATCCTGAAGTTAACGCGGTAGGAGAGACTATCAGCACCCTTAAGTTTGCCCAAAGGGTTGCATCTATTGAACTTGGAGCAGCTCGATCAAACAAGGAAACCGGTGAAATTCGAGATCTTAAGGATGAGGTATATACATATGTGTTAAACTAGGGCTTTACTGTGGGCTTATTACTCAAGTCCCTTCACATCTATCCAATGTGGGATCTTTCTTCACAATATGGCACCCGTTTCATTTTCGTTGCAAAAAGGGAAATAAATATGTGGTAACAATTGTCTCTTTCACATTTGCAGATATGTAGCCTTAAATGGGCAATGGAGAAGAAGGAAGCAGAGCTGGAACAATTGCGATCAAGTAACATTCGGAACACAACTGAATGTCAGAGAGCAAGAGCAGTTTCTCCTTTCCATCTCCCAAGAAATGGTAACGGTGCTGGAACAGAGGCAAGTCCACAGCCAAACGACAGTACCAGAAGCTACGAGGTGAAACCACTCAGAGACTAGTTATGTTTTTTTTAACTTTATAACTGATCAGTTGGCAATAGAACTATTATCAATATCTTTATAACTGATCAGTACCAAAAGCTACGAGGTAAACTCACTCGGAGACTAGATTTTTCTTTGTTTATATGATCATCTAATCAGTTTAGTAAACGCCATTTGCAGACCAGAAGTTGCTCAACTGGCAAGCAGAGAAAGTCAGGGTTTCCATCTGCACTGAGAAACAGAGAAGCAAGCCCGAGGATGCCGAATCTAGCAGAAGAGAGGTTAAATCCGAGTCCGAATAGGAGGTCACTATCCACAGATAGAGGATCTGCCATCAAAAGCAGGAATAAGCCCGAAGTTACTCAAAACCTTCCGGTTGCAAGAACACCTTTTCCAGCTAGAGTACCAGTAGCCAAATCCTTTGCAACTGTTCCATTGAACCCATCAGCAGAAATCACTTCAGAGACATTTCACAATCATCAGAAGTTAAGTGCTCGAAAGCTTTTCCCCGAGATTGAGGAGGAACACATCAGGCATACACTTCATATACGTCAAGGTGGTGTTAAGAAGACCAAAGCTGAGAGCAGTAAATCCAAGGCAAAGCAACCATCGCCTGGTAGGTTTCAGAAACTTGATGTTGGGATCAGTTTGCGTTCTGAGGCAGATTCTGAAGCAAAGGTAGGAAAGTATCAGACCCAAAAGGGGAACAACAACCACAATGTGATACACTCAAGATTCCAAAACTTTGACGTGGGTATCAGCCTGTTCTCTGACCTCTGTGCCGGTGACAAATCAGATTCAACACTCAAGAGTGATTCCTCAGAGACAGACAACGAACCGCCCTTGAAATCGAAGAATTCCCAAAGAAATGTGTCCAAAAACTCCCTGAACAACAAACTAAGGTTACTATGAACTCCACAAGATCTTTCACTACGTATACTCAAACAAGTGTTAACTTCATTCATATATACCGCGCAGGGCGATTTATGCTCATGAGGACACTTCACTCGTGGATGACAAGCCTTCGAATGGTACAGCCCATATCAAAGAAGGTAATAGCAATATATCTATGCCCGAGTTCAGGAGAAGCCGTTCAACGCATCATGCAAGGTTCATGGTACCATAGAAACATATCCAAAACTACAATACACCTATCTCATAAATCCCTCACACATCATTATCCTTTGTACATTCACAACTTGAAGTTGGGTTTTCTTGGTTTTGTTATGTTCTTTTCCATGGTTGTGACTGAGATTGAACCGTTCCGTTTATTATATGAACGAGTGTCCCATGCCACAAAAAGATAGTATATTTATTCTTCTTGAAGTTCGTTGCTAACTAAATTGTTCATTTAGATAATTAGATATCCCGCAAAAACAGAGTGAGTCACAACATATATGTTCTTTGTGTTTGACATTAGGTTTTCTATATCTAGTGCTAGACACAATTTTAACAAATTTTGGAACATCAATACAATCACTATATTTTTTAAATCTTCATTAGAGCTGATAAAACAATCTCAGCTAGGAAATTAAAAACAAAAATTGATTTCTTGGAGCCGTTCTGTCACACAGGTCTCATATACAATACTTATATATATCTAAGTAACATCAACACAAAACATTACATATATGTAGGCAAATTAATTATAGTGTTAACAATGTCAATGCTTATGGTGCTGTGTGTAAATGTAGTCTAAGTGAGCTTCCGTCATCATCCTTCTCTTCAAACATTCTTCATCTCCTTCTCCACAATAATCCATCCCCATCAATTTCTATTTTTAGAAAGACAAGAAAAAAACTCACAGGTTAAGAAATAGATCTTTGGTTCTCCATATAATTTACTAATTATGAGATACTTTTGAATACAATTAGGAAGAAATAAAAAAATATACCACTGAGTTTCTCATATCAAAGTAAAAGTTGCAGACTAAATTTCGAGTTCAAATTTCAAGTTAGGAAAGAAAAAATTAATAAGAAAAAAAAAAAAAAAAAAAAACAACCAACGTAACTGAGAAGATTTTTCTTGGTATGCATCTGAAATCATATTTTAAGTGGTTGTATATGGACTTACATTAACCGAGTCTTCTTCCACTGATGTAGCTGAGACTAATGGGTTCAGCTCTGGATCCTCTTTTCCTGGTTGTTAAGATTGAAAGTTTTAGAAAGATGATTTTGTATTGATAATACAAATTTAAAAAAACTTAATCATTACTGTGTTCAACATACCTCTTCGAATTGCAGACGAACTTGTTGATAAAATAAGGAAGAGAACACACAAAACAAGGCACAAGGTTTGCTTCATGTTCTTCGGCTGAGAGAGAAAGAGCAAGTGAGAAGTTTGTGACAGACAAATAACGAATATATAAATACACCGAGTCGATCTGAGATTCCGTTTTTTTAGAAAAATATAATACCCATAATTTGGTTGATTTTTTGTTTTTTTTTTGGTTCACGTCAATATCTCAAATTTGAATCAAACTATTAAATTAAATGGGGACTTAAGAAATGTCAAATGCCAAATTATGTCCTCAACACTAATGTATACAAAAATTAAAAATCACGTAATATATAGTATTAAAATTTTAAAATGTTAATGAGATAATATGATTTTAAGTTGATTAATATGAGCCATACACATAAAATTAAGGGGGACAGGGAAATCTTTTGTAATTCGGGTGAGTGCCAAGTTTCACACTAAATAATTGGGGAAAGAGTGTGGTCCAACCAAAGTCTTAGACATACTAATGCTAAAGTCTTGCCTGTTCTGTCAGAGTTTTTCCAATCTAAGTCAACTCTTCCGACAATTGTTTGACAGCTGTTTCCCATCCCCCTTCCCATTCTCTGTTCAACCTTTTTCTTTTCTTTTATATATTTTGCTTTATAATTGTTGTTATTTTATATTAAATAACTACTATAATATTAATTATTTATACTAATATTTTTGCAGCAATTATTACTCAAAAACAAAAATATTTTTTCAAAAGTTTTTGCATTTAATGTATTGACTTTAATATTAGTTACTAAAAATTTTAAATTAGTTATAAGTAAGGTTTTAAAAAATAAAGAAATTTTTCTATCTCATTTAAACATAAATATATATATATATAACTTTTTTTTCATTTTTATTTGAATTTATATTTATATTTAAATTATATTGAATTATTCTATAATACATTTAGTTAATAAAAAATGTGATTTTTTCCTGCATATGATGTAATACAAAATTTTAAAAACAGACATATATTACTCAATTTACGGATATAATATCCCACATCGCCTAAAAAATTTGGGCAATAGTTTAGAGTCATACTATTAAAGAGACCAAAATGATTCATAATACAAAAATTTTGATTTTTCAGGCATTCAAGCTTAAAAAAAAATTATTTGGTTTATTCTGATTCTTTATTAAAGATTTGTAAAAAATTAAATATTATAAATATTTATATTTTATAAAAAATAGAATTACTATAAATATTTACATTTTTTAGAAATTTAAACTTTATAAAATGTTAAAAATATTAATAATATTTAAATGTTCATGAAGTTCCAAATTTATAAAAATAAAATTATTTTAAATATTTAAATTTTTTAGAAATTTAAACTTTATAAAATGTTAAAAATATTAAAAATATTTAAATGTTCATGAAGTTTCAAATTTATAAAGTGTAAATATTATAAATATTTTAACTTTTAAAAAAGTTAAAAATCCTTTAAAATATTAATAATATATTTAAACTTTTACGAAACTTCAAATATGATAAATACTTAATTTTTAAGAATTCTAAGTATTATAAATATTTAAACTTTATAAGAAGCACCAATCTTATAAAATGTAAATGGTTACAATCTTAATAGTTAACATAACAACTCAAGCTAATATTAATAATACAAGACAATAAAGATAAAAAATTAAGATGACATTGCGAGTTAAAAAATCTCGGGACGGAGTTATATAGCAGAACGGGTTTGTCGATATTTACATAAATTTAAAATATCATTAAATTGGTGTTACACGGATAAAACATCATTTCATTATTTTGTTAACACTATTTGTATCAGAGAATAGACATATCAAATTAAATTGATTAAATAAATATTATGTAAAAAAAAATTATATTGCGGTATTATATGGTTTAAACTTTAAATCATAAAATTAAAAATTATTATATAATTATAACATATTTAACCAACAAATAAAATTTATAATTTAAATGTTTTAGTTATAAATGATTTGCACCGCGGTGTACCATGAGTCCTAATCTATTATACTAATATAATTGTAAAGTATGGATTTTTTTTTAAGATGGTAAATTAAAAACAAGTATTATCGTAAGTAATATTTTCATATGTAGTGTAGACATAATAATTAGAATAAATGGTGGAACGTTGGCAGGTAATTAGTAGCATTGAATAAGAAATTAAAACCATAACGAACAACTATAAATATTTAACGAAGAATTTATAAATATTTTGGAGAAATAACAAAAGTTGTGGACGAAATTGCATAACACATATAAGCAAAACCGGCAAAGCCTATGCAAGAGGCAACACTGCCACTGTCCTTTAATGCTATAGTCACTCTCCCTCTCTACACCATTTATTCTGTTTTTATGTCGATGTCATACCAGTACCAATAAATAAATGTAAACGCAAACTAAAAGGTTGACATCTAAATAATAAGTACACTTTGATGACGAAAACAACGAGATAGAACGAAACAATATACACCACGTTTAATTGGTAGTACAAACAACATATTCTTTTATTATTCGATATATTTATTTTTGCTAACCAAATATTAATTTAAAAGAGAATTTTAAAATTCGTGGTCTAAACCGGAGTAAAAAAGTTTACAAAATTAGTTGCTGAAATTAACGATTTCGAAGAACAATCAAGACAGTCAGCCGACATTGAACTTGCGCAGGATCCTCAAAAACATGAAGAAAGGAAAGGAAGAGTGAAGTAAACTGAACTCATCCAGCAGATTGGAAAAAACGGAGCAATCATCAGGGGACTGCAGCATCGCCAGTAATTCAGCACAAACTGTTTCAAAAATCAGACAGTCAACACCAGACGCTAAAATGGATGCCATTGCCCAAAGCAACGCCTGAAGCTCCGAAAGAAGTGGTGAAGGACCGCGTCGCTGACTCCGTGCTCCCAATAACAACGTTACATCCTCACTATTGCAGAACCACCAACTTAACCCTTCCAAAGAATCTGATGCCTTCCAAGATCCATCGATCTGGCACCGGGGAACGGGGATCCGGACCTCCAAGGTTAAAGGATCAGAAAGGGTCGAAAAGGAGGATTTGGCTTCTTCCCATAACAACTTATCAGTAGCCGCCTGAATCAGAACATCACCCGATTTTGCCTCAATTCCCTAAAAAACTTTTTTATTTCTATCTTTCCAGATAGACCAGAAGATCCATGGTAGGCGAAAACTAATATCCGAGACAGCCGACTGGGACGACGCTCGCTAAAATAGGAAATCAAGATTTGAATAAAGAGAACCAAAGGGGAATCCATCAATGCATATATCTAACGGGACAAATTCCAAATTCGACGCGATCGGGAACACTCAAAAAGAGCATGATTGATAGTCTCCACCTTCGAGCCACATCGTGTACATAGAGGATCACCCGGACACCCCGATGAGCCAAGCGTTCCAACACAAGGAGGGAGCCGGAAGCAATCTGCCAGAAAAAGTGCTGGATCTTTAGGGGAACCTAAAGTTTCCAAGCCTGAGCCCTAAGAGGCGTGTGTAGAAAGGTAAACTCCAATGGAGATTGTTGTATTGATCATTCATATATTTATATACAACATAGTCGAGTCTATCTATTCATAAAGAGATATACACTAGAGAGATATATAGATATCTAGAAAGATTGATGTATATCTTGTCTAACACTCCCCCACAGACTAAGCGGGTGGTTTGCGTACGCTGAGGTTGTCGCGAAAGTTGAGGAACAGAGGCGAAGGCAGTCCTTTGGGGAAAACATCCGCAAATTGTTGAGCGGACGGAACGTGGAGGACGCGCACATGACCAAGGGTAACCTTTTCTCTAACAAAGTGAATATCAATCTCCACATGTTTGGTTGTTGATGCTGGACCGGGTTGGAAGACAAATAAATTGCCGAGACGTTATCACTATAGACAATAGTTGCACGATCCAATGGAATGTGCATTTCCAAGAGAAGGGTACGTAACCAAGTAGCCTCAAACACAGCATTGGCAACGCCGCAATACT
Source organism: Camelina laxa (assembly GCA_024034495.1). Lineage (NCBI taxonomy): Eukaryota > Viridiplantae > Streptophyta > Magnoliopsida > Brassicales > Brassicaceae > Camelina > Camelina laxa. The sequence goes on along the minus strand of CM043882.1, from coordinate 17,323,269 downwards.
CGGCTTCAGCACTCGAACGAGAAACCGTGTGTTGGCGTTTAGAAGACCAAGAAACGAGATTGTCACCAAGAAATACGCAATAACCGGAGGTAGAGCGGCAAGTTGACGGACAACCAGCCCAATCTGCATCTAAATAAGCAATAAGACTAGTGGCGGAGGACCGGTAAATATGAATGCCGTGACGAATAGTCCCTTTGACATAGCGGAGAATGCACTTAAACGCCTTGAGATGAGCCTCCCGAGGATCATGCATAAACAAGCAAACCTGCTGGACCGCAAACGCAATATCCGGACGTGTGAAGGTCAAATATTGAAGGGCACCCGCCAAGCTGCGGTACAATATTGGGTCGGAGACAGGCGGTCCATCATCCTGATCAAGTTTTGTCTTCGTATCAGCCGGTGTGAGACACGGATTGCAGCCTGTCATACCCGCACGATGGAGAATGTCAGCAACATAGTTTTGTTGGTTGAGAATTATAAACTCTTAAAATTATAAACTCTTAATAATCGTTTTTAGTGTAAGTGATATTTTTGAACTAAAATATTTATTTAAAAAATAATTTTAGAATAAAAACTTAATCTACTAGTATTTTAGAGTACTTTTTTGAAAATTAAAATCAGTATAAGTAGAGTTTCTTCTATTCGTCTAATTGATATAATATACACAATACATGGATGGATTTTGCACACCAAACAATGGACTTGTTCACATGCAAGTTTTTGGGAATTGGTAACTTTGGTACAACGTTTATGTGTACCATTAAAAAGGTCACAAAAGTTCTATAGAATGACTGCATAGATCTATATCTTTTAAAAACTTATTTTGATCATTAATCTATATCTTTTGAAAACATATTCTATCAAGAATGATGGATCATTACGTTATTGTACATATTTTTTATTTTATTTTTTGTCAACAAACACTCCATTAAATTAAGTTACAAGGTTTTTGGTACTTTCCTCTAGAGAAAACATACTACAACCAACTAACTTACACAGGAGGAAAGAAAACCACAGTATGTTGCTTAAATAGGTACACAACACCCGGAAAGATAACCAACATAAAAATAAACTAACACTAGAGTACAAACAGCATAAGCTAAGATAAAGCGGTACTGAAATCCTAAAGATAGTAAGATACACCAAGGAGATAAGCCACATGATGTGACAAGAGGTTGACCAAGACCGAATCACTGGCCGCAAAACGACATATTGCCACATTGGAATACAAAGATTCCGAAGGGTTTTTAAAAACCTAACTCGCACTAAAAATGATGAATCTTCAGCTCCCTGAACAAGGAGACAGCATGTAGGTTGGGAATGAATTCCCAAAAGTCGAGTTCCGGAAAAAGATCAATGATAAAACCACCTTGCCACACCACATTGAAAAATCTGAACCAAGTGGTTACCATAGGACAAAGAACGCGAGGAGACCGTGTGGACAAGGGATTTGAGGGGGGAAGAACATAAGCACCACCACAAAAGAACAAAGAAAGTTGGACATGCACTCCATAAGACACCACCATAAAAAAGAAAAATCTGGTAATACACTCTAAAAGATTGCAAATTAAAGTTACAAAACCAAAATATTGCATACTTCCAATGGGGGTCCATTTTGGTTACAGCATTCATCGTATTTTCTCGGTTACAAGCAACCGGAATGCCTAGCATAAAAGCAACAAAATCTTGGTATACAAACCCATCTTTCTTAAAATTGTCTCGGCTTTTACCAGCCGGATTTTCAAAAAGTACATGGTTTCTAAATATTATCCCAAAAACCCACAAACTGTTGAATGACAACAAAAGCCCCAAAATGGAACGTGAGGAACTACTTGGACTTGTCACGGGGGATGAACACTGTGTCACAAACCAAGAATGCAAAAGCACTTCCACATCCACTAAGGTTCTTCTTGGGCTAATATGTTCCAATACTAAGAGGAATAAACACTGATCCATAAACAAGGAAAGCACACACATGCCCATCTTCATTAAAAAATTTCTTATGCTTGTCAGGCCCAGTGACAAAAAAATTAGGCTATGGCCCAACAGATTCACAATTAGGGTTTTGACCCTTCCTCGCCAAAAATTTCTGAGGATACAACGGTTGAACGGTGACACATCAACGCGCGCCGGAGGATATTTTTGGTCTAGTGGAGTAGGTCTCACCCACAGGTGGAAGGGGACTCTTCTAGCATCTTGCGGATTTGATGGATATGGACTAGCGACCAAGATACATGGTGGAGATAAAGGATTCACAGGTGATCCAAATACCAATCTCGACGATGGGGGCGAGTTTTCTTGTCGGACAAAAAGGACAACCTTTGTGAGAAGATCTGTCTTCAGAAATAATGAAGACCAGAATAGAAGGTAGGCAAGAGAGAAAAATGGAGAACACTAAGCAAGAAAGCAACATCATCCTTCGACCTTAGGCAGTTCATGGCGGAAGGAAGTTCTTCGGGCAGAGATCTCGAGATAGACGAAAACAGGGAGGTTCCATCCCCATCAAATTCTCAACAGCGGAGAAGACATATGTAGTTCTCGGCGGCGGAAAACCGATACCCCGGAATGATATGAAGTCTTGGGGAAGAGTCATCTCGTCGGCAAAAAAATCTCGAGAAGCTTCGCCGTAGCATGGCTTCACTCCTACGATGTACCATGCGACAACAAAATGAGAGGAAATAAATCGACATCTTTTCTTCGGTGACGGGTTCAGCCGACGCAAGGAGGGAGAATTCTCGCCGGTATAAAACCAATGGAGGGAGGGATAGTAGATCCGCAAAGAGTAGACAGTAGGCAGTCTCCAACCACCAGATCCGTTAATTCAACGTGAACAAGGTGGTCGAGAAAGTAGATCCAAACTGAAACTAAACCGGGAATGATGTAGCGCTGGAGTAACAGACCCACCACTGCTTCCCCTTGTAGTCCCAACTAGATTCATAGTGGGAGCACAGAAGAAAAATCTCACCGGTGCAAACGGTGGAGTGTGAAACCCACACTTGGACTACCATATTCGAGAAAGTGAGAAAAGAAGGCTTTTCAAAAGTCGAAGAACTATCGCCGGAGAAACCTCTTTTTAAAAATGAATGGCTATCTCGACTTCTGTGCATGGGAGAGTTTACATTTTTTTTTTTTTTGTCATTTTTTTGAGTCCTTTTACGTTATTGTACGTATATGATTATATAAAGAGAATCTTAGATCAAGACACACTTTTTATAGAACTTTGTTCAATTGACACACTTCTTGACCATAGCACACTTTTCACCTCAATTTCTACTGTTCACTTGCTTTTTAGACCACTTTACCCTCTATAACATTTCATATCTCTTATCTCCTTCTTCTCTCTCCCCAATTCTCTTTACTCAATTCTCTCTTTTTGTTTTTCCTAACTCTTTTTATTTTTCTCTCTTTTTATTTTTGTAATCAATTTATTTACATATTTAGACATATATTGTCAATTTTTTTTACATAATGCATTATAATTATATTTTTCCTACAGTTTAAAATCTATTTTACTATATTTAGGATGAATAATTATGCCACACATTATCCATTTATCACTGAATATTTGTTCAATATTATGTGGATACTCAAACTAGGTAGATGGATACTTATGGATGATCATCTTAAAAAAATGAATGTCTAATTAATCAAACATCATGTCGTACATATCGTGATGATGTATGAGATACTATCCAAGTGGTTGAATCAATGTGGTTATTATGTGTCCTATAATGTAACATCTTAGAAATACTCATTCATGTGGTCAATTATCCAAGCAGGTGAATCTATGTGGTCAACTATCCAAGCGGTTGAATCCACTTGTTCATATGACTAATGTCATTAATATTTACTAGCTAGTTTATTCATTCATACAACCATTCATACATAACCAATCCACATTTATTCATACAACCATCAACACATAACAAATCTACAGTTCATATCCATCAAAAACTAGGTTTGTATAATGAAAATTTGATGCCATCATGTGGATGACGTGCTATGGATACTGATTAGTTATACATTATCTATTTATATTTGAATATTTATTCGCTATTATGTGGATGGTTAACATATCTAGATGAATACTTACTTTTGGACGACCAGAGAAAAATATATGAATACCTAATTATCCAATTATAGTTGAATATTTGTTAATTGTTATGTGGATGCTAAAAATGTCTTATTATGTGGATACATATTTGTGGATACGTATTTGTTGATACATATTTGTGGATACGTATTTATGGATACGTATTTGTGGATACTAATGTCTTATTTGTGGATACTTATTCTAAAATCAAATCCACATGGATGATGAGTTATACACGTCCAATAAAAACTACCTGTGTTTTGGTGATACAATCGTTGTTAACTATCAAACAATTTTTTCCTCATCAAATCCCCTAAAAAACTAAGCATGAGACCGTTCATTATATCATATCCTAAACCCTAAACCCTAAACCCTAAACCCTATACCCTATACCCTATACCCTAAACCCTAAACCCTAAACCCTAAAGCCTAAAACCTAAGTCCTAAACTTTAGACCTTAACCTTAGATCATAAACCATAATCATAAATTTTAATAAATGTAGCCAAATATTAAGATCTTTTACTATAAAACATGAAACTGACATGCTCCAACCTGTAAACCTTGAACCTTATGTTATGCCAAAATTTTGACTTCTTGCATTACATTCTTTATAAATTTCCAAATTCATTGATGTTTTTTTGCTATTATGTGGATGGTTAACATGCATAGATGGATAATTATTTTTGGATGACCAGAGAAAAAAACATATGAATACCTAATGAATTAAAAAAATTGTGGTTTAGTAAAGTAATGATGGTAAAACTATCAAACAATTTTAATCTTTCATGTCCATAAACTCAAGTCCACATGGACGCTAAGTTATACACGTCCACTAAAAATTATTTGTGTTTTGGTGAAATAGTCATTGTTAACTACCAAACAATTTTAACCTCATCATATCCCCTAAAAACCTAAGCATGAAACCATTCATTATATCCTATACTAAACTCTAAACCTCTAAGTCCTAAACCCCTAAAACTCTAAAACCTAAACCCTAAATCCTAAATTTTATATCATAAACCATAATCATAAATTTAATTTCATAGCAATTGCAACAAATATAGCCAAATTTGAAGATTTTTTACTAGAAAACATAAAACTGATGGTCAATAACATATGAAAAAAATTTGATGGATGATATTATATATATTGAACATGAAACTAAATAATCATAAACATATAAGCATCTGGATTTGATTTTGTGAATGATAAATATATCAAATTGCAAAATTAAAAAAAAAGATATAAATGTGGCTAAGTAATATATATATATATATATATATATATATATTGTTATCCATCACTCAATATTATTCAAACACATATATCAAAGAAAGGGAGTAAGATAAATAAATAAAACAAAATTATTTGAAAATAGAGAGAGAGTTAGAGAGGGTGAGAAAGAAAGATAAAGGAAAGTAAATAAAGTAAAAAATAAAAAATAAAAGAAAGATGTGTGGTGGGAAATAATGTGTTTGGAGAGAGAGTTAGAGGGTAAAAAAGTAAAACACTATAAGAAAAGTGTGTGATGGTTCAAAAGTGTGTTAGAATGCAATTATTTTATAGAAAAGTGTGTTAGAATGTAAAATTTTGTTATATAAACTCACATATTTTGGGACACTCACTTATTACGCCTTGAGGAGACAAACCCTAACCCCAAAGCTTTATCTCTTTAGCAATGACAAGGACAAGACACCACTTACTTCTATGGAATCTTATATCACAAAAATAAACCTATTTTATAACCTTTACATCTATATAAATACACAAACAAACACTACATAAGTGTAGCACGTGAGCGGAATCTGCTCACACCGATACTAATCTATACTAATAAAAGTAGAAGGTATAAGCTCTTAGGAGTCTACCTAGGATTTAAAACAAATAATAGGGATTCAACATGTCACTAATTAACATTTTTTAAATTTCCAGAATCTTTTATATTAAGATTTTTTTTAAATGACCAATCGCGATCAGACAACTTAATATTTAACATTTTTGAAATTATGTTAAATTTCTATATTAATGTATTTACAACGTCCCGCATCGGCTAGAAAAATTTAGACACTGGCTAAGAACCATTATAAATAAGACTAATATGCTTCCAATTACGAATGAGCACGAAGCTTGATTTATTAGGCATCAAAATTTAAAAATTATAAAAGTTTAAAATATTATAATTATTGAACCTTTTAAAAAGTTCAAATATTATAAATATTTAAACTTTATAGGATATTTAAAAATATTATAAATACCTCCATAGAAAGTTTAAATATTATAAATATGTAAACTCTATTAGAAGTTTAAATATTATTAATATTTAACTCTATTGTTTTTTAAAGTTCAAATACTAAATATTTAAACTTTATGGGATGTTTAAAAATATTATAAATACCTCCGTAGATAGTTTTAAAACATTTAATCGAGATTTGACATATCATTCATTAACATTTTTTAAATTTTTAGAATTTTCTATATTAAGATTTTTCAAAACGACCAATTGAAATCAGACAACTCAATATTTAACATTTTTGAATTTATGTTAAATTTCTATATTAAAATACTTATAAATTACTGAAACAAGATTCTAGCAAATTTACGTTGTTCACTATGGGCACTGGAGGCGTTGCAGGTATTGAATGTAACTCAGATTGAAGTGACGCTGGATAATGCTGCAGCGGCTGCTGCAATTAACAACCCGCGAGAATGGCCAAGGTATGATTATGTGCTGAGAGATATCCAAATGATCTTATCAAGTTTTACCTACTGGGAGTGTCACCAAGTAGATGGCTCAGCGGATAAGGTGGCAATGACTATTGCTAAGAATGTCACATGAAACGGTAGACTTCAGTCATATTTATCACTTGGGGGGCCATCTTGGCTGCATGATCAAGTGAGGAACGATAGTGAAGAAGGAGTTTGATGACTGGTTCCAGTTTTGTTTGGTTTCTCTGTTTTTAGCCGTATCATTTCGAGGGTCGATTGACCTCAGTGTCAAGTGTGGTTGTTGGTTCTTTTATTTTTCTTTGTTTCTTTTTCTTTGTACGCTTTTCAATCTCTTGGCTCTATCAGACGACATATATATATATATATATATATATATATATATATATATATATATACTTATAAATAAGTGTATTTACAACGTCCCTCATCGGCTAGAAAATTTTAGACAATGACCGAGAACCATTATAAGACTAATATGCTTCCAACTACGAATGAGCAGGAAGCTTGATTTATCAGACGTCCAAATTTAAAATTTTAAAAGTTTAAGATATTATAATTGTTAAAACTTTTAAAAAATTCAAATATTATAAATATTTAAACTTTATATGATGTTTAGATATATTAGAAATACCTCCAAAAAAAGTTTAAAATATTATAAATATTTAAACTCTATAAGAAGTTTAAATATTATTAATATTTAACTCTAAAAAAATTAGAAAATGTTTTTATGTATGACTTTATAGATGATTTGATATTGTTTCTGTAAACTTATTTTTTGGGTCAAAGGAAGAAGGATTGACGTCGCAAGATCTTGATTTGATGTTGTTTGAATTAATTTTTGAGGTTTAAAGAAGAATGATCGATGAAAAGCACACATGTTTTATTAGGTATACATGTGTTCATATTACTTTCTCTACAAGTAATTTGCAATTTTATAGTATTAAGGATTTTGGGTTGAAAAGTTTCAATACGTGTGGATATAAAACCGAATAAGTATACAGGTGAAAGTATCAATAATTGGGTGCATGTAGTGACTAAGCTGGTCCATGAATTGCACAAATTTTATAAGACAAGAAGCAATTATTTTGGTCTTAGAGTTTGATGGGTTAACAAGTTTGTGTGGTAGTCTAAAAAAATTTTTTTAAATGATTATTCAGTGGCAAAATGTGAGGAAGCTGATGAGGAAGAGGAAGAAGAAGAGTATAACGAAGAACCGGACGACAAAAGTAATGATGATATTTATCATGAAAATTTGACAATGAAAATGATGAGAAAGAATATGAAGAGTAAGAAAGCAGTAAAAATAAATCACGAAGACATAGATGGTGGTGGTCAATTAAATATATAAAAAAACAAGATTAGTTCATAATTATAAAAATGTTTTGTTTGTCTGATGATCAAAGAAACGGTTTATGATATGCTAGGTCACCAGTTCGTTCCGCCTCGCCTGGACGTCCAATTAGTTTCATGATTCTTTTGATCAGATTTGAATTTTTAATACAAGTGCTTTTATATTTTTAAAATTTTGTATCTGAAATAAAACTTTAAAATTTTCACCAGTCAATTGTAATTTAAAATTTTATATAAGCTAATAATTTATAATTGTCATCAATCATATATAATTTTTACCAAAATATAACAAATAAACCCACACATAGCTTGGGTTCAAAACCTAGTAAGTAATAATACTACATACAAAGTAATTGTATCAGTGATACACATGTGAAATGATAGTGTATTGTAAACTGATACGTTGAGTAAAGTTAACTGTGAAGATATAGAAAAATTGGTATTTTCTTTGAACATAAGAATTTGCATGGATAAGAATCCTTTCTCTGTTATACACTAAAACAAGAGTTATTCTCTATTTCCCTTACCTTTGTTGTTATCTTTGTAAGTCTTCTCTACTGTCTCCTTTCACTCCTGATCAGTTTACAACTAGGAGGATTAGTTATATCACTTAATGGAAGTGTTATGTCGTTGTAGTATATAAAGGATAAAACGGATGAGTTTGTCAACTGATCATGTCTCATTTCAGGCAGCGTCTAGACTCTCTCTTAACTTGAGCGTCTCAAGTTTTAGTTTCCTTATTGCTTCTCTCCCAAAAGTAAGGTATTAGAATCATCTTATAATGTATTGATTAGCTTCTTAACATTGTCTTTCATATTCCCACAAGGTTGCATCAAGAAAAAGAAGATAAAATCCATGTACTCGCGTCTTTCTTAGGTTAGGCGATATTGAGAACTAATTGAGCAGCAAAGGTTCTCTTGATTTACAACGTGCCTTCCCTAGCGGAGCGGGCTGAGACGGTAAGCATTGTGGAACACCTCTCTCTAGCTACATCTTCAATCACTCTGCTCCGATCCATTTCAAAACTCTAAGAATCTGTTTATTGTTGATGTTCAGATCGGTACAATTAGAATATTTAGTTCGGTCTAAAATGGGGGTCGAAGTTCTCTTTATTAGATGGAAAGATCGAGCTACCAGTTGGGTTGACGAGCTAGAAAAAGGCGAGATAAAAGCAAAAATGACGAGCTGCGAGCTCGTAGATTATATACTTCGAGAAGCGGTTCTTCTACGAAATCTCCTTTTTTACTTTTTTTGACCCCTTTCCTGTACGCCGTACGTCCACTATTTATTGGTTACTGTGTCGGTTCGTTCACCAAAAAGACCATTATACCCTCTTGGGAATAATAATCTCTTTGGGCCTGTCTTTGGGCCGAGCCTCTTGTGGGAGTGAGATCCACCCCTAACACTATTCCCCCCCCATCTTCAGTTCGTAGCTATGCGAAGAACTCTATGTTGCTCGGTGATAATTTGGACTGCTGAGTCTCCAAATTATCTTGGTGGACAAATATCGGGAAATCAGAGAGTCGAGCGTGAGATATCCCGTTTTTTGAGGGAAGTTCTCTTTGTCACGCGTTAGCTTCGGTGCGCGTGACGTCCGAAAGTCGTAACGTCGCTTTGATTCTCGACTTGTAATGATGACTTCGAGAACCTTCCTTCCCTTCTCTATAAATATCCCCCCCTCTCACTGTTTTCCATTTCATTTCTCTCCATCGTTATTTCCTCAGCTCGCAGCTCCAGGTATTCTCCTTTCTTGCTTTCTAGCTCATCTATATATTTTATCTACCTGAATTTTCTATGGCTTCCCCCGGTCCACTTCGTCTGATTCTTCTACAGCGAGCCATCTTTGCCATAACACCTCGTCGAATTCCAGCAGATCAGGTCGTCGTAGGGTTAGACCTCCAGCAGGCAGTCTCGTTTCGTCGGGGTCTTCGACTAGCTCTGACAATACTAACTTGGCCGAACTCCAGCGTCGTATTTCCTCCGAGGCGGCCGCACCGAGTTCGTCTGCTCTTCCGTGTGAAATACCTTCTCTTATCGACGAGGATTTAGACGATACAACACCTCCGGAAGATCGCGTTTTCAGGCGCGAACCCCTTCCGATGGTTGCTACCTCTTCAAGAACCAGAGAACATTCTCTCTATTTTGTTCCAAGAACTTCCTCTACCCGCAACTCAGCTTTGGAAGCGGTTCAAATCGGTGTCTTATCTGCCGAACCAACAATCATAATTCCCAGCGAGAACCAGCGTCCCTAGGATGCTCCCCGGAGATTCATCTGTGTTTCGGAAAAACTTTTCTCCGAATGCGGGATTACTTTCCCCCTTTCTTCCTCATGTCGTATTTCGCCAAACGCGAAGCGGCAATATCTCAGTTCGCGCCTGCCACATTTAGGAATGCGGTGGGTATTTTGATTTTGGCGAAGAGGGCTGGAGTTGATCTCACGGTTGATCATTTCGAGGAACTTACCCGCTTAACGGCGTCCGACAGGCACAAAAAACCCGGCGTTTATTATGTTAGCTCGTGGTCGCCTCAGCTCATTGAAGGAGCGAAAGGGAAGACCCATAATTGGGAGGGGTCTTATTTTTACTTAAAAGTGGATCCGGGGGTCGTCGAGGATCCCGCTATCCCTTTATTTTCTGGGTGGAACCATTCACCTGGTAGTTCATCTTTCTTTGTAGTTTGTTTTGTTCACTATATCTTTTTTTGGTTGGTCTCATCCGGTCTACCTCTTGCAATTGTTGTTCCAAGGTGTCTTCTCCCCTACCCCCCCCCCCCCGCTTTCCGAGCTGAGATCGACGCGATCAGGGCAGCAGGTCCTTACGTTTGGCCGAATTCTGGACAGAGAAAAGGAGGTCGTCCAAAGAAACAACGAGCTTCTTCAGGAACGCGAATAGACTCTCGTCCCACAGGTAGTCCTTCTTCCCCCCTCTTTTTTGCTAAAATACTTCGGCGATCTATTTAAAAATCAGAGATTTTCGATCAATCCTTTATTTAGCTAGCACAAAGGGAAGACTTAACTTGGACATTCCAAACGTTTCCGCTCGCTACCGTCAAACTACTGATCTCCCTACGACTGCCAAGTCTTCTCACTTGGGAAGACAGTCAGAATCTCGTCCTTCTGGAACTGGCTCGTTGCAGAAGTCTTCTTCGGTTCCTCGGGACCCTCGTTCACCTGAGATCCGTTCTGGGAAAAGGCCGGCCTCGGGGTCGCGACCGAATATCATGACTCTTCCAGCTGGAGTTATTCCTCAAGGGAGAAAACCAACAAGTGGTCCAAACCGTCGGAGCGTGTCGGCCCCAAACTCTTCGAATAAGTGAGCAGACCGTCCTTTGGACCGGTCTGATCCTTCCAAAAAGCAGCGGACTGTGGACTACCGGAGGGATTTCTCGCATACTTCGGCTACGCTAGCTTTTCCAAATGACACGGGGGCATGCAGTGAGCTATTTCGCAAAATTCATTTTGGGGCTGGTCGCCTTATGCCGATCGAGAGGATGAAAGAGGGGGACAAGATCATTGATGTGGTGAATTCTGCCTTTGAGGTCCGTAACTCGTTTATTTACTTTGTTTTCCTCATAAGTTTTGTTGTGTTTTTCGTTTTTATTTTTTGACTGACCCTTTGCCATGGCAGCTCATTGGTCGGATCAACCGTCTCGCTGCTGGTTATGAGAGACGTGTGTATGATCTGGAGATCTCCGCTCCCGCATCCTCCAGTCCGTCGATCGACGAAGTCAAGAAGCTAGAAGGCCAGTTGAGAAAGCAATTCGTTCGAACAACAAGCTGAGTGAGAGTATTTCCAAGCTAGAGCGTCAACGAGAAGAGGCAAATGCGGAAAAGGCCGATCTCCGTTTGAGGGCTCATCGTCGCGAGTTTGGTCAATTTGAGAAGATGACCGCTTACTGCAATGTTGCCGACCGCGCTCAGAATATGCTGAATCGTCATAAGGCGCAATCTATTGCGATCAACGAGTCTCGGCAAAAGTTACTTGAGTACAACCAAGCCGTGGGGAACGCTCAAATGCTCGAGATGTTGGTTGCAGATGGCCAGATCTCCCTTCTATCCGACGGAGTGAGAGAGAGGATTGCTGCTGTGGTATCCAAACTGAAGGAAGAAGTTGAGAAAATTGAGATCCCAGATCTTAACCCTGGCGATTTCGACATGTCTACCATTTTTTCTGGTTCTTTACCCCATTCGCTTAGTTGGGTTCCCTCCCCGGCTGCCTCAAGTGACTCAGACTCGGAGTCCCCTGATGAAGGCAAGGTTAATAGGTCGGAGCGTGAGTCCAGCGGCAAAGTTCAGGAAGGAGGTACCGATCCTCCGATGCCGGACGAGTCAGCTGTCGGCACAGTTCCTGCTGCGCCAACCGACTTGACTGTTGTTCCTTCTGAGCCCAATGCTTCTGAGGTCGGCGGGAGTTCTCCGGTGGATGGTCTTATTGCCCCTTAGCTTTATTGTTGGTTTTTTTTTACCTCGAACTTATTCCCGCTTGTCGCGGATGTCGGGCCTTACAGGCATTGTACTCGTTTTTTTTTTTGAACCTTTACGTTTTTTTTATTTAGATGAAAGAACCGACTTTGCTTTGGATTCTCCGTATTTACTTGCCTCGCGTCAGTCAATCAATGGGTGTGATTCTCGAGGGGCCGCGGTAGTGGTCACTTTGCCTCGAGAATTGCATCTTTCATTGGAACACATTACTTCTTTACACTACTTCTCTCTTTTCCACTAAAAATCAGCTTCAATCCGAGCGCTCGTATTTCTCTTGAATAATTTGAGGTTGCTGTTATGCCTGTAAGGACGAGGTCAGCATGGTTGAAGAGGGCTTGTGAGTATCTTGCTGCGAGACGCTCGCGAGACGACGCAATTCGCGACGAGATCGAATTTTATCGTGCGTGGGTTCGGAGGTTGAGGGCTTACATCGTGGCGACCCTTCTCAAATTCGAGCTCCGTACCCAGTTTCATCGTGTAGATGGGACAATTGAATATCTTGAACATATGATTGCAGATGGGTTCTTCGCTCGCGCTGTGAAGCGTTGTTGGCCGCAGCAGAAGATCCTAAGTGTGAGGAAGGCGACCTTGAGCCTCTTCCCCGGAGACCTTTTGATGACCATTCAGAGATCGCAGAGTATCGGGCTCGGATCGAGAGGTTGCGTCGCTACATCTTTCAGGTGGAGAATACAGAGCATCACTTCATTGAGAGCAGTCGCGCTGAGGGGATTCTTGCGTACCTCAAGAAAATGGTTGGTAAAGGCACGGAGGTCTCGGCATATACGTTAGAAAAGTTGCGAGAGGAGTGTCGGGCTTGGCAAGAGACGATCGGAGAGCTGGAGTTTGACGAGCCAACTAATTCCGACATGGGGGTCGGGTTTCGATCCTGGATCTTAATGTTTAATAATAATTTCCTGTATGTCGAGGTTGGGTTAGCTTTCCCTTCCTTCCCCCTTTCTGTTTTTTTTTTTAAAATAACTATCGTTATCTCGGGGTCGGCTCCCGTTCCGACTTGCCGTTCTAGGGTTGGCATCCTGTCTTAATAAAGTGTTGCATTCGCCATGTTTTTCCTTTTTTTTTTTTTTTGATTCTTGCGAACGTTTTGGTGCAACGCGATGGTTGTCTTACCCTTAAATTGCGAGTTATGATTAGCCTTGGCTTTGTTAACTCATGTGCGACATGCGATGGTCGGCTTACATTATAATTTGCGAGTGGCGACACGGCTTTTGTTCAGGTGCGACTCTAGGTGGTCGGCTTAGAGATAATATTGGAACGATGAGTCATTACCGGGCCAGGGTGACGACGAAAACTAATTGTCGCATTGTTTGTAAGGGAACGAATTGGTAGCAAAAGATCTTGAAAGAGAAAATTTGTTTTATTGGCAGCTGTGTCCCATGAACGGGACTGCCTACGTACCCTCCGGTCAGGAGGGATCAAGCCGCTCGTAGTTCACATTACATACTGAAACTTAAAGATAGCCGAGCCATCTTATTATTTTTAATAATAAAAACGCTTCAAATGCATCGAGGTTCAGAAACGTGGGATCGGTTCGCCGTGCATGGTCAATAGCTCGTATACCCCAGGATGAACTACCTTGGATATTTGATACGGTCCTTCCCAATTGGCTCCCATCTTTCCAGCGTTTGGCTCGGCGGTATTCTCGAAGACTTTTCGGAGAACGAGGTCGCCCTCATCGAAATGTCGATTGTGTACTTTCTTGTTGTAGTATTTGGCCGCGGCGAGTTGATAATTCTGGATTCGTAGAAGGGCTTTGTCGCGTTCTTCTTCCAGTTGGTCGAGACGGTCCATGATCATGTCATTGTTGAGGCTTGTGTTGGTGACTAGCATTGTTCTTCGGAGACTGGTGCTGTCGACCTCAGCGGGAGAAGGGGGTTTGGTTCGTGGCTTGTCGTGGGGTCGTCCGGTACGACCAAAGCACTCCGTCAAGCTCGTCAGCCCATGCACCTTTCTTGGCATCCATCCTCTTTTTTAGGCCATCGCGTATTGTCTTGTTTATCGCCTCTGCTTGCCCGTTACCTTGGGGGTATCGTGGCGTTGATTTTCCCAACTTAATCCGCCACTTGGCGCAAAAATCTTCGAACTGGAGGGAAATTAACTGCGATCCGTTGTCGGTTATTCTTTCATATGGCAGTCTGTGTCGGTAGATAATGAATTTCCAGACGAAAAGCTGCACGTCTCTGGCCTTGATCAAGGCATAGGACTCGGCTTCGACCCATTTGCTGAAATATTCAGTGAGGACGAGGATGTAGCGCTTCTGTCTTGACGCGGGTAGGGGACCAATTATATCCATTGCCCAACGCATGAAGGGGTATGGGGCTACTCCGGCTCGTAGCAATTCAGTCGGCTGATGAATGACGCTGACATTTTTCGCATTTGGCGATGAACTTCTCGCAGTCTGATATCATTGTTGGCCAGTAGTGACCATGCTTCTTGATTCGTAGTGCCAAGGCTCTGCCTCCCGAATGGTCCCCGCCAGCTCCCTCGTGGGTCTCCATCATGACTCGCTCTGTGTCATCGCCATGTAAACACAGTAATAGAACCCCTGATGCGGTCCACCGAAGCAAATGTTCCTTCATAAGGGTGTAATGGGCAGCCTTTGTTTTCAGTCGCCGCTTTGCCCACTTATCTCTTGGTATGTCGCCGTCTGCCAAATATGCGCGAATTTCGACTCGCCAATCCGTCTTATCTTCTTCGACAGGAGGTTCGAATTGCTGTTTTAAAGCTGTGGGCTGCCAAGTAGGTCGGGCTTCGGAGCTCGGCTGACGAAGTGCAAGTCAGGTCGCTGCTGGAACTTCTTTGATGCTGGGCGTGTCTATGCTTTCGACTGGAATAATCCGCTTCAGGTCTGGGTCGGATGTTGAAGCAAGTGCCGCTAGGGCATCAGCTGGGGCGTTATCTCCCCTAGGGATTTTGATCAGCTCGAATTCATCGAAACGCTTAGAAAGCACCCTAACAACATCGAGGTAGACAGTCATTGGCTCGCTCTTAGTATCAAATTCCTCGCTGAATTGGTTGGCAACGAGCTGTGAGTCGTAGTATGCCTGAATGCGTTTGATTTGCATCCCGCTAGCGAGTTTAAGGCCGCCGATAAGTGCTTCGTATTCGGCAACATTGTTCGTTGCCTGGAACCTTAGACTGAATGACTGCTCCAATATTTCTCCAGTTGGGGACGTCAGTCGGATTCCTACGCCAGATCCTAGGTGTGAAGATGCACCATCTACGTATAGGGTCCACAGTCCATCAGAGAGGTTGGCGGGTGGCGGCTCGACCCCTTCTGGAGGTAGTTCGATCAAGAAGTCAGCCAAAACTTGGGATTTAGCGGCCGGGCGGGTGCGGTACTCGATGTCATATTCGCTGAGCTCAATCGCCCATTTCGTTAGTCGTCCAGACTGGTTCGGGCTATGCAGTATTGATCGAAACGGTTGATTAGTTAGGACAGCGATGGTATGAGATTGGAAGTATGGTCGAAGTTTCCTTGCGAAGGTAACGAATGCCAAGGCAACCTTATCAACTGTTAGGTAGCGGGTTTCGGCTTCATCGAGCGATTTACTTATATAAAAGATGGGTCGTTGCTCCCCACGATCGTCTTTAACTAGCACCCCACTGACTGCCGATGTCGATACTGCAATGTAGAGGAATAGAACCTCTCCATGCTCTGGCTTGGCTAAGACTGGAGGTGTCAAAAGGTAATCCTTCAGCTTGTTGAACGCATCATGACAAGCTTCATTCCATTCGAATTTCCCCTTGGTTTTGAGAAGTTGGTAAAAGGGGAGGCATTTATCCGTTGACCTTGAGATGAAACGATTTAGGGCGGCGATTCGCCCGGTTAATCGCTGCACTTCTCTGGCGTTTCTCGGAGAAGGCAGGTCGATGATCGCTTTTATTTGCTTTGGGTTGGCTTCAATGCCTCGCCGAGTTACTAAATATCCAAGGAATTCGCCTGACTTGACTGCGAAAGTGCATTTTGCTGGGTTCAACTTCACTCCGTATTTATTCAAAATATCGAAACACATGACAGAGATGGTTAATGTGCTGGTTGGCGTGTTGCGACTTGATGAGCATGTCGTCTATATAAACCTCCATAGTTCTACCGAGCTGTTCGTCGAACATCTTGTTAACTAATCTTTGGTATGTCGCGCCCGCGTTTTTTAAACCGAAGGGCATCACCTTATAACAGTAAATCCCTCTATCCGTAATGAACGATGTCTTTTCTTGGTCGTCCTTATGCATGCAGATCTGATTATACCCAGAGAAAGCGTCCATAAAGGTTAGAAGTTCATTTCCCGCAGTTGCTTCAACGAGCTGATCAATGCGGGGCAAAGGGAAACTATCTTTCGGGCAGGCTTTATTTAGGTTGGTAAAGTCTACACAAACCCGCCATTTTCCGTCTTTCTTTTTAACGACCACTGGATTAGCAAGCCATTCTGGGTATCACACCTCCATGATTGATCCGGCGCCCAGGATTTTCTCGACTTCATCATTTACTGCTCGCGACCTCTCGGGTCCCAACTTACGCCATTTCTGCTTGACTGGTTTATGGGTTGGATCAGCGTTAAGCTCGTGGGTTGTTATCGTCGGATCAATTCCTTTCATGTCGGTGACAGTCCAAGCAAAGGTCGCGACATTGACCTTGAGGAATTTAATCAGCTCGTCTCGCATTTCCTGGGTTATCTCTATTCCAATATTCACACATCGCTTAGCATTGGTTGCGTCAATATTGACCTCTTCCGTAGCAGTAACCCCTTGTTGGATTGGGGTTAGTCGTCCATCGGTCGGTGACGGACTCTTTTCGCCGACCTGGTGCTTTGATTGCTATAACTTCTTTGACGTGCGAATCTTATGTTCGATAAGGATATATTGTCTCGCTGTTTGCTGCTTACTACGCAATATGTACACCCCCTTTGTGGTTGGGAATTTGACGCACTGATGGTAAGAGGATGGGATTGCGTTCATCTTATGGATCCACGGAGTTTCAGGGATGACGTTGTAGATGGTTGATTTATCGATAACGGTAAACCGGAAATACCGTGCTGTTCCGCCAACGAAAATTGGTAGGTCATTGGTTCCAATTGACATGATATGATCTCCATCAAAGCCGGTTAGGGAGTTACAATCTGGCTTCATGTCGCACTCGCTGATTTCCATTTGTGCTAAAACATTTCGGAAAATGACGTTTACTGAACTTCCCGTGTCGAGCAGGATCTGGGTGACCTGGCTTTCACTGATCAGGAGTTCAACGACCAAAGGATCGTTGTGAGGAAGATCCAATCCCTCTAGATCGCTGCAATCGAAAGAAATCGGCATGCTGGAGGGCTCGACTTTCGAGGGCGAGGACTTTTTCATTTCTGCTCTTTCGGTATAATCCCTTATTGATCGCACTGAATCATTACACCCTGTTAGTCCGCCCATGATCATGTTGATCCGGCATCTCGGTGTTGGGGGAGTTTTTCGGGTTGCCGTTCAATTCGCGCTCTTTTCTCGTGAGTGGTATCTTCCGCCATTTCAGCTTCGTCCTCACTCTGCTTGCTGAGCTGCTGTTGCTCTTTAAGTAATTTTCGAGCAATGTTCTCAGTTCGCTTGACGTTTGATTTTCCAGGTCACACTACCTTAGCCCTCTCTGACTCAACGACGATCGTGCCTTCCTTTTACCGCTCCATTAAGACGTTCTGGAGGTAACGACACTCTTCAGTTGTGTGTGTATTACTTTGATGGTAGGTGCAAAATTGAGTTGCGCTACCCTCCCCACCCTCTTTTCGGATGTACTTGTTTGATGGCAGGCTCTGTGTATCACTACTGATCGCGAAAGTTTGGCGGCTTCGGTCCTGATTGCGAACGAAGTGTTGTCATGGTTCGACATGGTCAACCTTCTGGGCTGCGGTCGTTGGTTCTTTGGTTATGGTATTTTTTTCTGGCGCATGTTTCTTGGCGTGAACGGCTTTTTCTTACTCCACTTCAATTTGCTTCGCGGCTCGGCTTAGTGCGTATGCGATTGTCTCCACGTGTGTTAAGGACAACTCTTCCTTTAATCGTGACTCGTACCATAATGCGTTCTTCAGTGCTACGATTGCTGCTGCATCCGGTATCGACACGTTAACGACGACTTCTCTGAATCGCGCAATAAATGGCCGAAGTGACTCCTGTCAAACTGAGTTATAGAGTACAGATCAGCATGTGAACTTTTATTCTCCACTAGAACCGAAAACTGCTTCATGAATTCAGTCATTAAATCCTTTACGCTGTTAATTGATCCGGACGGGAGCCGCGAAAACCAACTTACGGCTGTTCCTGTCAAATGCACGACAAAGACTTGACATGCTCCCGCGTCATACTCCTCCGGGCTGAATTGCAATAGGGCAAGCGCTACTCCGAATGTGAGTAGGAAGTCTCTTGGGTCGACTGTACCATCATAATAACCCAATCTAGGCTTGATCGTTCGGCGAACTGACGTAGTTGCGAGCCTCTTAGAGAATGGGTTTGTTGTGTCGCTTCAAGCACGAGGTCCACGTCTGGTGCTTTGCTTGTTACCTTGTGGAATCTCGCTTCCATTTTTTGCATCTTTTCCTTAATCTCCTTCAACTCTACCGCTTTCACTCCATCACTCATCTCGTCAATTTGCGTGACCGGGTTTTGTTCTGTCTGGTCAGCTCGCGCCTGGGGCCTCCTTACCAGCGTTTCAACAGGGAGGTTACCTACTGTGTTATGTTGGACGGTGCGGAGGTGGTCAATTTCCTCCTGAGAACTAGCCTGAGCCACAGTTAGTGCATCCAGACGAGTGCTGGTTCTCTGCTCTTGCTGGTCGAGACGCATCAGTATCCCACTAAAGAGCTCGTCGATACTGGTAACGGGCTGGGCATTGAAAGTGGCGAGTTGAGCAGGGTTCTGTGTTGCCTCCACACTCGCCGGGCTCGTCAGATTGGTTGCAATGATGAAGGTATCCGGACTTTCAGCTACAACAGTTTTTCTGGGAGCATCCGGGGTTGGAAGGGCAGTGAGCTCGGCTTGTTCCGTTCCCGGAGTTGTCCTTCCACCCGACGTGCTGGTATCCTTGTTTCTGTCTTTTGTAGGTCCAGTCATCTCGTCAAGTTCCACTGGGTCCGTCTTTCAAATTGTTTCGAAAACTTCAACTTCGTTCCCCCTACCTGGCGCGCCAAATTGTTGATATTCAGATCGGTACAATTAGAATATTTAGTTCGGTATAAAATGGGGGTCGAAGTTCTCTTTATTAGATGGAAAGATCGAGCTACAAGTTGGGTTGACGAGCTAGAAAAAGGCGAGATAAAAGCAAAAATGACGAGCTGCGAGCTCGTAAATTCTATACTTCGAGAAGCGGTTCTCTTGTACGAAATCTCCTTTTTTACTTTTCTTGACCTCTTTCCCGTACACCGTACGCCCACTATTTATAGGTTACTGTGTCGGTTCATTCACCAAAAAGACCATTATACCCTCTTAGGAATAATAATCTCTTTGGACCTGTCTTTGGGCTGGGCCTCTTGTGGGAGTGAGATCCACCCCTAACATTTATTATGTACCAGTGGTTTCAATATTATATGAGATGCAAACAGAAGCCAGTTCCTTGGAAATAACATTGGCTGCTTCCTCAAATCGTTGGTTCTGAACAAGCTGGGAAAACCATGCACTTGATGGGTGCTACAATGCTCTGCTTGGCCTTCTGCCGAAACAATGCTCATACAAACAACATATAATCTGACCAATCCCAAATGATGGTTCAATTACTGACGCATCGATCGCTCTTTTGTCATTGACGCCATATTCTTCTCGATTCTCACTCACTATGTTCTTTAGGGTACACATGTAAAACTACTCCACTTCCTCTTTGGACTCCAGGGTTGCGTACCTTGCGTTCATTTCCATAGCTTCTAGCTTATTCATCGACTAACAAAGCATTTAACCAAGCATGTTATTTCATTGTAAACTATCACCATGAGACAAATTAGAAGCATTTCAGTAAAACAATAGACTTCAGTCAGTCTACCTCCAGTGATTCAACCACACATTATTTTGGTTTTCCTTAGAATACAAGACCCAAATCTTTCGTTACAGGAGTAATTACAAGTTTCTGAAATGAAAGAGAATCATATTAAAGTCAAGTTATGATTTACTTATGAAGACAGAGATGAAAATGTTGTTTAGTATACCTTTACTTCTTTAGGTTCTGCAATACCTATACTTTTACGCGAGCTTAATGGTAACATCTATCTTCGGCTTCGCTGCTTTTGAAGCTTTGAGAGAACACGTACGACGTTCCCCTGAACTTCGTCGGAGGATGATTTATCCGATAACGATTTACGAAGAAGAGTCTCCTTTGATTCGAACCAAACGGTTAACCGGTTTTTTCTCCTTTTAACAAGCAATCTCAACCGAATTCAATTGAATTTCATGAAATTTTACTAATATTCTTTTACAGTCCCCGCACTAACCGGCCAAACCAAACATAGTTATTCTACAAAAAACCGAATTAATCGAATCAATAACCGAACCGATTTAAACCAAATTTTATTCGGTGACTCTTTAACTGATAAAACCGGATTCCCGGTTCGAAGTCGCGAAAACAAGAACCCTAAAGAAAGACCAAAGCACTTAAAACTCTCTCTGTTATAAATACTCTTCTCTCAAAACCCTTTCTTCTCTTCTCCCATTTTTAGCTGTCATAAACCCTAAAAGTCCTATCTTATTTCCACTCTGTTCAACCTCGAGATTCTTAGGTATGGAGTTCTGGGGTAAGAACCTTCTCTCTTTTGAGTCGTTTAATCAGTGATTTGTGTCTCAGTTAGGATAATCTGTTTTTGAGCTTTCTTGTGGCTGTAGCTTAATCTAGGCTTTTTAAAGTTGAAATATTGATTGGAGAATGGATATATTGTAATAGGAAATGGTATGGTAGGGAATAACTTAAAGCTGTATTTGGATACTCATTTTTTTTATTTTTTCTTGTAAATGATGTAATCAGGTATTGAAGTTAAACCAGGAAAGCCAGTTAAAGTGACTCCTGAAAAACACAGTCTTATCCACATTTCTCAGGTTTAGTATCAAATGTAACAATTAGATTTGATTCTGAGAGTTTTTAAGGTTCATTGTAACAATCTTGGAACTTTCTTTGATATTTGCGTGTGTGTGTAGGCATCACTTGGAGAATGTAAAAACAAGAAGGAAGAGTTTGTGTCTGTACATGTAAAGGTTGGTAACCAGAAACTTGTCATGGGAAACCTTTCAACTGAGAACATCCCTCAGCTATTCTGCGATTTGGTATTCGAGAAAGAGTTTGAGCTTTCCCACAACTGGGGAAAAGGAAGTCTTTACTTTGTTGGATACACATCTCCCAACATTGCAGATAAATATCCTTTGATGATGTTTTTATTGGAACTTTTGTGTTTGGTTTAGATAGTTTCTCTATTGATTTGTGTTTCCATGGTGATTTCCTTAACTCTTAATCGATTGTGTGTTTTCACTGATGGAGAAGACTTTTCTGGTGAGTCTCACTTTTGATTCACTTTCTGATTGTGATATTTGCTTGGTTGTTAATGAGTCATTTATATCTTGATTTGACAGATTCAGAGGAAGAAGAGGAAGAGGTTGAAGAAGTCCCTGCCACCATTACCGCTAATGGTACTTAAACTAGGCAGAGGCTACTACTTGCTGTCTTGATTTGTTTTCTTGATACTTGGTAATTAATGACTTTCATTTGCAGGGAATGCAAAACCAAAGGCCAAGCCTGCACTAGTGAAAAAGAATGCAAAGCCAGCTGATGGAGTGAGTTTGCTATAGCTTTCTGTGATTTGTCTCTCTCTTTACTATAGCTTTCTGTTTGATTTGTCTCTTTTGTTGAGTGAGGAGATGAGACATGTTTTTCTCAAGAAATGTTTTGTGTCATAATTCTTGCAGGTGGTTGTTGATGAGGATTCAGAGGAAGAAGAAGAAGAGACACCTACACCTAAGAAGCCTGTATCAAGCAAGAAGAGAGCAAATGAAGAAGCCCCTAAAACACCTGTGTCATCAAAGAAGGCGAAAGTAGCAGTTACTCCTCAGAAAACAGGTAGAGATATACAAACATGTTATGCACTGACTGGAAAACATAAGTAGTGATTTGAACCTGCGTATCTTCTTTGGCACAGATGAGAAGAAGAAGGGTGGAAAAAACCCTGCAACCCAGAGCCCAAAGTCAGCCAGTCAAGTCTCCTGTGGTTCATGCAAGAAGTGAGACTCTCTCACTCTCTCTGTATCCAACTATCTCTTCATTGCTCATATTTATTCGTGTAATAACATTTACTTATTGGCTGATCAGGACGTTCAACTCAGGGAATGCACTTGAGTCTCACAACAAGGCCAAGCACGCTGCTGCCAAGTGAAGTGGTTTCTTAGAGAGCTTATCAACAAATTACTCTGTTTTGGGTTTCTGAGTAGGATCATTATGATATCTTTGGAATTTTGCTTCTAGTCTTTATGAAACCTTCGGATTTTCTTATCCTTTTTTTTTCGGATAAAAAGCCAGTTGAAATCTAATTAGTTACCTAATCATCAATGAATTAAAATCTGGTTCAATTCACACTAAATAAACCGGAACACAATAATTTTGAGGAACCGGTTGAGCCGGTCAAATCAGGTCAACAAAAAAAAAGAAGGAAACTATTCTTTAATTTTGAAATTAATTAGCTTTTCTTTGATAGATAGAATAGGCAAATTTCCTTTTTTTGCAACTTCATCATCTGATTCTGATCACCAAAATAGGTTTCTCTTTCAGAGTTCTTCTACTTACAAACACACTCACAATTCCAAACAATGTCTCCTTTCTCTTCACTTTCTTCAAAGATTTCGCAACTTTCTTCTCTGTCAAAAACGATGATACAAGTAGGATTTAGTCACAGATTGATTTCGTCCGACGCAGACTTCATCAAACTCGCGATCAAATACGATCTTATCCTTGCTGCAACGCTGTTTTCACTATGGATGGTGGTACTTGTTCAAACAGGACTACCTAAGATGGTGATCGATTACCACACCTTCCAGATCTCGAAAGCAACTTCTCGTGAGACGATGAGGCATCTGGCTATCATGAGGACAAGTGTAAGTGTTAATTGGTATTTTCATTTTAACAGAATCATATATGCATCAATCGACCCTGCTTTGTCGTTGGGCGATAAGACCATTGATATCAAAAGGATTGACAAAGAGATGGCTATGTTATGTGGTTTCTTCGCTTTGGTCTTGTTGCTCATGAACCTGTTCGGATTCTTCGGTGGAGTTTTGTGTCTACTTGTTTCTCCTCCGTTTTTGTTCTTGGTTCAACAATTCATCAAGCAAAGAAACGTCATAGAATCTCGAGATTAGATTTCTTGGAGATGATTCAAACCACACGGATTGGTTTTAGGGTTGAGTTGTTTGGTTTTTCAGGTATTGCGATGAGTAATCTCAAGATTAGATGGCTTGGAGATGAAGACCTAAACCTTGGTTTTAGGGTTGAATCGTTTGGTGGTGATCTTTAGTAGTCTTCTTTTTTTCATCTGTTGTAATTACTTTGCTTTTTCCAATTCTAGTTTATTCCAATTTATAGTTTCAACTACTCCATGTTTATCAGAGAGTTTGATCAGTTGAAGGCAAAAAGCTAAATATGGATTTTTGCAAGCTTTTTTTTTTTTTTTTACTCTGTATGATAAATATACTGAAACAAACAAAACAAAGCTCGAGTTTGAACAAAACATGATAAAAGGTAAAAGTGAATATTTCAGTCTCAAATCTATGTCGCAATTCTCGAAACTCAGGGGCTATCACACTAACATTGATATATCGAATAAGATATGTCTTTATGGAAGGATTCAAAATCGAAGTAAGAGCCAGTCTCTCTAACTTAGTTTGAAGTACTGTCGATTCTTTTCAAAAGTACCTTTTTCAAATTAGCTGTTCGAAAGACCACAAACCCTCGATCTAGCCCGGCTCATGTTAACGTATAAGCCAAAATATTGAATATGTGGCTAAAACTTGACATACATAGAGTTATATGTATAATAAGCTACAAAGTTTCAATATTACACATCTAAATATATTCTGTTTTGGATGTATAAATGCCTAACTTACATTTTTTCAAAAGAATCTTTTTAATTAATTGAAAATTGAAAAGAATTTTGTTTTGTTTTTGTTTTTCTTACTATAACTAGGTACTAATCCACGGTACACCGTGGACTAAATATTTTATTTAAAGTAAATTTGAAATAATTTGTTTCTGTTATTTTGTTATCCATAATTGTTCGTGATTTACAATTTATATATGTGTATTTTTAAAGTGTTCTTTAACTTGAAAATGAGTTCATTTTTCTAGTGTTAATTGTAATAATTTTAATTTTTAATAGCCATAATTTGTGTATATACAACACGTAAATGAGAATTACTTTAAAGATTACTTTTTATTTATTACTTTCAACATTACTCTTTATTTTTTATTATATGTAAATGGAACTTTATCCTTATTATATTCGAAATATTTAAAAGAAATCCTACTAATAGGTTTTCGTGCTGAATGGTTCCTGGCGGCGGGTATCAAGTTGGGGCTTGGTGATTGTATTTGGATTTCGGGATCGTTTTGGTGGGGATCCGCGATCTCTATTGCCTTTAACGGTGATAGATCAGGCTTGGGTGGAACAAATTCATGGGATTTGGGGAGGGAGGGATCTCGCTCTTCAAGGATGTGGATCGGTTTTTTGGTTGTTATCTCAGAGTATGAAGGATCCGCTTTGGTTGGATATGGCTCTGGTGGGATTCGTTGGTGGTTATGATGGGAGATTCGGGTGTGGAAATGGAAAGAGGGCGATTTGGTTCAAGATTTTCTCGATGGGTCAGTTATTTGGATTTTAGAGAGTGAGGGATTTCGATTCTCAGGGATTTGGTTCGAAAGGTTGGCTGTAAACATTGATAGTGATAGATCAGATTTGCTGGGATAAGGCCTTGGTCTCTATGAGATTTGTTCATGATTGTGTTAGGAGATTTGAGTGTGAAAATGGAAAGTGGACGAGTTGGATTCAGGTTTTCTCGGGTAAGCAAATATTCCTTAGACTTTTGATTAGTGATTATTTAGCTGCCTTACGGATTCGTGGTTTAATGGAGATTGTGTTCTCTGCTTCTGTGGACTGGATATTTATTGGGTTCAATGTGGTGTCCTGTTTTCTCATCTCGCTTTCTTTATTCAATCCCAGAGAAGCAATCTTTTTTCGAGAATCCTTTGTTTTCACAGTGTTACCTTGGAGTACTTCAGTTTTGTCTCAGGGGTCTCATCGTGCTTCGGTTGTTAGCGGGGTTATCATGGCTCAACTAAATCTCAACAAAGGCAAGGCTAACTTGGTTAGAACATAAACGGTGAAAATATCAGATTCTGTGATGGCACATCGTATCCAATAGTTTTCTCTCACTCTCATTGGGAGATTGATGAATCCAGCGGTCCAGAGAATGGAATCCTTGGTGGCTAATTTGCCAAAGATTTGGAAGCTCGAGGAGAGGGTTGAAGGTGCTGACTTGGGTCGGGACACTTTTCAGTTTAACTTTGAGACAGAGGAAGATCTCAAAGGAGTGTCAAGGAATGGTCCTTACCACTTTGATAACTGGATGTTGTCATTGGTTCATTGGGAGCCTATCATTTCTGATACTTATCCTTCAGCCATTAACTTTTGGGTTAAAGTCTCGGGGATACCTATGCATTTTTGGGAGGTTGCAACCCTTCAAGCTATTGGTAAGAAGGTTGGGATTCTTCGTGAGGTAGATGAGGAAACTGGTAGCCTGTTTGTGATGATCAATGGTTTTAATCCTCTCATTTTTCATCTATTTGTCCCATTTAATACTGGTGATGAGGTAGTGGCCTCGTTAGAGTATGAGAAGTTTCTTGATTATTGCAGTCATTGCTTGAGGTTAACACATGATGTCAAGGCTTGTCCAGAGGTTAGTAAAAGTGAGGGGGGTAGGGGTCAGGGGGAAGTCGCTGATAGGAGGGGAGGTTCGTGGATTCAACCATTGATACAACCGAAGGTTCAACATTTTGGGGGTGGTTGGGAGAAGCCAAGGAAATTTGCAAAGCGTTCTCTGGATTTTAATTCAGAGTCATATCGAGACAGAGATCAACAGCAGTCGCGTACTGGTGAAAGCTCAAAGAATGGGTTTAGATATCAAGCAAAGAATCAGGGAGATTTGGGTCATCAGAGGAGTTATGGGAGAAATGCAGAGTCTAGGGAGGGCGCTGGTCCTTTCTTGGTTCATCAGTCACGATCGCACCCTATTAGAAAGGGGAATGGCCCTGCTTGGCCAAAACCCTTGTATCAGGCGAAGCAGAAGCTTGGTTCGCAGGTTGATGTTGATCATGAGTCAGTCATCCCTACGGCTGATGATGTGGTGGATCGGGAGAATGATTCGATAATGGAGGACGTTGTTGGGACGAGTGGTGGAGATAAGGAGGCTGGTTTTTCAGTGAGTTCTGATGACCTTCTCGAAGATGGGGAATATCATGAGGGTGAGGCTTCGGGTCAGGAAGAGGACATTGGTGCTGATGACGATGGTGTTCAGACGATGGAGAAGGGCGTGTCAGAATCTGAGGAGGATGCTCCACAAGGTACTACCTCTAACCCTTCTTCCCTTGATGATTTGGGGCAGGTTAATAAGGCTATGAAAGATATTGAGTTGGGAAATACTAAGGTTATCAAGGCTAAGAAAGTTAATTTTTCTGGCTCTAGGGGTGGTAGGGGGGATAAACGACATGTTGTAGCTATTGCTTCGCCGGGTAAACGGCTATTAGCTAAAGCTCTGTTGTTGAAATCTGCAGGTGACGCTGGTAAGAGTAAAGGTGCTGTCCGGACAATTCAATAGAAGTCAGAGGGTGGCAATAAGGGAGGAGGAACCCGCAAACAGAAGATAGGGATGGTGGTTCTCCCGAAACTGCCGGCTCAAACGTGAAGATCATGAGTTGGAACTGTCAGGGCATTGGTGCGGATCTGACAGAGAACTATCTAAAGGTTTATGGAAGCAGAATAAACCGGATATTTTATTTTTATCCGAAACAAAAAGATATTTTTCTTATTTAAAAAGTTTCAGAATAGTTTTCGTTATCATCATTTGTATACGGTTGAACCCTGTGGGTCTAGCGGTGGTTTAGCTATTTTTTATAATAATAATATAAAACTTGAAGTTCTCTCTGCCTGTGACCAGTTAATAGATGTTCAAGCCTTTTTGGGGTCTCAAATCTTTTTTATTTCTTTCGTTTATGGTGATCCTGTGTCCAATAGTAGACAGGTGGTTTGGGACAAATTAATACAAATTGGTACTTCTCGGCAGGGTCCTTAGTTTATGATTGGTGATTTTAATGAGCTAATTGAGAATCATGAAAAATCGGGAGGTGCGTTAAGATCGCCTTCTTCCTTCCTTCTGTTTATTTCTATGATTCGAGAGTGTGGGATGTTAGAATTTCCGTGTTATGGGGATTTACTTTCATGGCGAGGTAATCGTTGTAATAACCAGGTGGTCCGTTGTAGGTTGAATCGCGCTCTAGGGAATGAAGATTGGCATGCGCTGTTTCCTTGTTCGCGAGTGGATTATCTGGAAATGATAGGCTCGAACCATCGCCCTATATTAGCCTCTTGTGTGAAATCTGGGGGAAGGCGCTTTCGTCAATTTCGTTTTGATAAGCGGTGGATGGGGAAGGAGGGGTTTTCCGGAGCCGTGGAATCAGGGTGGAATCGTACTAGAAATTTTAAAATACCGGTGTTTGTGGATAAAATCAAAAATTGTAGGAATTCTATTTTATGGTGCAGGAAGCAGAATGTTCCGAATAGTAACACTCTTATATCTTCCCTAAAGACGGCTTTAGAGGATGCTAAAAACAATGATTCTATTTCGCAAGCGGAAATTCATATTATTGAGAAGAAGTTAAAGGATGCCTACCATGATGAGGAATTGTATTGGCAACTGAAAAGTAAGAAATTTTGGTTGTGGGTTCGGGATAAGAACACTAGCTTCTTCCATGCTTCTACTAAACAGAGGAGGGTTAGGAATAAGATAGTGGGGCTGTTTAATTCAGAGGATGTTTGGGATGAATCGAATGAGGGTATGGAGAGGATAGCGTCATATTATTTTAATAAGCTTTTTGATCAATCGGATGTGTGTGGTATTTCAGAGATGGTACAAGCGGTCAATCCTTTTGTTACCGAGCGAATGAATAGGGAGCTAACTAAGGATATATCAGAGATGGAAGTTCGTAATGCCTTAATTGTAATGCATCCGGAGAAAACTCCGGGACCGGATGGGATGACCGCACTTTTCTTTCAGAGGTTTTGGCCGCATCTTAAAGGGGATCTGGTTGCTCTGGTTAGGGATTTCTTTCGGACTGGACAGTTTGATCCAAGAATTAATGAAACTAATATTTGTCTGATCCTAAAGATTGAAGTGCCAAGAGATGGCAGAGTTCAGGCCTATTAGTTTGTGTAATGTGAGTTATAAAATCATATCAAAGATTCTTTGTTTCCGGTTAAAAAAAATTCTGCCCTCGATTATTTCTGAAACACAATCGGCCTTTGTTTCTGGACGGTTAATTACAGATAATATTCTGGTGGCACAAGAGATGTTTCATGGTTTACAGACCAACCGAATGTGCAGTTCGGAATATTTGGCTTTCAAAACGGATATGAGCAAGGCCTATGACCGCGTTGAATGAGATTTTTTAAAGGCGGTCTTAATAAGGTTAGGCTTTGACTCTAGATGGATTTCTTGGATTATGTGGTGTGTGAGTTTGGTTTCCTCTTAAGTGTTGCTTAATGGTCAACCACGTCGCTCCATTTTGCCAAAACGGGGTCTGCGATAGGGGGACCCATTATCCCGTTATCTGTTTATTCTTTGTACTGAGGTGTTGATAGCTAATATAGAAAAGGCAGAGAGGGTGGTAAAATATCGGGAGTTCAGATTGCCAGCGATTCTCTTCCTATTTCTCATTTGTTGTTTGCGGATGATAGTTTGTTTTTTTGTAAAGCGGATGAAGAACAATGTTCAACGGTTATGGATATCATAGGCAACTATGGTAAAGTGTCCGGTCAGGAGGTAAATCTGGATAAATTCTCTATTATGTTTGGTAAAAAGTGCTTTCAGAGGTCAAGAACAAGGTTAAATCTGTCATCGAGGCATTTCCAAAGAAGGGGGTATGAGCTCCTATTTGGGAATTCCAGAGAGTCTCGGAGGTTCGAGAGTTCAAGTCTTCAGCTACGTTCGCGATAGGTTGAATGACCGGGTAAATGGTTGGACAGCAAAATTTTTATCTAAGGGAGGGAAGGAGGTTTTATTAAAGTCGGTTGCTTTGGCCCTTCCTACGCATGTAATGTCCTGCTTCAAACTTCCTCCAGGGTTAACATCAAAATTGACGAGTGAAATTTCAAATTTTTGGTGGAGTTCTGATGGGAAAGATCGGGGACTCCATTGGGTGGCTTGGGATAAGATGTGTAAAGACAAATCGGAGGGAGGTTTGGGATTTCGGGATTTGGAAATTTTTAATGATGCGTTATTGGCTAAACAGTATTGGCGTTTAATACAGTTTCCAAATTCTTTATTTGCTCAAGTTTATAGGGGTCGATATTTCAGTAACAAACATCCGTTAATGGCTAAGAAACCTTATTCTCCCTCATTTGGGTGGAGAAGCATTTTCTCAACTAAAAGCTTAGTGGAAAAAGGAGCCTGATGGTTAGTTGGTTCAGGTTTCAATATATCGGTTTGGCGTGACCCATGGATAACGGATCAGAATCTTCGACTTGCAAACGGTAGGGGACGGCATCTTCACCCAAATTTAATGGTAAATCATATGATTAATCCACAGACCAAAGAATGGCATTTACCTATTCTACAAGAATATATGGATACGGAGGATATTCAAACTATTCTCAGTTTGCCTATTAGCAAATCTTATAGACCAGATCGACTGGTCTGGCATTATACACAATCTGGTCGGTATTCGGTGAATTAGGGTATAAGGTAGCCCAAGATATGAAGGCTGAAATTCAGTTTGGTCCCAACTTTAATGCCCTGAAGGCTAAGGCTTGGGAACTTCTGGTACCAACTAAAATAAAACACTTCTTCTGGCAGATCGCATTGGGTTCTCTTTCGGTGACGGTGAGATTAGCCTCCCGGGGAGTTAATTGTGACACGGTATGCAAGAGATGTGATTTGGAGGAAGAGTCAATTAATCATACCTTATTTGAGTGCCCTCATTCTCGTCAGGTTTGGTATAGGATTTTTGATGGACCTAATACGGGCAAGTTCCCATTTGGTTCAATCTATTCAAATTTAGATTTTATATATGGCAAAGGTTTAGCCCATATGGCCTTAGGCACAAATCATAGCTCAATTCCTTGGATGGTCTGGTTCTTATGGAAGGATAGGAACTAAAAAGTTTTCCAGGAGTTACAATCAGAACCAATAGACATCATTAATCAGGCTTTACGTGAACAATTGTGGTGGGAGGAAGCCCAAGTAGCCGTAAGGGCTGCCTCTGTTTTGACGGATTCTTCGATTATGCCGGTGATGACAATTCATTGTCAGGTTGATGGCTCGTGGAAAGCCACATAACCACATTCAGGGTTAGGATGGTGGTGTGGTGATGGTGAAAATCAGTCCTTGGTAATGGGTGCCAGATGTCAACGTCGTAGTGTATCCCCACTTCATTCAGAGCTAGAAGCATTATTATGGGCGATGGAGTGTATCCGATCAAGAGGGATTGATTGCCAGAGGTTCGAGACGGATTCTGCAGAGTTATTGGCGATGGTGCAAGATCCGGAGGAGTGGCCGGTTTTCTCAACGCTTCTTGAGGAGTTCCAGGTGCTTAGTGCCTCCTTGCCCCCTTTTACCCTGATCAAGATCCCAAGAACGTCCAATGTGAAGGCGGATTGCTTAGCTAGTTCTTCTAGAGTGCTATTATCAGAAACATCTTTTGTAAACAATTTTCCTCTAGTTTGGGCAACCAATCGAGGAGTTTTATTTTAAATTAATGTGAGGTTGAAAAAAAAAAAAAAAAATCCTACTAATTGAATTTGAACCAAATAATAAATAAAATCCATAATGCAAGCGAATGTGAGTAACATTTGAAAATATGAATGCAACATCCAACCTACTTACAATCTGATTACCGCTGCAAAGGTTGTTGCTAAAGAATCTGTATAAAATTGGATTATATTTATGGTACTATATCATAAATAAATCTTAGTTATTTAAGTGAATGAATATTTCTAAATATCTTTTTCTAGCAATAAATTAAATAAAATAATTTTTTGTTTACTCTAGTTAAATTGTCTTAAGCCTTAACTATCCTTAATGTTCATATTTTTTTTTGTAGTAATTTCTAATGGCATTTTAATGTAATTTTTTACACCTTTGATGTTATTTTTATAAATGTACTTCTCAATTAATATAGTAGGATTCTACCTAGTTTACTGATAAATGTCACTAATATTTACAAAACTAGACTCTGAATTTAACACTAGCATACAAATGAAAATCGCAAAAGATACATGATTGAGTCTGCATTATATTCGGCTTCGCCACATCCTGACATCCCCTCTTTCCCTTCAAACTCTGGGATTGGGCTTTACCTTGTTGGGCTTCTTAGGCTTTTCGGAAAAAATCTTTAGCTTTTGCTAATTTATGCATTGTTTCTTATATTTGCTTCATAAAGCATGCTCCATCGATTAATCTCAACGGCAGGCCCGGTCCGGAGCTAAAGCTGGTAAAGCTAGGGCTTTAGGTAGCTGATAGTTATAATTTAATTTAGGGGCATCATATCATTAAAGACTTGTGTGGTACAGTGGTATAAACTTCCATTTACGATTAAAAGTTGAGGGGTTCGATGCCATATGGTGTTGAATTTTTTTAAAAAGTATTTTGTTTTCTTTGTTTAGCGATGGAAATTTTTTTTTTTGCTTCAGGCAGCAATATAACTTGCGCCGGCCCTGCTCAACGGTTAAGGGTTGATTAGATTGGTTAATTCGAGCAGAAGTTACAAATTAATTAAATTGCACTTATAGCTCTCTTTGGAATCCTGAGACGGCCGGATTTTAGTGAGAAATTCAGTATTTCCCTTAATTTCTTTAAGATTTTGTTCACAACCGGTCCTTCACACATTTCTAAGAAACATTGGTATTTTGGTCTCCAAAAATTTTGAGATTTTTTATGACAAAATTTGCCCCCCAAAAATTTTGTTAATGCAAAAATAGGCCACAATTTTATGAAATTTAAGACTTGGTCTCAATTTTTTAAGAGACAATAGCATTTAGACCCACTTTTCTAAGAAAGTCTTTCACACACACCCACTTCTTGTTCATGGTATACTTTTGAGAATGATTTGGCAAGTTTTTCATAAATTGATGACTATTTTGCTCTTGTTTCCTTTTGTAGCACAAAAGTAATTTTTTTTTGTTATTATCTCTCTCTCTTTCTTCTTTCTTTTATTTTCATTATTATTTGTGTAATTATTATCAAAAAATTGTATATACCTTATTTCACAATAGATTATGATTACATTTTTTCTACATTTTAAGGTGCATTTTGATATATTTCAGGTGAATAAGTTACATATTATCCATTTTTAGCTGAACATTTGTTCGTTGATAAGTGGATAGTATTTTTATGGATAATGTGTCTATGTTTTAGATTCAGGCTTTAAAATTTGAGTTCAAGGAGTAGGGTTTATGGTTAACCATCCAACACGTGGATATTAGTAACACATCACCATGTGATGATTTAGGGTTTAGGGTTCATTGATAGGATTTAGGGTTTTAGGTTTTGGATTTTTGGAAAGATTCATGGTTTATGTTTTAGTGTTTAGGGTTTTATAATTTAGGATTTATGATTTAGGACTTATGTGGATTATGTGTTAATGCTTTGGGTTTAGGGTTTAGAGGTTAGGGTCTAGAGCTTAGATTTAGGGTTTAGGGTACAATGACAACATCAAATTCATATATATATATATATATATGTGGTCATTTGTAAATGAGTAGAATACTACACTTAAATCTTTAAGCCTAACACACTAAATACTAGACACAAAATGTGAAAGCCTAACTACGTATATTAAAAAGTGATCATTAATGCATTAACTCCCTGTGGATTCGAAGGTACTATCCACATGTATAACTTTTATCTACAAATTGTAATAGAATCCACATGATCATGGTCGTGATTCGATGTGTCGTTGTACCTAAACCATGAAACTAGACCTAGACACAAAATGTGAAAGCTTTAAGTCTTACGTTTAGGAGTAAGGGTGTATTGTTTTTGGTTTCTTGTTTATAATGTACGTTGTAATTTTGTTTTTAGGGTTTATTTTGTTTTGTTGTTTAGGTCTAGTTTTTTGGTTTAGGGCACAATGACAACATCAAATCCATACAACCATGGTCATGTGGATACTATTACAAAACGATGTAACAAATTGTATAGTATCCACATGTATAACAAATTGTATAGTATCCACATGACCATGGTAGTATGGATATGATATGGTTGTTGGACCCTAAATAGCATGACAAGTTTGTTGCATGTTCAAAAGAATATGTAACCATGGAAAAATGGAAACCCATAACCACTGCGTCTGAATACAAAGCATATTAAGACATTAATATTAATGATTTCCATCTAAGCCTATCCACTAAACTTTATTAATCCTAATTTATGACGTAGAAGATAGTGAAGAGAGACGAATGCAACGACAATCAAGCTGAGGTAAGGCTTCAATGAATCTATTAATTTGTGACTTTATTTTGCTTTGTTGTAGAGTTTTTTCTTACCTTCATGTCTTGTCCGTAACTCCAAAAAATTATGGGTTTTAATGTCAAATCGAGTTTTTAAAATCAATTTCAAGGGAGTGGCAGTGGATATATAAATTATGGTTTTTTTTCCTAAAATCATGGTCGTCAATTTTTTTTTTGCAATTTAGTTCTTCCTAAAATATTTTGGGTTTTATGTTAAATGAAGCTTTTCAAATTAATTTCAAGGGAGTGTACAAATTTTGGTTCTTTTAAAATCATGTTCTTCAATTTTTTTTTGGAATCCATTTTTTCTCAAAATTATTGAGTTTTGATGTTAAGTTTTGTTGTTTGTTGTTTTGAGTTTCTTAAAAAAACTAAGAAAAAGTGAGGTTGGATAAAAAAAAATAGAAAGATGGTGGATAAGAAAGGAAAAGAAGATAAAATAAGATTTATTGTTTGATTGAGAAAAAAAATGAGATTGAATAAATAAAAAAAAAAGTAGAAGAGAAAAGGAAAAGAGAGTGATACATGTAGAGAGAGATAGAGAGTTAGAGGGGTAACATGTAATTTTACATGGTGAAAGTATAAGAGTAGCAAAAAATATGTGTATTTGTTATTTAAGTTTGGAAAAGTGGGTGTATATGCTATTTTCTCATTTTTTTTAATTTATCTATTTGTTATTGCAAAACTAGGCTTCATATTTCTAAAATATTAAAATTTGATCTCAATTTTTAAAATATTATCTATAAAATCCATAAAGAAAAGTTGTGGTGTTTTGGATCCCAAATATTACAGGATAGGCCTTGAGTTTGTCCTTTGTTTTTAGTTTGTTTTTGTAAATTTTGACCTCGCTATTATAACCGTTCTTTGGTTTTTAGACTGTCTCTTTTTTTTTTTTTTCCAATTAGTACGTTTTATAACATTAACAAACAACAGCAACACCCAGCGATGGTGAGAACCATGTTGGAGAGGCAACAGATTTACAACACACAGGAAAAAACAGAGCAACTTTAGAATACAAAGTAGTATCATAGTAACTAGTAGATGATGGAGGGCTAAGGTCGACTTCAAATTATGCACAATAAGACCAGAAGTTCAATGTAACATTGAGTCATGTCTTAAAGCATTTATCGTAAGCTTGAGATTGAAGCTGATCAACTTATCACCCCATCATCATCAAAAAGATAGCAGTCAAAGGTCTTCATGAATTTCTTCTACGACCTTGATTTATCATCTGTTCAGCAGACCAAAAACACCAAAAGCATCCACTTTCTTGATCTGTAAAGTAAAATTATTATCTAGTTCAAACTAAAATCTACATCAAAAGGTGCAAACTCAGAGGCATAAAGACTGGTCCTTCTCTGAGATTCGAAGGTTTAGTCAGCTTTTAAGGGGATTCATGTTCAGTCAGATAAAACCTTAATCCCGGATCCTTTCGACGTTGGCGGGTGTTTCTTTCTGATTCTAACTGGATTTCTTTTCCTTTTCTTCTTTTAGAACACTCTCCACTTTCCACTTTAGTTTTAGCTTTCCAACGATTAGCTTCTTTCGCCTTTGATGAGACTCCTAAAAAGTCTGAACTTGAAGAGAGTCGAGTACGAAGAGGATAAGCAGCTAAGAATTCATCCAGATTAGGCCCAGGAGCAGAAGGTCTTGGTGGTTGTGAGATAGGAGAATAAGAGGAGATCGCAGAACTTGGAGGTGAATGATTCTCGTTCAAAAAGCTATAAATGTTGGACCCCTCTCCTTCTTCAAAAGCCGGAGCTGCTGGAGCGTTAAGGAAGTCATCATGATAAACCGGTGGAACAAGATACGGGCAGTGTGAGGAGTCATGGTTGATACGAGAGCAGTTAGTACAAATCCTTTTGAGCTTTTCATATTCAAATCCTAACATGGCCCCTTCTCCAGATTCAAAACGAACTCTTCGAAAAAAACGTAGACGGTCTGTGATACCAATTCCTATCTTAACTCTAATAAAAGAAAGCTGCGAAGAAGTCTCCTCATTGAAATCCATTTCAACAAACTCACCAAGGGTTTTGGCTATAAACTTGACTGAGTCTTCTGAAATATAAGGCAAAGGGATACCTCTGATTTGGACCCAAAGATCAATACTAGTGAGAAAGTCAAGCTCTGGAAAGTCCTCCCACCTTTGCAGAGCAACAAACCAGTTGTCAACCATCCAAGGACCCCTTCGAAGAACTGCAAGCAGGTCTACCTCTGAATGAAACAAAAACTGAACATAGCTGTCAGCTAAGAGACGACCATGGACCCGTGAAGCTAAACCCCAAAGGTGGGGTAAAGAGAAGATTACACGTCGAGGATCCTGCTCTCTAGGGTTAAGAGGTCTCCCAATCAAGCTAACTCGGTTCCTGGCTAGAACCCCAGCATAAGTGACATGAGGAATAAACAGTTCTGGATCATCTATGCCGAGATCCATATTCTGCAGGTCATTCCACAACTCATCCGACATAATAGGAGAAAGTAAAAGGTAAAGAGAGGTAAAAACAGGTAATAGATGTATAAGAAAACATAAGAAGGTAATATATAGTAGGAAGGAAATCGTAAAGTATTTAACTTTTAACTTAGGGATTAAGAGATAAGGCCCAAAAAGTCAAACTAGACAAAAAGGAGGGTAAACCAAGGTAAGAGATGATTATCAAAAAATCACCGCCTATGAAAGAAAATCTTTTGAGTTTGTTTTTTCTGAAAGGTTAAAACACTCACTATTGATAACCTTTAATAGAGTTTAATATAGGTAACCTAAGAGAGGGGGAATACTCCTTAATGTATAGTGATGGGCAGCACGTTAGAGTTTTGTATCATTCCTCTTACGTGATAAAAAAAAACAGTTAGCCAAATAGGAGCTCCATGAGCCACATAAGAAGATAACCTTAAGTCCGAAGTGACACTCTGAGCAATCAGTAAGGCTCCATTGTGCAGAGTAGCGGTTCAAAAAGCAGAAACCAGTTTGGTTTAGCTTTACCAAGCATAATGAGGGGAGAGATATAACTTACTAATGTTGGCCATTGACTTGGGTTATGCATAGCTTTGATAATCTCCATAGTGGATGCAGCAAAAGTCACATTCTCCAAATGCAAACTTCCCATGCTTTCCAAAGCCCATTCCCAACTTTTAATTTTGGCTTCAAAAACTGAAACAACAGACGAAAATGATCTTCTGCTATGAAGTAAAACATTATCTCGTATCACCCACGAAGCACCAGATAAGCATAACCTTTTAGACCAAGAGAACCCAATATTGCATTTTACGTCTCCCTGAGCAGGCGGATGCCATTTCTCTTGTGCCAACATTATAGTGTTCAGTTGGTTATTATCCTGGCTCTGCACTGAAGACCATTCTCTAGCGACATCCAAGGCTTTTTGCATGACAGCATCTAGTGATAGAGCAATACCTTCGAAGAGAAAGCTGTTCCTATTTTTCCATAAATGCCATAAAACCCAAGCAAAAGCTGATTTAAGATCATCAAGAGAGTTCTCCATTCTCTGCAAACTAAAAAGATGATATATGCTTTCAAAAATTGAATTCCCGAATCCCAAAAACGGAGATGGAATGTTTGATAAAGCCCAAACTTGTCTTGCAAAGAGACACAAGAAGAAGATGTGGTTAATTGATTCCACCTCTGCATCACAAAACATACACCCATCAAAATTTCTTATAGCTCTTATTTTTAATCTTTCAGTTACAGGCAGGGCACCATTAAAAGCTTTCCAAAGAAAAATTTTGATTTTTGGAGCAGTTTCCACCTTCCAGCATAGTTTAAGGATCGCATTCGTCGATGGTAAAGTTTCTGCAGCACCCAGAGCAGTTTTTTTCTTCTTTCTAAACATCATATCATATCCGATTTTACTGAATAAACACCATTTCTGGTTTCACCCCAGCAAAACGAGTCATCAAAGCCTATTCTAGGTTTTAAAGCTTTAATTCCACTAATCTCCGAGTGGTGAAACAATGATCGTAGCAGATGATCATTCCAAGCCCCAGTGTTTTGGTTGAAAAGATCTGCAACTCTAAGCTTAATGTTCATCAAAGAGTGAGTGCCAATCGGTCTAGTAGGACTACTATTAAACAACCAATTGTCAACCCAGACGAGAGTGTTTCTACCATTTCCAATGACATACAATAACCTAATAAAGTAGTTGCTGTTTTTTTTTTTAATTTTATTTTCTGGAAAATGTATTAGTCTAATAATCTATGGTTAGACTCATTTAGTTATATATGTATGAGACACTGCAAAACTACTGCTTATTATTATTTTTTCTTAATTTAAACATTTTAAATTTCTTTAAACTATCACCATAATTAAATAAAATAATATGCATAACTACACCACAAAATAAATTTTATGAAGATATATATCACAATGATTTTGAAATATGACTACAACTACAAAATATGGCATATGGCATGTAAGATACAATATAACTTAATTACACTAAATATATTATCATTAACAAAAAAAAATTGATTTCTTTACATTAGTTAAATTCATATTACGTAGTGTTTAAATTTTGATGTACACCAAAAAACAAAATATTAATAACATATTATTTTATATTATATTTTTTACGCGTAGCGTGAGCTAACATCTAGTAGATAATGAAGATGCACTTTTTAAAACAGATTCTCAAATAAACTTGATTTTTTGTTAAAACCAACATATGTGAATTTAAATTTAGCTATGGAAATTTTAAAAATAAATATGAATAGATTAGAAAGGCAAGAAATATAAAAGAAATATTTGATTTTTATATAAATAAAATAAAAATTGAAAACAATGTTAATTATATATAATACTTTCTAAATTAAAATATAGAATCAAACTCTTATAACACATATTAGATATAAGAACATTTGATATTGGTGTGAGAGGAGGATAGAATGTTTACTTATAAGATGATAATCCAAATTAGATAATGGAGATGAATTTTTAAATAGAAAAACAATGTAATATATATATATATATATATATATATATATATATATGTATCATGTAGTCTCTGAAATTAAAATTTAGCATTCAAATTTTACAATGATATTTCTTTTGGTTTTTTGTAACCCATACAACAAAAATAAGAAATTGAAAACATAAAAAAAAAATGATTTGAGATATTGTGGAAGAGAATGAAAGAAGTGGAAGAGAATGAGAGAATGTGAAAATGAGAAAGAAAAAAATGCCAATATAAGAGAATGAGGCAATGCTTATTTATATGATAAGAATTGATGGAAGTTACATTTAGAATTATTGGAGTTACAAATATTATTTATTGTGTTTGAATTAAATTGAGTGGTGGAATATTATTAATGCATAATTTATTTTATTTTCAGTTATAATTTTATTTTAATATATGAATTAAATGTATTATGTTAATTGGGTCTTAAATATTATTTAAAACAATTAATCAATTAGAAAGCAAATAAAAAAT
This sequence comes from Camelina laxa, assembly GCA_024034495.1. Lineage (NCBI taxonomy): Eukaryota > Viridiplantae > Streptophyta > Magnoliopsida > Brassicales > Brassicaceae > Camelina > Camelina laxa. The sequence continues at coordinate 17,283,398 of CM043882.1, read as the reverse complement.
TAGAAAATATTAAATGAAAATCAACCAATAAGGAAAGACCAAAACCTTATTTTTATATATATGATTAACAAGTGTGAGTTACTTTAAACAGTGATTTGTACTCCTTAGCTTTATGAGAAGGGGCTGTTAAATGTCTGCCTATACATATGTTGGTCTATTTAGAAAATATTAAATTTATAATAATTGTCCATAGGTTATATGAGCTATGGTGAGAAAGCTAACAGACTAAAATTACAAACAACATACAAAAAATAAACATAAAAATCTATATAATAATAACAAACCGAATAATTGCGACCAACAATTGTGTTTTTTCAATCGTACCTTTTGGATATTTTCTGAAAAGTCATGATGGATCATTAAAACGGTTATTTATGAAAAGTTACAACTGTTCATTGTAAAGTTGTGTTGATTGGAACATTCGTATCTTTTAAAATCTATATATATTTGTCTGTTTAAACTATTTTCATTTTTTTGCCATGACACAAAATCAACTAAAATTTCAATCTCAACGGTTTATTCATTTTTCTAAATTATTTTTTAGCATTTATTCTTTTAAAAATCAAGAAATTCCCCTAATTATTGATTTAACAAAAGATTTTTGGAATGATGAATCTATCTCGAATAAATGACACTAAAAGTTGTGTTTTTTCAATCGTACTTTTTGGATAATTTTCCAAAAAAATCTATAGAAAATTTAAACTGTGTGTTTTACACAAAGTTGCGATTGTTCGTTGTAACGGTTTTTTTCTAAAGTTGCAACTGTTCATAGAGTTGTGTATATTCGAATATTACAAAATAATATAAAATTTTAATCTCAACGGTTTTTACAGCTCTCTAAATTATTCTCTAGCATTCATTCTTTTAAAAGTAAGAAATTTCTCCAATTCTTGATTTAACAAAATATTTTTAGAATGATGAATCTAATTTACAACTTTTAGTTAGTTTTACATATAAAAAATTAATGAAAGTACCTATATATAATAGCAATCTGAATAAATGCCACCAAAAGTTGTGTTTTTTCAGTCGTATTATTTGGATAATTTTCCAAAAAAAACTGTAGTAAATTTAAATTCTGTGTTTTACACAAAGTTGCGATTGTTCATTGTAACGGTTTTTTTTGTAAAGTTGCAACTGTTCATTGTAGAGTTGTGTCTATTCGCATATTCGTATTTTTTGAAATATATATATATATATTTGTCTGTTTGAACTGTTTTCATTTTTTTTTGCCATGACACCAAATAATATAAAATTTCAATCTCAACGGTTTTTACAGCTCTCTAAATTATTCTCTAGCATTCATTCTTTTAAAAGTAAAGAGATTCCTCCAATTCTTGATTTAACAAAAGATTTTTTGAATGATGTAATCTAATTTACAACTTTTAGTTAATTTTATACATAGAGTCTTTTTCCAAGAGTTAGATGAATTATATAACGAGTTTTTGGATTTGACTTTTGAATATGGTAATAAAGATGCCTTCTATTTAAAAGCAATTTATATGAGTTTGTAGGTATAATCAAGTGCATACACAACAGTTGCGATTTTTCATAGTACCTTTTCGTAAAAAAATGTTTTTTTTTTTGTTTTTTTTTGTTTTAATTAAAAAGTTGTATATGTTCATTGTAGAGTTGTGTCTTTCATTATATTTTATTTATATTTTTTCATCACAATTTTTCGTTCTAATAGGTGTGTCTATTTAAATAGTGATGCTTTTTTAACTCTCTTTATATTTGTCTCCTCATCAGTAACTAACAAGTTCGTAGAAACAATTTTTCCATTTTATGTTGAGTCTAGATAATTGAATATATTCTATATTCTAACTAAAATTTTAGAAATGAATATAGCAATAGAGAAATTTTATACAACTTAATATTGAATTTACATTTGTGTCACTTTGTCTTAACTTTCCGTTAAAAAACATATTTTAATATTTAAAAATAATAATTACAATCTGAATAAATGAGAACAACAGTTACGACTTCTCTTAGTAATTTTTTTGTAAAAAAATTGGTTTTATTTGTTCTTTTTAAAAAACTCAAACAATTGTATTTGTTCATTGTAGAGTTGTTTCTTTTCACTATATTTTATTCATATTTTTTTATCACAACTTTTCGTTCTAATAGGTTATTTAAATAGTCATATCTTTTGAACTCTCTACATATTTGTCTTTTCATTAATAACTAATAAATCATTGTTCATTGAAACAAAATTTTCATTTTATGTTAAATCTAAATAATTTGATTATTATTATTTTTTTTAATATCTACTATTTAATGTTATTCTATCATCTAACTAAAATTTTAGAAATGATTATAGTAATATAGAAATTTAATAAAACTTAATATAGAATTGACAGTTGCGTCTATTTATCGTAACTTTTTGTTAAAAACTATTTTAATATTTAAAATTTATTTTATTTTGTTCTTAAGATTTGTGTATTTTAATTTTAATTTTCCGCTGATACTGTTTCGCTTGTTATTAAATATATTCTTAATTATAGTTATTTTTAAAAAAAATTACATTATTCATTATAACCATTAGTTCAATATTTTTAGTAAAGATCACTTATCATAATAATTTTTTTTAATTGTAGCTTCTTACCATAATTCTTCATAAAATTATTTTTTATTTATAATACTTTAAATAATATATTTTGCAAAGTTACGTCTATTTTACATAATATTTTTTGTTTCAAGTTTTCATTTTAATGATTATGTTTTTATTAACAGATTCAATTATTTCAAATAATTTCATAATGTATAATTTTAAATTTAAATAATTTTTTCTAAAATACTTTCCCCGTAATTTTTATGACATTTTATTGTCGTTGAGATTTCTTTTTCTAATTTTAATACTATCTGAATCTCTATCTCTATCACACACACTAGTGTGTGTGTGAGATCTTTACTACTACTATCTCATCATCAAAGTTGCTTCCTTTTTCACGGTCTTCTAATCAACAAGTTTTGGGAATGGGCCTCTTCTCCTTCTTAGTTTCCCCTTTTCCAATAAAATCCGTCTTCTTCTTTTCTGGGTCTCGTCGATTTCACCTCTAAGAGTTCGAAATTAGGGTTTTTTTTTTTTTTTTTTTTTTTTTTCTTTCTATAGTTAGGGCTGATTCGAGGTCGCGGGAGTAATGCTTTTTTGACTCCGATTTATTCTTTAGGGTTTTTTTTCTTTTTCTTTTGTCGAATTGTTCTCTTCTTTGTAGTTGTTGTCTCTTTTGGGTTAGAGAAAGTTTGGTTATGCTTTGAATAATGTTTCATGGTCAAGGTTTTTCGAGAAACCGTTGTAATGTTGTGGCAGTTGTTTCTGGAGAGAATAATAATAACCAGATAGATGGAGCTCCTCCTCTTCAACCCAAATACCCCTTTTCCAGATCTCTCTTCTTCAGGGCGACTCAAGGTCAAAGGGTCTTTGAATTTTTCTTCTCTAATTCTCTTTTACTTCTCATAAATGATTTGCTAGATTGTTGGTTGAAATTGGGAATCTTTAGTAAGATTGGACAATGTTGAACTAAGTTGGTTCTAGTTATATATGTAGGGAATTTGTTAGCTGGTGAGAATCTTCAATGGCTTCAGAGTCTTGGAAGTTCCTTCTAGTGAAATTTTATGGAGATGTTTAAGCATTTGGTGTATGCTTTTTTCTTTGTCATGTTGTAGATTCAGGTACTGAATAATCCTACGACAGAGGAGTTCCAGGTTGCTGTTAACTCTTCTGCAACGGATTTTATCTACTTGCAAGGGGAGCAGAGTGGAGATAGTGATGAAGTTGGTCCCTTAGTGTTGGGATTTGCTGCTTTTTCTACTCCTGATGCTTTGGTTGCTCTGTTTGGTTCCACATTACCAACAACGGTAGGTGCATTCGTTGTTTTAGGCTACTCTTTTTAGTTTAGGATTTCCTTTTCCCAGCTGAAGTTGGTTTGGTGTCACTGAGATATTTTCTTAATAAATTGCTGTTAGTCTCTTGATGATTCGCTTTAAAGGCTTTATAGAGTTTCCTCTACATTTAGTGTTAAAACATTTTTCATAACAAGAGCCCAAATATTCTTCACTTGTTAAGTTTCTGTTTATAATTGTCCCTAGTGAGATATTAATATGCTTTGGTTTCATATTGATTTCTCAGGTTTACCTTGAGCTTCCAAATGGTGAAGAATTAGCTCAAGCACTCTACTCTAAGGTACACAGTTCTTGATAACCACCTTGCACTTTTCTGTTTCCTTACCGTTTAGTACGTTTTCTTCTTGTTACCTCTTTTTTGCTCTATTTCACCTAGCTATGTTAAGAGTAGTTGAAAGGAACAGTTAATATGTAAAAGCCCTTTGAATAAATTGCTTAAATTGATAATACATTATGTCAGTCCTTCTAATCAGTTTTTTTTTTCTTTCTATTGGTGCTTTCGTATGGCAGGGTGTTCAATATGTTATATATTGGTAAAATGCTTTCACGAAATATGCAGCCTGCCATTTTCGCCATGCTCTGTTTTCAGTCATACAGAGGTAATATTTGTTAACCCGAGCATCTGAAATTGCGACTAACCTTGATTTTAGTCTGATTTACATCTACATTATATACTCTTTTTCACCTAGTCTACAAATTTAGTTGACTATGCTATGTTCTTTGGCAATGCAGTTCGTGCAGTGATACGTGGGATGTGTTCCATGTTGCAGAGGCATCTTTCTGACTCTATTGTACGAGTGACAATACCGTCCTTCCTTCGAACAGCAACCGTAAAATGAATTATGAGATGGGACCCTGCTTGCTTGGAGACCCTCCAAAGATTGACGTGGTTTCGCCGGAAGCTGATGAACTAGAAGACGAAAATTCATTAGAGAGCCTCCCGTCAATAAAGATATACGACGAAGATTTTACAGTGAGATTCCTTTTGTGTGGACCACCATGCACACTGGTGGGTGCTGCTGACCTTGCTCATTTTATGATGCTTGGCTTGGTTTAAAAAAGCGCGTCTGTGGCGTGCAATTTCGTGTAGCGCAGTGAGGCTCTAAGATAAGGGCAACAAAACTTAGATGCGTGGCGAGATCTATGATGCGCGCGCCATGTGTGAGCCTCGTCGATGCTCGAGGCAATCATGGCGATCGCATCTTAGGTTGATGCGAAAACTCTTTAAAACTTGCAACAAAACCTTTGTGATTTTAGGGTTTTTAGGAAGAGTACAACTAGATACAATAGGATAAACCATTTTACAAACCAAGCTAGTTAAAACATGATTCAGTTTAAGAGATTTGGTAGTCTAAACTGGCTTGAAAGTTAAACCATGTGGTATAATTTGTTTATTAAACCAAATCAATTCTTCAGTTTATTTAAATTGAACTGGTTTTGACCCCTACCTCTCTTAATCTACGATAGTTTCCGCAATTGAAGATGTAAAATTCCTAATTCTCTTTAATAAAATACTATATATGAACGGAGATTGAAGGCTAAAACCATATGTAGAAAATCTGTTACTAGAGCGCCACAAATCTGAAAGGCGCGCGCCTTAGTGCGCCATGGCACATGGCTCATTGATGGATCCTCTGTGCCATGGTGTGCTTTGCGCCATTTCAAACCAAGATGCTTGGCTTGTTTGCGCAAATGTTAGTATTTCTTTATGCTATCTTCACTTCCAAAGCTGGTTCTCTATTTCAGGATACATCTGTACTGGGATCTTTGGTGGAAGGACTTAATGCTCTCTTGAGAATAGAAGTGAGTAGCTTGTTAGTTTTCAGTTTAACTTTTTCTTTATTAGTGGGCACAGTAAAATGCGTGTATCTATTCTAAAAATTAATTAATAATAAATGCAATTATATGTCTTTAGTCCTTTCCAAATAACTTTGTCATTTCGTTGTTCCATATGCGAGGAAGTAGGCTCCATAACCGTTCTAGGTATGTAGTTTATATGGCCAAATGATATGTTGTGCATCCCTCGAATAATCTTTGATTTTGTGCCTATGGAGTTAGTTTTAAGACTTATTGTTACTTTCATAATGCAGTGCTCCAGCACCTCCTCTTCAAGGAGGAACATTTACTCTGAGATCGCAATGTATGCCATAGATTCTCTGAGGCAACTGGGGATGAAATATTTGGAACGTGCTGAGCTCACCAATTTCACTTTTCAAAATGATATTCTCAAACCGTTCGTTATCATCATGCGGAATACTCAAAGTCAGACCATAAGGAGCCTAATTGTTGATTACATCGTTCAGGTTGCTTGCTTAGTCTTTTCTAAATTCGAAAATTAATATGTTTCCTGGAATTTTGTCATTCGGTAGTATGCAGCCATTTTGTCAGCAGGTAATCAATTTTTTTTTTTTTATATAGATGATAAAATCGAAAGTTGGAAGTATAAAATCGGGATGGATGAATGTTTTTATGATATTCACAGCAGCTGCAGATGACGAAGTTGAATCGATAGTTGAGAAATCATTTGAGAATGTTGAGCAAGGTGACAAACTGTCCATCAAACTCTTGCACCTTTATCCCAGTTTTAGTTTTTTTTTCTCACTTTTTTGTTTCGATAAATGTTTGTGTAACCACTAGTTTGTGTGCAGTTATTCTTGAACACTTTGATCAAATGATCGGAGACTGCTTCATGGATTGCGTCAACTGTCTCATCAGGTTTGCCAATAACAAAGCTTCAGACCGATCTCACATCACATCTGATTTTAGGCCCGAAGTTAGAAACTGTGCTCTGGAAGTGTTGTTTGATTTGCTGAATGAAAGGGGAAAGAAGTTTTCGACACGTTTCTGGGAGAGTATCTTCCGTCACATCTTGTTTCCAATTTTTAATCATGTAAGTCATGCTGGAAAGGAAAGCTTAATATCTTCTGGGGATGTAAAATTTCGTGAAACAAGCATTCATTCCCTTCAGCTCCTCTGCAATCTCTTCAATACGTTCTACAAGGTACTGATGAAGCTTTCTTCGTTTGCTCCCTTAGTGCTCATCTCGTCCATTATTACTCAATTAACTTTCACACTTATTGCAGTACTTGTCATGTTTACTACATGAAATCGTACAGAAAATTTTGCGTAACATGTAGCGTTGAAACATATAATTGCGTGCTGCAAATTTGACCCTTCGAATTTTTTACCTTTGGAGCAGGAAGTTTGTTTTATGCTGCCTCCACTTTTAAATTTGCTCCTAGACTGTGCGAAGAAATCAGATCAGACAGTTGTCTCAATTTCTTTAGGGGCATTGGTTTACCTGATAGAGGTTGGAGGCCACCAATTTAGTGAGGGCGACTGGGATATGCTCCTGAAAAGCATTAGGTAACCAACCATCTTTCGTTACAAACTTTTATCTTTAATTGTTGAATCTAACTTTTTCTTTCACTTTCCAGAGATGCATCATACACAACTCAACCGCTGGAGCTGTTGAATGCTTTGAGTTTTGACAATCCGAAAAAGAACTTAGTTCTGACAGGAGATATAGAGGCCGATGCCTCTGAGTCTCCAAGAGGTGATCCTAATCCGGATGATATTAAAGATAATAGGAAAGTTTCTGTTCAGGCATCTCCAAGGATTGGTACTCAGGGTGGTTCCCTAGAATCTGGGATACAGTCTAAGTCTGATGGTTCTGAAGGTTGCCTCTTAACTCTGTAGAACTTTGGAATTTGGATTTATGCTTAAACAATTTACAGGATTCCGTTATGGTGTTGGAAAATCATTTCTAGTTACGTAGGACATCTGGACATGTCTGGCCTGATAAACTATCTATAAGAAAATTGAATTTATACAATGCCATGTTTTTTGAACCTTTATGTTTCCCATTAAAGGTCGACCATCCTCATCTGGAAGGGCTCAAAAAGATGGGGATGATGTGAATCTGCAGCGGAGTCAGACTTTTGGTCAAAGATTCATGGACAATCTCTTCCTTAGGAATCTCACATCTCAACCAAAAAGCTCTACTGCAGAAGTGTCTGCTGTACCCTCTTCTCCATACAAGGTATTTTGCATATGCCCACTCCCTGGCTTTTTATCCATTTGATATATCTTTGCTAATTTACACTCTTCACTGGTCATTCCTTTTTTTTGTCACAGTTCTTTTGTTTCTCCAAGTAAATATGATAGACATGGAAATTTCTTTACTAATTACTTTCTTCTGTAGCATGAGGATCCTATACAGCCTGACAGCAGAGAAGAAGAGAGCCCAGCTCTGGGAACTATTAGAGGCAAATGCATCACACAATTACTATTACTCGGAGCTATCAACAGTATCCAGGTATTTTGATGTCTTCTCTGCTTTGCTACGATGTATGGTCTAAAGCAGACACTCTTATTCCTCAACCCCTGATACCCAATAAGCTTAATAGGAAATGTGCCGGGTGTTGTGAACTGACAGTTGCATCTTTCCTGTTTGATGTTGAATCTGCAGTAAAAATACTGGAGTAATTTGAATACACCACAGAAGATTGCGATTATGGACATTTTATTCTCTTTCAAAGATTTTGGTGCTTCCTACAATTCATACTCTAATCTTAGAACACGTATGAATCACATTCCCGCGGAGAGGTTGGTGACTGAGCCTCTGGACTGAGTAATAGGTATTTTTCCTCCTTACATAGAATTTGAACTATTCATTATTTACAGGCCACCTTTAAACCTTCTCCGGCAAGAGCTGGAAGGAACCACCATATATTTGGACGTCTTGCAAAAGACAACTTCTGGGCTTGCAGATAATGCATCTAACACGGAAGATAGACTAGAAGGTGCACCGGAAGAAAAATTGGTATCGTTTTGTGAACAGGTGCTGAAAGAAACATCTGAGCTGCAGTCCACTTTGGGGGAGACTACAAACATGAATGTTCATCGGGTACTGGAGCTGCGTTCTCCCGTCATTGTGAAGGTAATACATCTTAATTGCTTACACATTTGTCACTGAGACTACAAATTTTTTTATACGAAGGATAATTTTCTTATGTCATCTTGTTTCAGGTTTTGGAAGGCATGTGCTTTATGAACAACACGATATTCAGGAAGCACATGAGAGAGTTCTACCCTCTGCTGACGAGACTTGTCTGCTGCGAACAGGCAAGTTACTGAATTCCTTTACTTAGTACACCCCAGCTTTGGCTTCATTTTCTTGTATAATTTTTACACACACCTGAACTTGGTTTTGAGTAAGTTTCGAGCTTTTGAGCCATACGTAATTTTCTTTTGTCTATAATGTTAATCGGTGGATCTAACCCCATGAGTTTTCTCTTGCAGATGGATATACGGCACTAGCCAACCTTTTCAAAGCACAATTGAAGCCACTTTTGCAACAGTAAATGATATCTACGCCATGATATTGTGGCAAGCAAAACACTCTCAATGTCATTTACTGCCCACAGTTTGGGTTGTTTTTTTTCTACATTGGAATGATTTTTCTCCTGATTAGAGAGCACATCCCAATTAAATTGCCAGTGGTACTCATACCATATCAGTTGCTTTTTCGAACTGAAAACCTCATTATTGTTCGTAACTCTGTTGTCCAGACCGCCTTTAGTTTTAAGTATCCTAAAAAGGTATCCTTGGGTAACACAGTACTGGTTTTTTCATAAACATTGTAGACTTGAATCGTGTAATTATAGTTTATTAGTTTCGATCAAACACTGCCTTCCCTTCTCGATATCGAATTTGCATTTTTTAGCAGTTTATGTGAGTACACAATAACTAAAATCATGTGTAAGAGTGTAACGATTTTGACTAATGATCTGAACCAGCTCGTGCGCATCACAGCGTTTGCATTTGGTTGTTCATTTGCGATCCCCATTCTAGGCGTCTTAAAATGAGTGGCAAAGTTGTCTTTCATTTGTTGTTGTATTTTCTAAACTTTGAAAGTGTTTTTACGAATATAAATTTTTTTTAGAACTCATCACTCGTTTTTATTTGGTTTGTTGTTGTATTATCTGAACTTTGGTAATAGTGTTTTTATAAAATATGAATTTTTCTTAGAACTCATCACTAATTGTTGTTATATCACAAATTGTCATATTGTATTTAAAATAACATAATATAGTTCTATAACTATAAATATTTGTTAAATTGTTATATAAATTTTTAATTTTCGAATATGTATCATTTTCATTTTATACATTGTCAAAAATACGGAAACTAAATTCATTATTAACATATTTGAATACAAATATCGTTTGTACAAGTGAATTCATCTATAATTTGTTTGTTAGTTTATTATTATTTTGCTCAAAACTAAAGACAATTTAGTATCATTTTCACTCAACTTGAAGTCGGTTCGGACGTAACCATCACCTGTATTTTACGAATCTGGAGTAAAGTGGAACCGAGGTTAATCAAAAATTTGTTTAAATTCCGTTCAGTGTTTGTTTCATTGTAAAATTTGAAGAACAATCATTTTTTTTAGAATAAGAGAACAGATCAGCTCAGAAGAACCAATGGGAAAGAATATTGTTTACATAGATAGATGAATGCGAAACAGAACGAACGCGTTGTGCCAGGTTGTCAGCTTTACTATTCTGAGTGCGGGGGACTAAAGCTAATGAGAAAGACCAGAACTCCTTCCTGTCAACTTGAATCTCGTCTAAGTAGAGCTTGAAGGCTGGTCACTCAGAAGGCGAATACACCATCTTCACCAGGTCAGAGCAGTCGGTAAGAAAGACAACATCCTGATTATCTGCACCAATCATACAGCGCATCGCCCAGATAAGCACTTCCATCTCTGCATGGAGAGGCGTGAGACTACGACGGAGATTGGCGGCCCCCATAGTGGGAGCTTCCTCCACTGAGGAGATGCGATACCAGCCACGACCAGCATATTTGTCTGTGGCTTTCCAAGACCCATCTACAAAACAAAGGTAACCCGTAGCAGGTCTCTCGACCCCCAAACTACGTCCGCCATTATACATAACTCGCTGATCTCCGAGCGATATGTCGACCGTGTCATCCAGCTGGACACGAAACCAGGCTTGAGATTCCTCCTCTGCTATACGCAGAATCGCCAGCGGATTTGAATCCAGATTAGAAAAACTTTATCATTTCGAGCTTCCAGATATACCACAAGATCCAGGGATAAACATCCGGATTAGGTGCTTGCTGAACCCGCCAGATTAAGAAGTCCATATTCGCAAAGATGGAAACAAAGGGGAAACCATCCGGCAATGCTCGGTAAGATGACAAGGCCCAAACTTGCCTTGCTGGGGGACATTCAAAGAGAACATGATTAATTGTTTCAACCAGAAAACCACAAAGTGCGCACGTTGTATCACAACCCAAACCTCTGTTACAAAGATTCGAAGTGACTGCGACACACCCAGTGAGGACTTGCCAAAGAAAGTGCCGAATTTTAGGAGGACACCAGATTTTCCAGACAAAAGCCTGTAGGGGTGTAATGTTTGGACCACAGGTAATCCGTGCCGATGTCTCCTGCCGTAAGATATGATAGCCCGATTTTACCGTATAAGCACCAGATTTGGTAAAATGCCATCCCATCATATCCGAAGAAGTCGGCATTCCTAAAGGAATGACAGAAATAATGGCAACATCTTCTGGCTCAAAAGTGGCCGAAAGCAAAGCCATAGCCCAGGAATTGGTGGTCCTGTCAATGAAAGAGTTTACTCAAAGCGAAGGGTTAGAAGATAACCCAGAGCTTAGTGCTGGTCTCGGGAATTGAGCAGGAATCCAGGGATCAGTCCATACTGAAATGGACTCCCCAGATCCTACCCGTTTAATGAGTCCTTTATTAACCAGAGAGCGAGCAGACATTATACTCCTCCAGCCATAAGACGGTGAGTAGGATTTAATTAGATCCATAGGATCAGAGTGCCTATAGTAATGGCCTTTAAATACTCTAGCGAATAGAGAATCCAGGACTGTAATCAACCGCCAGAGCTGCTTGGCAAGCAAAGCAGTTTTACAGTCATCTAAACACCAAAACCCTAAACCCCCTTTTGGCTTGCTAAGGCAAAGCTTATCCCAAGCCGCCCAAAGGTGTCCTCGCGAATGGTCAGACGAGCTCCATCAGAAATTAGAAATTGCACTGGTGAGCTTTCGCGTGATCAGTTTCGGGAGGCGAAAACATGACATAACAAATGTGGGAACGGCCGTAGCAACAAATTTAATTATTACCTCTTTCCCCCTTTAGACAGCAGTCTGGCCGGCCAACCACCGGCTCGTGCCTGTAACCGATCTTGAACAAAGGTGAACACCTTTGGTTTAGACCCACCCAAGCTCTCTGGGATGCCCAAGTAGGTACTCATACCACCCAAACTTACAATACTCAAAGCACCCTTGAGTTCCTCCCTCAAATCATTGTCAACTGTATGGCCAAATTGAATTGAGGATTTTTGAAAATTGATTTGTTGACCGGAAATACGCTCATACTACTGAAGAAGCCGCAAGATAACCTCACATTGTTCCTTCGTAGCATGACAGAAAAAGAGACTGTCATCAGCAAATAATAAATAAGTAATTGCCCGCCAAGCAGTCGACACCTTAATCCTCGTTATAAGCTTTAACTGTTCCGCCTTCCTAAGATTAGCAGTAAGCACCTCCGTGCAAAGAATAAAGCCCCCTATGAGGAATGGTTGAACCATGAGGTTCTCCATTAAGCATCACCTTATACTGGACTGACGTCACACACCACATAATCCAGGATATCCACTTATCACAGAAACCGAACTTGCGAAGCAAATGATCAATAAAAGACCACTCCACCCGATCATATGCTTTACTCATATCTGTTTTGATAGCCATGAACTTCCCCTTGCAGGAGGGATTTGTTCGAAGGCCATGAATCATCTCCTGAGCTATTAAAATATTGTCAGAAATTAAGCACCCCTCAACAAACGCCGACTGAGTTTCCGAGACGAGAGAAGGCAAAAAACCCCGTAACCTTTGACACAAGACCTTGGAAATAATCTTATACCCAAAATTGCATAAGCTGATAGGATGCAGCTCTGTCATCCTAGTCGGCTTGTCCACCTTGGGAATAAGAAAAATATTTGTCATATTCAACCGTTTATCAAAAAACTCATTACGCAAGAAAGAATTAACCAAAAGTAACAAATCAGCCTTCACAGTCCCCCACGCCTTCTAATAGAAAAGTGCAGTCATACTATCTAGACCTGGGGCCTTATCAAAATGTATCATAAACAAAGCCTCCTTGATCTCTTTCTCAGAGGCATCTTGAGTCAAAAGCTCATTTATCTCCGCCGTAATGAACGGTTGTATTTCCCCAAGTGTCTCCTCAAAATCAGAAGGATGTGAAGAGGTAAATAACTCTTGAAAATAAGTGGCCGCTGTATTTTGAATATCCTTTTCCTCTATAGACCAAACACCATTCTCATCATGAAGACCAACAATGCGATTTTGTGCCCGCCATTGTTTTGTCTGTGCATGAAAATAACTGGTGTTATGATCCCCAAATCTCATCCATCGGCTACGACTTTTTTGGAAACCAATACACTTCCTCGTCCCAACCAAGTCAATGTTGCGATTTCCTCGACCGAACTAGTATCATCCCGATTTCCTCGACCGAGCCAATGGATTTATAAATAGTAAAACAGAAATTTAAGTAGTTTTTTTTTTTTTTTAATTTGTACGCATTGTTTCAAAATGACACTCTTTGTGAAACAGAAAGAGTAATAACCATTCACAATCCATAAATGAACCAATAAGTAATTTGTTTTGGTATTCTCACCTTTGATTCAAGTCATATTAAAGTGATAACAGATACACAAAATAGAAAATTTCTAAACCCTATGTTCTTTCAGTTTGTTTGGTCAACAAGTCAATTCCGTAAGATCAGCAACTCTCCACAAGACAAGATCAGCGTAAATAATATTGTTTTCCTTGTATGTACAAATCAAGTCATAATAAAGATACAAAAAATTGAAAATTTTGAACCCTCTGTTATTTCAGTTTGTTTGATTCTTGTTAGTCTTCCTGGGATTTAGGGACATGAATCCCACTTTCCCATTTTCAAGTTTGTAGGAATCGTGAGTTTTCTCAAGTGTTTGTATTGTCATATATAATGAAATGGAAAAAAAAAAAACAAAAAGAGTTAGTCATATATAACTACCCAAATGAAAACTTTGTCGTCTTTTGATCTTGCTTCGGATCAACATTGATTGATCCTTTACTCGGGACTCATCACTTCAGTGGCGAATGAGAAGTTCACTTGGAAAGAGAAAGATGAACTGAAGGTCTCCAAGCAGAAGTGCTCAGACATAGAAGCTCTGCTCGAGATAGAGAAAAAAAAGCGCTGGCCGCTGCCAGATCTCTCCTCCTCTAACGTTGGATGATGTTGTCTGATAACTTAGGTTCTGCTAGTGCTAGGTGTTATGTCCGTTTGAGTCTAGGTTTCAAAATTAACACAGGACGCCTAAATAAACTTCTTCTCTGTATATTGGAAACTCCTAAATTTTTTGTAAAGAGGACTGGCTAGGACTAGGATTTTGTTAGTTGTCTCTTTCGTGACTATGTAAACGGATCATCACCGGCAAAGGTTAAGTGTACTTTGGACGTATTTGTAATAAAAATATCTGGTGCCGTTAAAGAACTTGAGAGAAAAACCAGAAAAGAGTCTTTAAACCGCCTAGTTTTACATCGATTACTGTTTCTAAAAGGCTTTCGGTTTTACACGTTTTTATCGGTTAATGTGGCCAAAACCTTATTTATGCCTTTTATTCGTGGATGTACTTTGTTTTATGAAGGTGTCTGTACATTCATAGACACTATATTAGTATATTATGTATTTAATTTAGTGTGTCATTCCTCCTTGTGAAAGCTTTTTGGACCAACGAGCTTTTGAACTTATGGACCACACCACATATGAAGAAGAACATATATATATATATATATATATATATTTTTTGTTTGATTGGATTTTCTTAAGGTTTTATTGTTTTAGGAGCAGTGTTTTAGTTTATCGTAGAACTAAGTAATTATGGTTAGAGATACCTATTTTCGTTTGAAGACTCCATGTATTTTGTTAACATAATCATCTACAACATACTCTGTTTTTATTTATCATATATGAAGATTTTGACAAGTATTTCATGTTTTGAGATTCTACGAAGCAAAGGCGTTTCCTCTTTATGTCTGAAATATATGCTCTTGTATAATGTTAATATGTTTGGTCTATTTGCTTGAGGTTTTTGCTCTTCTTCAGTTTGTAACCGTACGTTGTTACAGGTTCAGGGGGCATGACATGTCTGATAACGAGTGGCTTAATTAATTTCTAGGTACACCGACTTCAGGTTCAGGAGGATGACATACGTGTTGGCTTTGTAATTATATACTCTCGTTTCGCACATCTTAGTTAGAACAACACTAATTCCGGCGACGGAAACTGAAGAGATGATTCACCACTGGAAAACTCATTAACTGTCACATAGGCGACTCTTCTTCACGGGAGGAAAACTGTAGTAGCAAAGAGTCGCCTATGTGACAGTTAATTTGACAAATCAGTATTTGCGTTCGCTTTCATGCGATCAACTCTCTAATAATAGTAAGAAGTATCGTTTCAATGTACTTTTGAAACAAGTTTTGGATTCGAAAGGCAAAACTAGGCCTGAGCATTCGGGTACCCATTCGGGTCCGGATCGGGTTTGGATCGATTTCGGGTTTTTGGGTTTAGAGGTATAGGACCCGTTCGGGTATTTCTAGACTTTGGATTTGGATCGGGTTCGATTCGGGTATTTCGGGTTCGGATTCGGATTATCCAAAGTTCACAAAAATCAAAATTTTAATATCTAATTTAGTCTAAATTATTCAATAATACATAATATATCTGAAAATTTATAGTATTTTTTACCCAAGTTTACTAATAAACAGTTTAAATACTTCAAATTATCAAAAATATCTAAATATCTGAATATTTTAGACATTTATATTATTAAAATTATAAATATTACTAATATATTACTACTATATATTAATAATATGGGTATATTCGGATACCTGTTCGGATTTCGGTTCGGATCGGGTTCGGGTTCAGATTTTCGGATTTAGAGATTTAGAATCCTTTCGGATATTTTACTATTTCGGATACGGGTTCGGATCGGGTTTTTTGAATCGGGTTCGGAATGGATCTTCAGATTCGGGTATTTTGCCCAGGCCTAGGCAAAACCTAGTGCCAAACTCATAGCAATATTTACAAGTAAAAAAATCATCGCCAAACGATTCAGCCCTAATAAAACCCTAAAACCCAGATTTGAACCTTCATCTCAAAGCAATTCAATTAATCTAGATATGATTATTCATAGCATTAATTACAACACTTGAGAAGAAAGAGAAAAACTTATTAAAAAAAAACCGTAAAAGACTAAAACCCTTACAATCTGAAGGTAATAACCATATATAGATTGAAATCTTCATCTCCAAGCAATCTAATCTTGAGATTCTTTTACGTTTCTGAACTTGGCGAATCGAAAAACCAAGAGAAGAAGACTCGGAGGAGAAAGCAATAAAATCCCCCAGACGAATCCGAACAGGTTCATGAGGTATAAGGCCAGAGTCAAGAAACCATATATCATAGCTAACTCTTTGTCATTTATAATCCAGGGAATACTTCCAGCTTGACACATACCTGCATCACCAGAGCTAAAACCCCCCTATCCGCACGAAAATTTGCCTTCGAGAACTCGAAAGTTTCCGAAATCGATGAACTTAGATTCTCTCCATGTCATCCCCAGAAGAAAAATCAGCGTTGCAATAACGATAACGTTTTTAACAAAAAAAAAAAAAAAGAAATAACGAGAACGTTGAATATGATCGAGAATTTGTTTAGAGCTGCGTCCAAAGCTATCCATCTGCGAGTCAGAGATGAACTATTTGTTGACAAACCCTTATCCAAAAATCTAGCGAAGTTTTGTGGTTTTATCTTTGCTTTTTTTTACCTTTGGTGTCGGTTTAAACTGTAAGGGCAATGTTAAATGTTTTCTAGGCCCATTTTTTTAGGGTTTTGTGCAAAAAAACACTCCAACTAATTTTTTTTTTGCAAGAACACCCTCCATGTCTAGAAAATGCAAGTCAATACCTCCAACTCAAAACGACGTAGTTTTGGGTCTCTTAAAAACGACACAAATTGTGTAAACATGTCGTTTTAAAGTCTAGAAACGACACAAGACATTAATCTTAGTCTTTAACATAACTCGAAATCGTGAAACATAAAATTCAATTTTGGGGATTAGGGTTCATCCTTGGTTTCGATTCGGGGAAACGAGAGGGAAATGCTGGTTTCGTGAGATCTCTTGGAGAATTAGGAATCTGTTCGATTTCGATTAGGGTTCGGTGTTGGGTTTGATCTGTTCATCGTTGGGTTCGATTAGGGGAGAAGAGGTGAAGGGTCTTAATCGTGTCGGGTTGATTTGGGAAGAAGATTCGAGTCTTGGAGAATCAAAGGAGGGCAACGATGAGGTGAGAATCGATGATTTGGAGAGTATCAATTGTTATTATCCAATCATTTCTGAGATTTGATATTAGTAAAATTTCTGATTTCTTATTTAAAAAAGTTTCTGATTTCTGATTTGCTAATACTTTTCTTTTTTGGTTCAGTTTTGATTTGTTTATGCATGCTGGAGGATATTGGTCAGCTGAGGACCAATATCTTGGAGGAGACAGACATACAATGGGTTTGGTATCAGCTGAATCATTTAGCCTAGGTTCGATTCTGGTGCTTCTTTCGGAACTCCTCGGGTATGAAGACAACATGAAGAAAGTTTCTTGGTTTCCACTTGAAACGCTTGGTAAGAATGAAGATCTTGATAACGATGAAGCGTTGAAGAAAGTTGTTGATTATGCAGTCGGAGCTTGTGCATTAACCTTATTTATTGTTCGGGAAGATGATCCTTATATAGGTAGGCACATTGATACTAATGCGTTGAGGTATTTGTCAGACGATGAAACATTGGTTGATGGTGAAGTTAGTGGTGGTAGTGGCTCTGAGTTAGATGATGAAGTTGATGAAGTTCAGTTTGAAGACATTGTTTACAGTGATAGTGATGATGACAGTCCACATGTTGAGGTAGATGAGAGCAAGTATTGAAAGTTTTGTATTGGTGATGAGTACAATACAATTGATTCCTTGAAAATAGCTGTTACGAGATATGTTGTGAAGAAGAGGAGGGACATCAAATATGAGAAGTCAGATGGCAAACGTGTAGTTGTTATTTGCTCTGGAAAGAAATGCCCGTGGAGGCTTTCAGCAACCATCAACAGCAGTTCTAATAGAGTAGTAATCAGATCGTAAAATGAGGAGCATAATTGCACTTGGCAAGGGGTCGTGTCCTTGCTGACTAACTCTCGGATTGCTGATCTTTACATAGAAGAATTCAGACTAAATCCAGAGTTCTCAGCAAATCAATTACAACAGAAGCTTCTAAGACGCAACATCAATGTGCCTTGGACAATTTGTGAGAGGACACGGCTGAAATGTCTTAAGACATTTGATGAAGAGCAAGAAGAGTCTTTTGCTAGGTTATTCGATTATGTTGCTGAGCTAAAGAGAAGCAATATTGGATCCACAGTTGAATGTGAGGTAAGGGAAAGTAGGTTCCATAGGTTTTATGTGTGCTTTGCTGCTTTAAAAAATGGGTGGAAAAGAGCATGTCGAAAGATCCTCCATCTAGATGGAACATATCTGAAGTGGAGAATGACAGGAATGTTATTAGTTGCATGTGGAAGAGATCCCAATGATCAGATGTTTCCTGTAGCTTGGGCGATTGTGGATTGTGAGAATACGCCAAACTGGTTGTGGTTCCTTGAACATTTGGTTGATGACTTGGGTTTAGAGTTAGGAAATGGACTAACACTAGGTAGTGATCAGCAGAAAGGATTGATTGCAGCAGTGAAGGTAGTATTGCCTTATGCTGAACACAGGATGTGTGCAAGGCATGTTTATGCCAACTGGAAGAAGAAGTATGCTGGAGCAGAATATGAGGACATGTTTTGGGCTGCTGCAGACTCTTACTATCCACAACAATTTGATAGAAAGATGCAAGAGCTGAAAGAGTATGATCCAGCTGCTTTTAATGACTTGAAGATTTCTCTTTTTTGTCCATGGTCTAGGTAATCTCTCTTACTTGTTTTGTTTTTTTTTCCGGATATGACTTTGTTTTATTTGATTGCTAACTTGGTGAATCTCTTGTAGGGCTTATTTTACAGAGTTCTCAAAGTGCGCTGCTGTAGAAAACAATCTTGGAGAGTCATTCAATGCAGCAAATCCGGATAGCAAGAACTAAACCGGTTGTTGAGATGCTGGAAGAAATAAGAAAAAGGGTTATGGTGAGCAATGAAAAGAAAAGAGCCGAGGCTGAGAAAACAAAAGGAGAGTACTCTCCTAAAGCAATAGCTTTACTAGACCAGCAGATTGATTTGGCAAAGAATTGTAGACCTTTGAGCTGCGGATTGGGGAATTATGAGGTTGGCTACTTTAACTACAAAACTAATATGCGAATTGAAGGTTTTGTGGTGCAGATGCGAGGTGAGATTAAATGCAGTTGTAGAATGTATATGGTCAGTGGGATCCCATGTAGCCACATTGTTTCTTGTCTTAGACATGAGAAGAAAACTGACCAAGATCCTAAGAAGATGATTTCTCCATGGTTCACCGCTTAGAAGTTGAAGACTTGTTATGCTGATGGACTTTGTGGTGTGAATGGAATGAATCTATGGGAGGTGACTACAACAGTTAGGGTCTTGCCACCTCCTTACAAGAGGCCTGGTGGAAGACCTCCAGGAAAGAAGAGAAAGAGGGAGAAGGGTGAACCAAGGGAAGGAACCAAGCTTTCTAAAATAGGAACCAAAATTGTAAGACTCTTAATATCTTAGGTTCTTTTTTTTTTTGTATTTGGATTTCTGATTTCTGACCTTATCGTTCTTATTTTATGCGCAGCATTGTAGCTTGTGTGGACAAGAAGGCCACAACAAGCTGAAATGCAAGAATGGACCAATGCCTAAGCCGCCAAAGAAACCACCAGGTAGACCAAGAAAGACAGCTACTGCAAATACACCATTTGCATCAACCTCTACTTCTGAACTTGATTTAGAAAGGCCAGCCCAACCAAGCCATCCAGGAAGATCTTGAAAAAGTCAGACATCATCTTCACAACCAACTGCTGACACACCATTTGAATCGGCCTCAACTACTGAACTTGGCTTAGAAAGGCCAGCCCAAGAAGATCTTCCAAGCCTTTCATCTGCTCTCCCAAAAAGACGTCCAGGAAGACCTTGGAAAAGTCAGCATCATGATGCATCATCTTCACAACCAACTCCTAAGAGACTTCCTATGTATGACACATGGCCCATGTATCTACCAATAGTGAGACCTTCCAAGCCTTTTTGTTTGTTGATTCTTATTAATGTTGGTCTATTTTCTTTGGAAAAACTGATGTTGTGTTTTGATTGTGCAGGAAGGTTATGGTTTATTCACCAGTCCTGTAACTGGTGACAACTATATTCAGGTAGGGAGGTCTGTGACTGATGCACGAGACAACACTATATTACCAAGCAGTCTATATCAAGCTAGAGAACGCAAGAAAATTGAGGTTTCACGTGGAAAGAAGAAATGAGTTAAAGCATCGTGTGTGTGTGTTTTTGTGTGTTTTAAGCATCTTGTGTTTTGAATCTTTTCAGTTGACTTGTGTTTGACAAACCTTATTTTTGTGTTTTAAGCATTGTGTGTTTTAAACTTGAGTTTATTTCTTATTAATGCATTGTGTTTGTTGTTAAATCATATACACAAAAGTAAGGTTTTGGTCTCTCCTTATTGGTTGATTTTCATTTAATGACTTCTAATTTTTTTTTTTTTTTGATTTCTAATAGATTAATTGCTTTAAACAATATTCAAGACTCAATTAATACAATACATTTAACTCACACATTAAAATAAAATTATGCATTAATTATATTCCACCATTCAATTTTATTCAAACACAATAAATTATAATTGTAACTCCATAATTCTAAATGTAACTTTCATCAATTCTTAACATATAAGAAAACATCCTCTCATTCTCTCATATTGACATTTTTTTACTTTCTCATTTTCACATTCTCTCATTCTCTTCCATATTACCTCAATTCATTTTTTGTTTTTTTTTTTTTTTTTGTTTTAGTTTTCTTATTTTTGTTGTATTGGTTACAAAAAAACAAATGAAATATCATTGTAAATTTTTAATGCTAAAAATTAATTTTAGAGACTACATGATGTATATTTTACATTGTTCTTATTTTAAAAAATTTATCTCC
Source organism: Camelina laxa (assembly GCA_024034495.1). NCBI lineage: Eukaryota > Viridiplantae > Streptophyta > Magnoliopsida > Brassicales > Brassicaceae > Camelina > Camelina laxa. The sequence continues at coordinate 17,262,191 of CM043882.1, read as the reverse complement.
ATTATCTAATTTGGATTATCATCTTATAAGTAATCATTCTCTCCTCCTCTCCCACCAATATCAAATGTTGTTATATTCATATATGTTGTAAGAGTTTGATTCTATATTTTAATTTAGAAAGTGTTATATATATTTAACATTGTTTTCATTTTTTATTGTATTTATATAAAAATAAAATATATCTTTTATATTTTTGCCTTTCTAATCTATTCATATTTATTTTGTAAATTTCTATAGTTAATTTAAATTCACATAGTCTCTCATTCTTTCATTCTCTTATCCTCTTCCACTATATCTCATTTTTTTTTTTTTTTTTGTGTTCTTTTGTTATTGTTGTTGTATGGGTCAAAAAAATTAATTTAAATATCATTGTAAAAGCTTAATTCTAAATTATAACTTTAGAGTTTGTATGATTTGTATATCATACATTATTTTTTTCATTTTATGTTTTAAAAGGTTTATCTTCATTGTCTATTTTAGATTAGCATCTTATAAGTCATTATTTTTCATACTCTTCTACAATATTCACCACACAATAAGGTCATGAAGTTGAAAAGATCCATCTCTAATTCTCTATTATGTACTTTGGTTATCTCACATATTCATTTATTATTTTTAATAATATATAATGATTCATATAATTATCTATTTTGTTTTGTAAAGTCTATAAACTCTATCCATTAAGTCTATCAACTCTATTCATAAAGTATATTTTGCTTTTTGATCCAATAGGTAAATATGTAAAGATCAATATAATTTTTATGTTATTTAAGATTTCAGGTTTTTTGAAAACAAAAAGAACTTAATTAAAAAAAAGTTGGTCTTTTTGATAAAAGAAAAATGAAAAAATGATTCTAAAAAAGAAATCATGTTTAACTGGAAGTGAAATATAGAAAATAATATAATTTCAAAAATACCATTTAACTAAATTCTCTAAAGATGAAACCATTACTATAAAATCTAGCACTATAAATTAAATTGATTAGTGAAAAACCAAAAGAAAACAAAAAAAAACAAACAAAAAAAAGGATAAAAGTTATCCTTGGAGTTTTAAAAAATCTTTAGATTGAAGTTCATATAATTTTATAAAAAACTAATTTAATTTGTCACTTCAAAAGTAATATTTTCAATTTGGAATTTGGAATATTATGTGTGAGTGTTGAGTTTATATCAACAAAACAATCAAATTATGTGTAAGTTTAAATTCTGATTGAGCCACTTGGTATTCCTTTTCCTTTAAGTCAAAAATAAATTCAAATATTTATTTATGAGTAAATCAGTTTTAAAGGCATGTAAGTCTATTTAATTCTACATTTAACTCAAATGTAACTCATATCCAATAGTTTTACATTCATTCCTCCAACTAATATATTTCTTTTTCGTATTTTTAAAATTATTTGGGTTAGCTAAACTTATGGTCGAATATATATATATATGGTCATATATATATATATATTTATATTGCTTTAAACTTTGAAATGAGGAAGATTTTATACATAATAACTTTATACGTAGTTACTAATTTTTTTTATAATTTTATTGGATTTAATTTTACTATACTTTAGCCTTATGTTTACAAAGAAAAACTCTTTAAATCAATGTTTAACCTCTATAAAATATGATAAACATAGATTCACTCATATTAGGAAAATGTTTAAATTTTTATATTATTATATTAATATATTAATATAGCTTATCAATTTGTAATATTGTTTTATAGTATTTGTTCATTTCTGTTCTATAGAAAAATTTATATATTTTAAATTTTGTATAATAAATAATCATACCAAAAAAATGTTGACAGAAGTGTTATTTTGAAAAATTGTTACAAGAAATTTTAAGATTCATATATTAGTAGAAAAAGTATATTTCTTCGATTATGTTATTTTTAATAGAAAAGAATAATATTTTAGTTTAAGAAAATTTCTAAAATATAATAAAAATTATTATGGATGCAACCACGCATTGCATGGACTAATTACCTAGTTTGTCACAAAAATACAGTGTGTTTGAATTTTAAGACAACGAAGATGTTAGACTTTGTTCATATATAAGATCATCCACAAAATAAAAAAGTTAGTTATTTTATAGTTTCATGTTTTAAATTAACAAAACTAGTATAATAAACAGAGAATAAAAAAGTTAGTTATTTTATAGTATCATGTTTTAAATTTTGTGTAAATTGTTGCATTTAAATATTTTGTTGAATGATTCATACTCATTTTTTTGAGCATTAATGTTCCATCAAAAATGAAGTAATAAAGCACATTACATATACATCGCTCTCATAAAAAAACAGAGGATGAGCATTAATTTACAAACAGAGGATGTATATGTAATGTGTGCCTTATTACATTTTAAAATTTAATTATTATACATTAAATTTTCACCGGGAACATAAGTCGATCAAATATATTTTTGAATGTTTGTTGTTGGTTGCCGACAAAAAAAAAAAAAAAAAAAAGAATGTTGTTATTGGTTTCAGGGTTAATTAAATAAATACCACAAAAGTTATTTAAGTGAATAGCATAACAATTTTTCTAATAGGAAAATATCATGGGATCCACGTTTTTGGGGGTAAAAAGATAAAATCACCCTTTTATTATTTTAGTGTAATGTAAAAAGAATGAAAGATTATGTGAAATTTTTTAAAATAGCATGTAATATTTCTATTTTACATAAATTTTTTAAAATAGCATGTAATATTTATATTTTACATCTCATTTATGAACCCAAACCGACATAATTTTGTTCTAATTGTAAAATCTAAACCCTAATCATCTTATTTGTGAACCCAAACCGACATATAATTTTGTTTTAATTGTAAAATCTAAATCCTAACCATCTCATTTGTGAACCCAAACCGATATATAATTTCGTTCTAACTGTATAATCTAAACTCTAACCATCTAATTTGTGAACCCAAACCGATATATAATTTTGTTCTAATTGTGAAATCTAAACCCTAACCATTTCATTTGTGAACCCAAACTGACATATAATTTCGTTCGAATTGTAAAATTTAAACCCTCACCATCTTATTTGTGAACCCAAACCGACATATAATTTCGTTCTAATTGTAAAATCTAAACCTTAACAATCTCATTTGTAAACCCAAACCAGTATATAATTTCGTTCTAATCGTAAAATTTAAACCCTAACCATTTCATTTGTGAACCCAAACTGACATATAATTTCGTTCAAAAAACAAAAATGACATGATATTTAAACAAATAACATGTAATATATCCTACTATATTAATTGAGAAGTACAAATATGAAACTAACCTTAAAATGTGTAAAAAATTACATTAAATTGCCATTAGAAAAAATCTATTAAATTTAATTAACTAAATTAAATATATATAATTAATTAAAAATAAAAAACACTCACAGATCAAATATTAAAAAATCTAAAGAAATCTAAAAAAGTATTTTCTCTCTCTAATAAATTAGGGACAAAATTACTAATTATTTTTTTTTAAAATATATAAACTAATCAGAATTTTAAAAATAAGATTTTATATCCAAGTATACAATACCATTATTTTCAATAACTAAATTCGAAGATTTTGTTAAGATTTCAAATTATGATTCTCCTAACATCTTTATTTTATTTTATTTACAAATTGTTTGTAATTTTCATATAATATTTATAATAAATAAATTGCATATTTTTTTTACATATGTTATGATTTGAATTTTTTAAAAACGAAGATATATTACTCAATGTATAAAAAAGTGTGTGTTTTAGTTTCCACATTGGCGGGTTGGTAAAATTAAATTTATATAGATGATAAATTAATAATTTTTATTTGCTCACAAATATAATATTAAAATTACTATTTTATATTTCACAAAATAATGATGCAAATATAATAAATAAACAATATAAAACTGTAATAATACGACAAAAATAAAGTACTATAATATTCTAAAATAATTAGTATTCAAATAGACTAATAAATTTACATACAATTAAAAATAAATATTATCTCAAACAAAATATTTTAAAAAACTAATAATAATAATTTTATTATTATATTAATTTTTTTTTTTAGTTAACCCGTGCTTTAAGCACGGGATATATCCTAGTGTAATGAGTATAAGAGTAATTGTATATGAAGAGAGAGAATAGACTGTGGGTCCTATGGTAGTTTATTAAATACGTTTCATTTTTGTGGTATCTAGTGCATATACTCTTGGTTTCATTAGTCAGTTTTAGAACATCTTCCCTCTTCTCTACCTGGTTGCTCGATGGTCCTTGGTCACTCCCTCTGTCTTTCCTCCTCGACGACACCTAGTTTCTTGACAAGTCCACATAACAGAGATCATCTCCTAATGGGGTTGTTCACCTAAAATCTATCGTTAAGAATTTAATGTGCTACATGACATCCACGAATTGGCAGTAAACTATTCACTACTATATTTTTTTGTTAATTAATGGGTAAAATGAAGAGACTGGTTTATGGATTCACAATCCATTGTTAAACAGAACCAAACAAATCGAGTTGAAAACACCTTAACCAAACCGTAAGATCCATTTAGACAAATCACACTAAACTTCCAAATCCAAAAGTATAAAATAATATCCATACAAAGCCAAGAAGAACTAAGTCTGAAAATTCAAAACACAAACGGAAAATAAATCTTCAAGCCACCATGAATCCAAGAGTCCTAGCATCTGCAAGTCTTTTCAAACACAAATCTTCAAGCCACCATTAAAACCTGTAAAACAAAGTCCACAGATTGTTAACAAACCTTTTCGCACCTTATCATTCCTACAAGGTCAAACCTGAACCTGCAAAAATCTTCACAAATCGTAAGCACACAAAAGCAAAGCCAGAGAGATGGGGCAAAAAATAAGAGTTGGAGATAAGATGACCAGAACCAGTACAGAGAGATATAGTTGTATTCGCTTTATTCCCAACTTGTACTTGTCATATTGCCCTCACTGTAACAAACAAAATTCTACATGCACTACATATACGCACCCAAACAACGCAAACACATACACAATGATACAACACTATGACTATGAGTAACAAACAAGGTTTCGAATTTATACCCAATCTAAGCATGAACACAATGATTAATTCAATGATTATTAGTGAAGTATGAACGAACCCATAAAAACACAGGGGAAAAAACGGACTAGGTCAGAGAACTTCTTTCTTTGTAAATACAGAAATGAGCGTATTAGAAACTTGCAGCACTAAGATAGCTGATTTGATGAAAACAATATGGAAAACTGAGATTGGTTTCGCAAGAGCAAAACATAAATTTAGGGTGGTTCACATCATTGCAGGGCAAGCAAGGCAGCATATGCAAGGACTACTACGACTATCAACATGCATGACTTGCACCGAAAAAGTTGTCAGCACTAACCCAATCAATTGAAACTAAGGAAACTATATAATTTTTAATCACAGTTTCTGACCCTGCACAAACCTGCACAGCGGAAAATGGGCTGTGAGCTACATTTTTGTTGAATACCTAACTGAATCTACCTCTAAGGATTGACGAGACATATGGGAAACTGACCAGATATAATTGGTGGTATCAATAGCCTTCTTGTTGAAAGGACCGCTCCTGATGATAATCGTCCATCTTCATGTACCCATCGCTGCAATTGTCATTTCCCCTTTTTTGCTCTCCTTTCTCCCTGTTCCATTGCTCAATCCTGGCAGGTCTTTCCTCACTCCCTTCCCTAACAGGACTTCTCTGTCTCCTTCCACCAGGACTTCTACTTCTGCTCCTACTCCTCCGTCCTCTTCTGTGGCGAGGACTCTTGCTCCTGTATCTTCTGCTCCTGCTATGGGTTTCACTATCATCATCAGCCTCATGCCTTCTACTGCGGCTATGCCTTTCATGAGAGCGATCTTCATGACTATGATGCCTGTAAGGGCTCCTACTTCTGCTATGGCTATGCCTGCTTTTGTATCTTCCATATAACTGCCTCCTCAATCCACTGCTAATTGTCAGGTGCATAAAGTTGCAGTATCCACCACGTTTGCAAGTCTCTTCCTACTACTGTCGACAAGTAGCTTCACGGAAGTCGGTGACAGGGGAGAAGTCAACAATGATCGGACGACCTGCGTTTCCAAATATTTCAGTAAAGTAAGTAACACTATGGTACAGCCTGAAAAAATCAAGTAAACTTCATAAATACAAGATAAGACAATGAAGCGGTACACAACCTGCATAGAATCTTCCTTGAAGATTGCGAAGCGCCTTTCCTGCTTGCTCTTCTTCTCGAAACTGCACATACACATTACCAACCTAGACAAGAAGATAGAAATATCGATATGATTAAAGTCCAAAAACATAAACAATGAGAAAGTTCTTTGCTAGTAACCAAAATAAATGACATACCAAGTGGTCAGAGATATTGTCACAGATGTTCAGACTCTCAATCTCACCATATTTGTTCAGCTCCTCAAACAGATCCTCATAAAATTCCTGCAAATTCACAAACCACATATACTTACATCAAATTCATTCATCCACGTAACAAGATCGCTAATAAAATTCAAAGCATACTTCACAATCTTCAAGAACATATTCCAAAAATCCTAAAATAACAATCAATTCGCACAAAAAAAAATCTCAAAAATTCAAAACCCAATAACATTACATTACATAAATTATTCCCAAAATTTAATCTCCTGTAGAAAAAAATAAAAGTTACAAACCTCGAAGTGTTGCTGCATCTTACGCGGTTCGATAAGGTTACCGTAAACATCAACACCAGGAGTGATCATATCGGGCCGCTGATACATGTTCGAAAGGAGAAGCGTAGGGCTGATGCTAGGCTTGGTGTGGAGACGCGAGCATCGATCTCCGTGACGGCAAGCGCCGATTTTGAAGTAGAAAGGACAATTCACTCGATCCTTCTCCGTTCCGAATATAGAAGCTAAGTGCTCCGCCATCTTTCAAATAGCTTGTGAAGAACACGAAACCCTTTCTTCTTCTTCTTCCTCGAGTCTTTATAATTAGGGGTTGCTTTGGCTAAAAAAAGATGTTTCTGGAACAGATTTGAGTTAATATTACTTACTTTTTCTACCCCTTCCTTATTAACTAGTATTTTCCAAACCAACCCACAAAACTTATTTTAAATTGGGCCGGAAGCCCATCATAATCCATAAGTGAAGAAGACCAAAAGCGACAGACACAACAGTGCCAGTTGCAACTCTCACTCAAGGGTTTCGTTGGTCGTCTTCAAGCTTTGGTACTTTGGTTGGAACTTAGGTGTTGTGAAGAATCTTCTGCGAACCGATTGGCAGTGAGTGGAACTACTAAGGAGTTAATCTCGATGAGAGAGACGCTCTTTAAAGCCAGAAGAACAGCTAGACGTTGGAGTGGTAATGGTTTCCTCTACAAAATTTGAAATTTACCTAAAGGCTTATTCTGATACCTTCAAATTTATCGTACTTCTAATGTGTGGTTTTTCTCTTTATGTACTATGCTTGCTGAATATTGTTAATAAAATGATTTGAGTTACTTGACAAAAGTTGAATGTTGAGAAATTGTTAGCTTTCTTATGCTCTGGTGGACTTAACCTAACGGACAAAATCATATACATATTGATACACTAACCAGTAACCAATATATATAGAAAACGAAAAAAAATATCAAACCACGTTTGAATTTAAACATATATTTAGCACTTGGATAAACATCAATATGCAATGCACTAGACCATGTTGTCCTTTGACCAACTTGCAAAATTTACATCAACTCAATTTGGATGTAAATTTTGCACCAAAGTTACAACCAAATATCATAATAGCTTGAACAAAAATATTGAAAATGTTACTTATGTTCAAATAGTTGATTAAATTCACATAATTGGGTTCTTATAAGTATGCAGAGTGGACAATCTAAAAACATTGAAAAATACAAAATTAATATATTGATATAACAAAACCTGAATTATAATTTGTTCACAACTAAAACATATCTTTTGCCATTATAACAAAAAGTAATATATTTTGTTGACAAAAAATATGGGCATTAGTAGCACACCGAAAATGCTATTATAGAGTTTTGGTAGCGCTTTCATAAACGCTAGGACATAAAGAGCTATAATAGACTCCCTACATTTTTTTAAATGCTACGATAATCAGACCTATTATAGCGTTAATCATCTAATAGAAAATAATTTTTTATAACATTTGATTCGTGCAATGATGTAGTTTTTCACGGCAGTTTTTTAGTGTTGTAAAATATTGTTTTATATCATATTATTTGTGCTGTAAAACATTGTTTTGTTCATTTTGTTAATGCTGCTGTAAAATATATTATTATGTTCTATATTTAAATTTTTTGAAACCTATATTGCATAAAATATAAATGCCAAACTAAATTAATATTGCATTAAATTTATAAAACATACATTTTACATAGAATCATTCTATCAAATACCCAAAAGAATTTTAAGGTTTAGAACATCGTCGTGTCGAGACCAAAAAACCTTCGTCTAGAGGAATGCTCTGTTCTCTCTCTTAACGCCGTTAATAACACTGCCGTTTCAACAAGTGTGCTTAAGGAATTATCTTTCAGTTATATAACTCTGCTACCCGGCGATATTCCCATTTTCTGTCCGGTTTCAGACAACAAATCAAACTTGATTTCTACAATAAACTCTTTTTTCCTTCCCTCCCGTTACATATGGATAAACACTTGGAACAATATCTTCAAGAGATGTCAATTGAAGAAGAAGCGGACAAACCTCTGGTTTTATCTAATCTTCCTCAGTTCTTCTCATCCGAAAGAAACAAGAGAAGCTTAATTGGTCGATTTCTAAACCCTGATTACCAGCGTATGTCTAATTGGATCCTTGTGATGCCAAAGATCTGGCGATTATATGACAGGGTCAGAGGAGTTGCCCTATCAAGAGATCGATTTCAATTTATTTTCAAGTATGAAGAAGATATCAACGAGATCTTAAAGACTGGGGTCTGGACTCAAGATGATTGGGGAGTAATCATGGAACGATGGCTTGAAGATCCTCCTGCCAATTATCTCATGTTCTTGCCGGTGTGGATTCGGCTGCGGAATTTACCAGTGAATCATTACACCAAGGATACAATCCGCGAAATCGCTGGGTGCGTAGGTCACGTCATTGAGCTGCCTTTTGATAAGGATGAGGTACAAAGTAAGGATTATGTTCGTGTTAGGATCTTGCTGGATGTTTCAAAGGGTCTGAAAAACTTTAAAGAACTTCAACTTCCTAATGGCTCGTTGGTTAAGATTGGAATCGACTATGAGAGAATTCGCAAGAGATGCTTTCAGTGCCAACGTTTGACTCACGATAAGAGTAGGTGTCCTTTTACTCAGTTAACTCTTGAGACCCACCTTTTGGCTGTCTCACCAGACCCTTCAAGCACTCTGAACAAAGGAAAGAGTTTGGACCTTCCTGATGAAGATATTGTAGCTGCAGTTGATCCCCCAACGAAACTCTTAGCAGATGCCATCAAAGCAGATTCGACATCACATCCAAACTTTCGTTCTGAGAATTCCTCTCTAAGCATACCTCAAGGTACCTCCTTTTACTGTTCTCCTTCAGATTTCTCTATGGGTAGTTTAGAAGCCTCTTCCTCCAATAGTTTGCCTCAGGTTTTACTTTCTTCTAAATGTCCTAGATCATGGATAAAAAACACCTCAGATAGAAAAAGAAAAAATTTGAAATCTTAAGAATCCATTTTAGAGAACAAAAGGAAAATTTTTACAATACCTGTTATTAAGGATCAAGGAAAAAGGTTGGCCAACAGTCTCCAGAGAGACAACATTTCGGTGGTTCCAGGTGAACTGCCGCAAGATCAATAGATATCTTGAGTTGGAATTGTCGAGGGTTGGGGAATCCTTGGACAATTCTTCATCTCAAGGAAATGAGAAAAACTCATTTTCCTGATATCCTTTTCCTCATGGAGACGAAGAACTCAAATATTTTTTTGAAAAAAGTTAAAGGGTGGCTAGGCTATAGTAACCTTAAAACTGTTGAACCAATAGGAACTAGTGGTGGATTAGCTGTTTACTAGAAAGATAGTATAGATATAGAGTTTTTATTTGTGGATAAAAATCTTATCGATATGAAAATCTCTTGTGGTTCTAAGGTTTGGTTTATCACATGTGTTTATGGGAATCCGGTTACTGGGCTCAGACCTTTAGTTTGGAATAAAATCACAGATTTTGGTTTATCTAGATCAGAAGCTTGGTGTATGATTGGAGATTTTAACGCCATTTTATCCAATGAGGACAAATTGGGAGGACCTTTGAGGGAGCTCAGCTCCTTTCAACCTTTTCAAGCTTTTTTGGCAAATTGTGATATGGTTGAACTTAGTAGTTCTGGAAATGCTTTCACTTGGGGTAGATTTAGGAATAAGCAGTGGATTCAGTGTAAACTTGATCGTTGCTTTGGGAACCCGGCTTGGTTTTCTATGTTCCCAAATAGTCATCAGTGGTTTCTTGAGAAATTAGGATCAGACCATAAGCCTGTATTGGTTAAATTCACTTGGGACCAGGAAAACTTCATAAATCAATTTTGGTTTGACAAACGGTGGGCAGAGGATCCTTCCTTTTTGGAAGTTATTTAGAAGGCATGGAAGGAGAAGAGCTATGGAGGCCTCACCACTACGGTTATGTCAAGATTTGAAAACTGCAAAAAAGCCATTGATAGTTGGAAGAAAAGAGCGTGGTCTAGTTCAGAATTTAGAATTAAACGTCTAAGAAAAGAGATGGCAACCATAGACACAGCTCTACATCCATGTTTCACAAGGTTAAATGCGATTAAAAGAGAACTAGCAATCGCTTTTCGAGAAGAAAAAATATATTGGAGACAAAAAAGTACAGAAAAGTGGGTTTTGGAGGGAGACAGAAACACTAAGTTCTTTCAGGCATCAGTGAAAGCTGCTAGATTGAAAAATTCGTTACCTTTCCTACTAGATGATAATGGGATAGAACATTTCTCAAAAACAGGAAAAGGGGAGGTTGCAGTTAGTTACTTCAATGGTCTTTTTAAATCTTCGTCGCCTGTGAAGGTTAGTGACCTGCTTCTCAACTTTCAACCGAGGGTTTCAGATAATATGAATCAAGACCTTTCAAGAAATATTTCAATTGCTGAGATAAAACAGGCAGTCTTTTCGATAAGCAGTGAGAGTGCTCCAGGACCCGATGGGCTCACTGGTTTCTTCTTTAAGAAATTTTGGCCAGTGATAAAGGATCAGGTTATTAGTGAGGTTTTACAGTTTTTTGATACTGGTAGTCTTCCTGGGAATTGGAACCATACCCATTTGTGTCTAATCCCTAAGATAACAGCTCCAAAAAAAATGACCGACCTTAGGCCGATCAGTTTGTGTTCAGTGCTTTATAAGATTGTTTCAAAGATCCTGGTGCATAGACTAAAAAAGCATTTACCAAATTTAGTTTCTCCAACACAAGCTGCGTTTGTGTCAGAAATATTGATATCTGACAATATCCTTATAGCTCATGAATTTGCTCACAGCTTGCACACTCATCCAACTGTATCTGAACAATTCATGATGGTAAAAACTGATATGTCTAAAGCATATGACAGAGTGGAATGGTTTTTTTTGAGAGATATGCTTCAAGCTCTTGGTTTTCAGGATCGTTGGATTTTCTGGGTTATGGGTTGTGTCTCATCTGTTAGTTACTCAGTGATAGTGAATGGCGAACCAGTAGGATTAATCAAGCCTGAACGAGGCATTAGACAGGGAGATCCTCTTTCCCCCTTTCTTTTTGTGCTATGCACTGAAGCATTGATACATCTTTTCAACCAAGCTACAAAGGAAGGTAACATCACGGGTATTCAATTTTACCACTCTGGACCAGAAATCAATCATCTTTTGTTTGCAGATGATAGTCTTTTCATCTTCAAAGCGAATAGACCTCAGTGTGCATCGTTGTTGCTTTGCTTACAAAAGTATGAATGGATGTCAGGTCAAAAGATTAATAAGGAAAAGTCGGCTATTACTTTTGGGACTAAATCAAATAAACTTGATGAGAATTGGATAAAAGAGACTTTGGGGATTAGTTTAGAGGGTGGTACAGGGAAGTATTTAGGTCTTCCTGAATGTTTGAGTGGAGCGAAACAACAACTGTTGGGGTTCATAAAGGATAGGCTTCAATCTAAGCTAACAGGTTGGTATGCCAAAAATCTCTCACAAGGTGGTAAAGAAGTCCTCTTAAAATCTATTGCTATGGCACTTCCAGTCTATGCTATGTCTTGTTACAAGCTGCCTAAAGGAATCATTAAGAAGCTGATTTCTGTAATGATGGACTACTGGTGGAGCAATACTCAAGATAAGAAGAAAATTCATTGGCTCAGTTATGAGAAAATGACTATGCCTAAGTCAGCTGGTGGTTTTGGTCTCAAGGATTTGGAAATTTTCAATCAGGCTATGTTTGCTAAACAAGCTTGGAGGCTCTTGTATGATTCAGACTGCCTCTTCTCAAGATTTGTTAAAAGTAGGTATCATGCGACTGGTGATTTTCTTAATGCATCAACATGACGAAATGCTTCTTATGGCTGGAGGAGTATCCTCTTTGGTCGAGACCTACTTACTAAAGGGCTGAAACGTATCATTGGCAACGGTAAAAACACTCTTGTCTGGGTTGATAATTGGTTGTTTACTAACGGACCTACTAGACCTGTTGGCATTCACTCTTTGATGAACATTAAGCTTAGAGTTGTAGATCTTTTCAACCATAACACTAGAGTTTGGAATGATCATCTTTTACGTTCATTATTTCATCACTCAGAGATTACTGGAATTAAAGCTCTAAAACCTAGAATAGGTTTTGATGACTCGTTTTGTTGGGGCGAAACCAGAAATGGTGTTTATTCAGTAAAATCTGGGTATGATATGATGTTTAGAAAGAAGAAGAAAGCTGCTCTGGATATTGCAGAAACTCTACCCTCTACCAACCCGATCTTGAAAGCCTGCTGGAAGGTGGAAACTGCTCCAAAAATTCAAATATTTCTATGGAAAGCTCTTTCTGGATCCCTGGCTGTGACTGAAAGATTGAAAACAAGAGCAATCAGAAACTTTGATGGGTGTATGTTTTGTGATGCGGAGATTGAATCAATTAATCACATCTTCTTCTTGTGTCCCTTTGCACGACAAGTATGGGCTTTGTCGAACATTCCATCTCCGTATATGGGCTTTGGAAACTCGATCTTTGAAAACGTGTATCATCTGCTTAGCTTGAAGAAATTGGGAAATTCTATTGATGATCTTAAGTCCGCTTTTGCTTGGATTCTATGGCATTTATGGAAAAATAGGAACAAGTTTTTATTTGAAGGTTTTACTCTGCCACCAGATGTTGTCGTCCAAAAAGCTTTAGATGTAACTAGCGAATGGTCTTTAGTGCATAGTCAAGGTACTTCTCCTATGAAAAACTCAATATTGCTACAAGAGTGTTGGCATCCGCCTGCTCAGGGAGAGGTAAAGTGTAATATTGGGTTTTCTTGGTCCAAAAGATTATGCTTCTCTGGTGCTTCGTGGGTGCTAAGAAATCACAATGGTATTGTTATACTTCATAGCAGAAGATCTTTCTCATATGTTGATTCAGTTTTTGAAGCCAAAATTAAAAGCTGGGAGTGGGCGTTGGAAAGTATGGCCAGTTTACATTTGGATAATGTGACTTTTGGTGCATCTACTATGGAGATTATCAAAGCTTTGCACAATCCTGGTAAATGGCCAGCATTAGTAAGTTATATCTCTCAACTCCTTATGCTTGGTAAAGATAAACCAAACTGGTTTCTGCTTATTGAACCGCTAACCTGCAACAATGGAGCATTACTAATTGCACAAAGTGTCACTTCTGACCTTCGATTATCCTCTTATGTGGCTCGTGGAGCTCCTACTTGGCTAAGCGATTTTTTTGACCACGAACGGGGAATGATACAGGACTCCAAATTGGTGTCTACCACTATACATTATTGAGTAAACCCTTTTTCTTAGTTTATCTATATATATCTCTATTAAGGTTTTCTTTACAGAGAGTTTTTTAACCTTTCACAAAAAACAAAAACAAAAGATCTTCATGGCTAAGCGGTGATTACTTTCATATTCATCTCTTACCTGGGTTTACCACCCTTTTTTGTCTGGTTTGACTTTTTGGACCTTATCTCTTACTCCCTAAGTAAAAAGATAATTATTTTACGCTTTCCTTTCTCCTATATATTACCTTCTTATTTCTTCATCTTCCTTTATCCCCTTTCTTTTACCTCTCCTTACCTCTCCTTCCTTCCTTCCTTTTCTTATGTCTGACGAGTTATGGAATGACTTACAACATATGGTTCTAGGTAGAGATGACCCAGAACTGTTTATTCCTCATGCCACTTATGCTGGGGTTCTAGCTAGAAACCGTGTTAGCCTGATCGGGAGACCTCTTAATCCTAGAGAGCAAGACCCTAGACGGGTGATCTTATCATTACCTCACCTTTGGGGTTTAGCTTCTAGGGTTCATGGTCGGGTTCTAGCTGAAGATTATGTTCAGTTTTTGTTTCGTTCAAAAGTAGATCTATCTGCAGTTCTTCGAAGAGGACCTTGGGTGGTGGATAACTGGTTTGTTGCTTTGCAAAGATGGGAAGATTTTCCTGAGCTTGACTTTCTTACTAGTATTGATCTTTGGGTCCAAATCAGAGGTATTCCATTACCTTATATTTCAGAGGAATCAGTTAAGTTTATTGCCAAAACTCTTGGTAAGGTTGTTCAACTCGATTTCAACGAAGAGAGTTCTTCTCAGATTTCCTTTGTTAGAGTAAAGATAGGGATTGACATCACAGACCGTCTGCGTTTTTTTAGAAGAGTTCGTTTTGAATCTGGCGAAGGGGCTATGTTAGGGTTTGAATACAAAAAGCTCACAAGGATTTGTATTAACTGCTCTCGCATCAACCATGACTCCTCTCACTGCCCGTATCTTATTCCACCAGTGTATCCAGAGGACATCCTTAACGTCCCAGTAGCTCCGGATTTTGACGAAGGAGAGGGGTCCAACATTTACAGCTTTATGGACAAGAATCATTCATCTCAGAGCTCTGAGATCTCCTCCTACTCGCCTCTCTCACAACCACCAAGACTATCTGCTCCTGGGCCTAGTCTGGAGGAATTCTTAGCTGCTTATCCTCCTCGAACCAGACTTTCTTCAAGTTCGGACTTCTTAGGAGTCCCTTTAAAAGCGAAAGAAACTAACAGAGGGGAAGATAAAGCTAAATTGGAAAGTGGAGAGTGTTCTAAATGAAGGAAAGGCAAGCAAGTGCAGATAGAGCCAGAGAGAAACATTCGACAACGCCGAAAGGATCCCGGGTTAAGGTTCTATCCGACTGAACATGAATCTCCTTGAAAGCCGAAGGAATCATCTCAGAGAATGCTTAGTTTCCTTGTCTCTGAGATCTCACTTTTTGATTTACGTTTTTAGTTTGAATTAGGTAATAATTTTCACTTTTCAGATCACGAAAGTGGAAGCTTTTGCTACACCTGGTTGGTGTTTTGATCTGCTGAATAGATGATGAAGAAAGGTCATAGAAGAAATTCATGAAGACCTTTAACTGCAATCTTTTTGATGATGATGGGGGATAAGTTGATTTTTACAACTCTCACGCTGATGATAGATGCTTTAAGACCTGCCTCAATGATCTTCATTGATCTTTGGTCTTATTGTGCATGTTATGGAATCGACCTTATCCCCCTTTATCCAATAGTTACTATACAACTGCTTTGTAATCTTAAGTTGCTCTGTTTAATTTCCTGTGTGTTGTAAAAACGTTAACTCTCCAACATGGTTTTCACCATTGCCGAGTGTTGCTGCTGTTTGATAAGTTATAAAACGTACTTTGAAAAAAAAAAAAAAAAAAAAAAAAAGAATAAAAAAAAACTTGGTCGAAATAAACTTGGTCGTTGTTATCATGATGGCTAAGGTGCAGTGTTGTTTCATTCTTTTCGATGTTTTGTGTTCACAGTTTCATTAAGTGTTTCTCTTAGTTAAATATGTCTGTCTGTTTATGTTATTTTGGTTTCTTGATTTCAGTTTGTTCAACAAAAAACTGCTTCTTGCTTGTGTTTGACAACTGTCAAGAAGGAAGACAGGCTTGAGTTCCGCAAGATCCTTGAGGCATGGCAATAGTTATTGGTTTCTACATATGTGTTATAAATCTATGAAGAAATAGAGATTTCTCACAAAGCCAAAGGCTCTAAGGTGATTTGCTTATGGAATGGTGTTGGCTGTTAAATGGTATGAGTTGGAGATCTACTATAGCTGCTTCGGTTTCTTTATGACTTGGTTTGGTGAAGAAATGTACTTGCCTTCTTTTTCTTTATGACTTGGTTGGTGATTCAAGCATTTGTATCTTTTGGGTATTTGATAGAATGATTCTATGTAAAATGTATGTTTTATAAATTTAATGCAATATTAATTTAGTTTGGCATTTATATTTTATGCAATATAGGTTTCAAATAATTTAAATATAGAACATAATAATATATTTTACAGCAGCATTAACAAAATGAACAAAACAATGTTTTACAGCACAAATAATATGATATAAAACAATATTTTACAACACTAAAAAACTGCCGTGAAAAACTACATCATTGCACGAATCAAATGTTATAAAAGATTATTTTCTATTAGATGATTAACGCTATAATAGGTCTGATTATCGTAGCATTTAAAAAAATGTAGGGGGTCTATTATAGCTCCTCATGTCCTAGCGTTTATGAAAGCGCTACCAAAACCCTATAATAGCATTTTCAGTGTGCTACTAATGCCCATATTTTTTGTAGTGTTCTTTTGTCAACCAAATATATTACTTTTTGTCATTATATTTTTATAATGGCAAAAGATATGTTTTCGTTGTGAGAAAATTATAATTCAGGTTTTGTTATATCAATATATTAATTTTGTATTTTTCAATGTTTTTAGATGGTCCACTCTGCATACTTATAAGAACCCAATTATGTGAATTTAATCAACTATTTGAACATAAGTAACATTTTCAATATTTTTGTTCAAGCTATTATGATATTTGGTTGTAACTTTGGTGCAAAATTTACATCCAAATTGAGTTGATGTAAATTTTGCAAGTTGGTCAAAGGACAACATGGTCTAGTGCATTGCATATTGATGTTTATCCAAGTGCTAAATATATGTTTAAATTCAAACTTGGTTTGATATTTTTTTTCGTTTTCTATATATATTGGTTACTGGTTAGTGTATCAATATGTATATGATTTTGTCCGTTAGGTTAAGTCCACCAGAGCATAAGAAAGCTAACAATTTCTCAACATTCAACTTTTGTCTGCAAGTAACTCAAATCATTTTATTAACAATATTCAGCAAGCATAGTACATAAAGAGAAAAACCACACATTAGAAGAACGATAAATTTGAAGGCATCAGAATAAGCCTTTAGGTAAATTTCAAATTTTGTAGAGGAAACCATTACCACTCCAACGTCTAGCTGTTCTTCTGGCTTTAAAGAGCGTCTCTCTCATCGAGATTAACTCCTTAGTAGTTCCACTCACTGCCAATCGGTTCGCCGAAGATTCTTCACAACACCTAAGTCCCACCTCCAAAACCAATGTCAAGCATGCATCAATAGGAAAACAGACTCTTAGACCGCTATTAAGAATCAATTCATCTACAATGTCCATGACTTTTTCCAGCAACGCGGACTTGGTGTAGCTGTGTAAGGTGAAGTTTCCCCAAAGAACTTGTTAGTTGGTCGTTTTCCTGTGAACATTTCTAAAATGATAACTCCAAAGTTATACACATCACTATCTATTGACGTTTGTCCTCTGTAACATCCGTGAACTAAATTGTAGAATTTGGGGATGGGTGTCGATCGACACCAAAGGTAGTGTAGATCGACACCAGCATTTTCTGGTTTGACCAGATTGATTTAAAACATCGAATTGGAGTGGTTTGGTTTAAGTGGAGTTTTCAAACCGAGATATATATGTGAGAAGTCGACCTAAAGGGTTTTGGAGAGGTGGTTTTGTCGCCGTTAGGAGAAAAAGTGTTAGAGAGTATTCTTGAGAGTTTTGGAAGTTCCTTGGCTTGATTTGAGAGATTTGTTGCTGTGGAGAGGAGATCTTGTGCTGGGAGCAAAGGAGAAGGATTTTAAGGGTTGGATTCGTCGTTGTTGGTTAGAAACTTTCTGCAAAAGAGGTGAGTGCATGACCATGGCTGATCTAAGCCTTTGCTTGGTGTGGTGTTGTTCTTGTTTTTTTTATTGCTTTGAGGTTCCTGTTAGTTCCAGTGGCCTTTGGGCGAGTGATAACTCTCTAATTTACATGTTTTAGACACTACTTTTTGTCCATATTTTGCATTATTTTTACCCTAACCTTAGCATTTTTAGGTCCTTAAGTGTAGGAATTTGCATTTAGGCCATTTAGGGTGCTGCATTGTTGCATTTGTGCATTTTGGATGAATACGGGTACTTGAAGCCTAAAATGGGGGAAACGAGGTCAAATCCGAGCATGTACCCGAAGGAGCGATTGTGCAAGAAGAATGATCTGAACCTTTACCTGATCAAAGAGGATCTGAGAGCAGGAAGAACAACCCGAAAACCTATCTGAGGAACTACCCGACTTGAACCTCGTGCACCGCCTCGTGCAGACCCTCGAGCAAGACTGAGCAGCTAGGTCAAAAGGGTTTCCATATATAAACCCCCTTTTCTTCCTCTCACAAAAGCATGCCGCAGAGCCTCAGAACAGAGAGCGAGAGCTTCTGAGAGAGATTTGAGCGACTCAAACACTATTTCCTGTTTCTTAGGATTCGAATTTGTTTCTTTTGCTATTTTCCCTAGTTTTTCGACTCTGTACTCTCTTACTTTTATCTTATTTTTAAAACAATGCAATTTTCATTCATTTGCGTTTATATGCTTTCTACCATGAGATCTGAGTAGTGAAGTAAAGTTTCTAGGGATTGGATAGAAAAATATGTGTTCTTGATCGGTTAGGATGTCTTAGTTTGAATGTTTATTTCATATAAATTCCTTTCTAGATTGGTGTTCTTAATGCTATTTCTAGACCAAGAGGTTAGGACTAGATCTAGGGTGTTTTGCCATCGAGAGATGATGTTGAAATGCTTGAATCAATCAATGCTAGAGATTTACTCACTTAGCCTAAGAGATTAAATGTGTAAGGAGTTTATTGACAATAATGAATCGGTTTGTAATGTCTGCTTGGTCATGTTTCTCCAACGAGAGTTGGGTAGGGGAGTGACTATGGTTGATTGTTTCTATCAAGAGAGTGTTTTAGCAAGATTTAAGAGATTCATTGTATAGGGAATATTTGTTTGAGGCATGTAGGGCATCCCAAATTGTTCATGAACACTTATGATTCAATTATCTCATCCTTAGGAGCTTTCTTATCTTGATTGTTTAGTTTTATTTTATAACTCGACCCCTTACCCGAACTGGTACTCGATCACTAGCTTTGTGTATACCTTCGAGCTGTTCATCTTTGTGTTCTTGATTACTTTCGTCATCCGATTACCCACTCGATCCGGTACTTAAATGCTTGCATCGAGTGCTTAGGTCGTGTGGTTCTTGCCCTTGTTTTATTTTCTTTTTGTTTCTTTTAGGTTGTTAGATAAAACCCCCATTATTGTTTGGCTTGACTTGCTCTGTTCTAATCAGATCTTATCTGCTAGCATAACAACCATTTTGATTGATAACCCTTTGTACTACAACTGCATAGGGAATTGATACCCTGGGTGAAAATCTTGTTATCAGCGAGTTTTGGATGGATTGGAGATGGATTGGAATGGAGATTCGATGATCAGCTTCAAGCAGAATGCGTCTGTGGAGTCAGTGTCGATCGCCACCAGGTGGGTGTCGGTCGACACCAACTTGTTTGATGCGTGGTTTCCTGGTTTGTTGTGTTTGTTAAACATGGGAATCCCAGTTGCTTGTGTGTATAGCCTAGTAGATGGGAGGATTGCCTTACTAAGTATTTGTGATAATACTTACGCATCTCAATTGTTGTTTGTGGTGTGCAGGCATGAGACATGGAATCATGGCGATGAGGAGGAGGATGATCTAAGGTCTCGGTTATTGTGTTGTGGTTATGTTGTTGATGATGAAACTTTGGATAGAGTTATACTAGGTTGTTGGATATAATGGATAGGAATGTTATTGTATTAATGTTATATGTTTCCGCTGTGCATGTTATTGGATGTTGGTTTATTATTGGTAATGTGGTTTGGTTGGTTTAATTAAATAGTATGAGATGCTTAATTATATGTTGTTATTGTTAAAAAAAAAAACGGGAATGGTTGTTTCATAGTCCCATTCCATATTCTGCACCATAATCCATAAAACGAGATTGCATATGAAAAAATAATTTTGCTGCACCATAATTCATTTTCTATGTAAAACATTATAGATGTTTGATAGTTTTACCGGTTGCGGCATAACCGATGGTTCCTCTGACGCCGGTGGAGCTGAGTTGATTGAGGAAGGATTCTTGGTCGAATATTTGGAGAAGCTGGGCCAGACCAAAGTCACTAACATGGGCCGTCAGATCATCGTCTGGAAGGAAGTTGCTTGGCCTAAGATCGCAATGAGCTATTTGTTCATGACAATGAAAGTGAAGATAGTTCAAAACAGAAGCCACATCTATGGCAATGTTGAGCCTTTCAAGAAGTGTCAAGGTTCTTGAGGGCCTACAAGTCTCTTCGACTTCCTCTTGGTGCAGCCACATATACAAGCTTCCATTAGGCATGAAATCATAGATGATAGCTCTGAATTCGTTTCCTTGGAAATCAATACTTGAACAAGCCGTCAATAGTTTCACAAGATTACAATGCCTTATGTCTTTGAGGGATTCACATTCTGCCATAAAGATTCTCATTGCTCCACGTTTTTGCATATTTAGAACTTTTATTGCAACAACAATGTTCTCCGTAGGGAGCAAGGCTTTAAATACGGTAGCAAAACTTCCTGACCCAATCATATTACTAAAAAAAAAGCCATCAGTCGCATTTGGGATCTCTCTATAACTGATCTTTTCATGGAAGGAAGGAGTTGGATAAGTAGCTTGGTTTTTCTTTCTTTTTCTGAACCAACGTAGAGAAACTAAAGCTACAAAAACAGCAAAAGCAAAGCAATGCCTATGCTTACTCCAATCGCAACTCTCTTAAAACTAGAGGAATAATTTGATCTCATCGGTGGAGCTGATCTCCTAAAACATGGCTTTAGTTTCAACTCCTTGAAGCCTCCACAGAGATTTATGTTTCCAAATAAGGAAACTATAGTAGCATTCTGAAACTTTCCTTCCATTGCCACACTTTCGCTGAAGTTATTGATGGACAGATTGAGATACTCCAACGAGGGAAAGTTTGCAAGATATGCAGGTATATTCCCGGAGAGATTATTAATAGAGAAATAAACTATTTTAACACCTTTTACCTAATTTCCTTGTACCTAAATCACTTCAATCGAGAGACAACTACTCAAGGAATGTGGAAGTTGTCCGGATAATTTATTATATGCAACAGATAATTTAACAAGGTACTCAAGTCGTCCAACATCTTCTGCTAGAGAGCCGGTCAAGAAATTACTTGACATGCCTAGATTAATATGGGAATGAATTTGCGTAATTTCCCGAGGTGTAACTCCATGCAACTTATTAGAATCAATGTACAACATTCGCAGAGAAGTAGAGTTACTCAGACTTAGAGGTATGATTCCTTCAAAATTATTGTTGTACAAATACAGTTTGTCCAACCGAGTGAGATTGCCTATAAAATATGGTATGTCTCGTGACAGTTTATTTGAACTGAAATATAATCCCTCCAATCTGAAAAGCTTACTTAGAGATTTTGGGAGTGCACGTGTCAACATATTTTCTTTCAACCCAAGTGTCTGTAGGCTTATAATATTCCCAAAGTCATGAGAAATGATTTCACAGATGAAATTGGTGGGAAAACGGCATATTCCCCTGAACTATGTTACTTTATCGCATTCATGCGTGAAATTTTTAACTGTGCCTATTCTTCCATTAACTAAGAAAAAAAATTGAATATCCTACATGAACTATATAAATTCGGTAGATAACCACAAAGACTACACGAAAACATGCCATTTGGGACTACCGAAATAGTCTCTAAACAGTCACAAGTCACTGTTTGAGACTATTCCAAGACTGTTTTTAGTGGTCGCTAATTTTTGGTCACAAATTAAAATGGTCGCAAAACGGTCGCTAATTTGCGACCACTTGGTGACGCCTAAATAACGTTGTAAATAAGCGACTACTGTACAACTTGTATAAAGAGTCACATCTTAAGACTAAGTTATGACGGTTTTTGCAGTCGTAAATTTGGGACTTAATTAAGACTAATTTTCTAGTGTTTAATTTAGGACTAAGTTACTGTAGTTGCAAAAACGTCACATTATCAGCAACTTATTTGCGACCATCATAAATTAAAATTTAAAAAAAAAAAACTAAAAAAATAATAATTAAAACTAAAATAAATTGTCAATTTTGATTTATATTATCCCCAAAAAATGTAGCATCCATCCATACATAACCCAACCAAATCTTATAACCAAAAGATCACAACCAAGATAAAATATGTGGCATTCTCCGTTGAAGATTTCCCATGCTCAGCAAGCCTCTCTTCAGCATCTCTAAGAGAGGGATTGATTCCTTGATATGTGGTTAACAAGAAAAATTTGAGAAAAGAAGAAATATAGTTATACAATTTGGAACACATGGATGAATCTTTACCTCTTTGCACTGCCTCGTCCTCTCCTTCATCTTATCGTTCCAACCTACGGAAATCTCAAACATGAGTAGTTGAGTATTTTCATTTCGTAGTAACTTAGACCGTCGAGCGTCCTAAGAGGATTGAAGAAAACATCCATATGAGTTAAAAAAAAATGGGCTGCCTGTATGAAACCCCTTGTAAAATAGCGTTTCAACTATTTTACCCCTGTACTTTTAAGCTCTACCTATTTCCCCCTAAACAACATCTATTCTTCCCAATTCCACATATATTAATTGATTTCTATCTAATTAACCAAAATAGCTTAAACTTTTAAAAATCTAAGTTTTGCGTTTTAAAATCGATAATTCGCGATTACTGTACAGTGATTGACTTAACCCGACTCAAAATATCATACCCGAAATCATTTTGTTTACCCATTTCCCCAAATCGATTTGGGAAAAAAAATAGAAATTAGGTACAATGAGGGTACTTCGCTACCACACCAGTACCTACTCGGAACTCCTCTGCGAGTAGTTCTCGAAGTCAGATGAAACTAATTAGAAGAGGAAAACTGGCTCATACTTCCAGTTAAAGAGAAATAAACAAATGGAGAAAAAAAATAAGAAATTGAATTGAGAAAGAAGAAGTCGATTTTCTCAGTTTCGAGGAAGAAGAAGAAGACCTAATTTTTTTTTTCCCATATCGATTTGGGGAAATGGGCAAACAAAATGATTTCAGCTCTGATATTTTGAGTCGGGTTAAGTCAATCGCGGTACAGTACTCGTGAATTATCGATCTTAAAACGCAAAACTTAGATTTTTAAAAGATCAATTTATTTTGGTTAATTAGATAGAAATCAATTAATATAAGTGGAATTGGGAAGAATAGATGTTGTCTAGGGGGAAATAGGTAGAGCATAAAAGTACAGGGGTAAACTAGTTGAAACGCTATTTTACAGGGGGCCTCATACAGGCAGCCCAAAAAAAATGGAAAGACAGTAAGAAAAAGTGGAAGTGTTAATGAATCACATATACATTACCCGTTCAAAAGCAGGACTCTCTCGATTTTGCTTTTCAAATGCTCAATGTTATGCAGCTGAAAGAATAGAAGCACTGTAAAAACAAAACAAAATAAAAAAGAACATGACATGAAGTGAACCAGCACTAACCAGTGCTTCACGACCATGCTGCTCTTGAAAATGGATATTATACCTGAGGGAAGTTGGCACTCTGAGCCCAAACGCTACCATCATGACCAACGATAGCAGCAGCGGTAAGGTGATGTCCCTGACCATCACCAACATTGCACATCAAATGCTCATCAACGTAAGCTTGCCACGACATCTTTCTTCTCCTTAATTAATTTTGTTGTTGTTGTGATCTCTCTGCATTATTATGTGCAGCGTGGTGACTTCTTCCCTCAGAGCTAGAGCATTGTAAAAACTAGCTGCTGAGCACGGGAAAACAAATTACACCCAGATCTGAAATACATCACTTTCAATCATAATGCTAAAAATAATCAGACCTCAAGGGAAAAACAATGTAAAATCTATGTAATCAGAAAACAATGTAAGAACGCAAGTATCAATTCCTGTTTTTAACAAACCCAAATTTCACATAATCCTAAAGCCGAGAACTAATTAGATCTGAGAATATGGTCTAACTCATGGAAACAGAGATGAGACTGAAACAACAATCGAGTGGTAAAACATTATTAAATAACATAACATCTTAGACCATCTCCAATGGTTTTCTCTATTTTTTAGAACTCTATAATAAAGATGACTTTTGCTCTATAAACAAATTATACCTCTATTTTTTCCTCTAAAAAAGAATATTCCATAGAGATTCATTTTTTATTTTACTATTAATACCTTTTATTTATAAAAGTTGCAAACTAACCCATTTATTTTAGTATTTGTGAAACTTTCATAAAATTATGATATTATTTAAAATTTTTAACATTCATTAATATTATTTAAATATCACATTTATTAAAAGAAATACATATAAAATTGTATTTATTAAACTATTTAAATAAATATTATTTATTTTGATCATAAATATAAAAGTGTTAAAAGTTCAAGGACCATTTTATAAATAAAAAAATTTAACTCTATTATAGAGGAAAAAATAGAGTTCCTCTATATATAGAGGAACTATTTAAATATATATTTTAAAAGAAATATATAAGTATATATAGAGGAAAATAAATACATTAAAAATATATAGGGAAAAATGCCAAAAAAAACCCGAAGTTATTTTTATTTGGATGTTTAATACCCAATTGTTTTGGATTGGAATAAAAATACATCAACTAATAAAATTGTGTCATTTAAAACACAAAATAATTATTGTTGTTATTTTAATACCTACGATTTTTCAACAAAATCAAAATTCCAATTTTACCCTGGTTATCTAATTAATTTTTAATTTTTAATATAAAAACTATTGGTTTTCTACTAACCATATCAAACCGGAATTAACCGGTTATCTTCTCTCTCTTCTTTCTCCTCCTCCTCTCTCTAATCCTCGAATCCATTAGAAAGACCGATCAGGCAATCACCAACTAAACTTCACGAGAGGGTAAGAAGAAGAAACTGAATCATAGCAGAAAAAAACCCAGCAGTTTTTAATTCACGCCCAATTCGGATGCTATGAAGTTGAGAGAATTCCCAAAATTTTCAGAGTAGGAGCAAATCGAGATCAGTGGGAGGAGTTTGGATTGGAGCTTAGAGAGAACAGAGCAACAGATTCGAAATTCGAATTGAAGATAAAGGGAAGCGGGGCAATGAGAAGCGGTACCCAAAAGCTTGTGTAAGCCCGAAAAACAAGTGTTTTGGGATTTTTTTGAGGCTATAAAAAGATTTAACCACAGAATTCAGACAAAACACAAATCGGAACAACGAAACAAGTTAACTACTTCTCAGTTCCAACACTAACCCAACGATTTCTCTACCCTCCTTCTTTGGTAATACTGCTTCTACTTCTTTAGTAATATTGTTTTCGTGACTTTTGTGTGTGTTTATTATTATTAGCTTCGATCGCTGCTTATGCTTATTGGGATTTTTTTTCTTCTTTCTCTGTCCTGATAAAATTTGCTTTTTGGATTTTTTTTTTTTGTTTTCCTCGTTATTTGCTTTTGTGAATTGGATTAAAATCGACAAGTTTATAAGAAGAATATTTGTAAACATTTGATTGAACCCATATTCGAGTGTTAATCTTGCAAAGTTCTGATCTGAGTGATCTCTCCCATCTAATATCGAGTGTAGGTAAATTATATCCGACGTTAGAGAGAGGAGGAAGCAGAAAGGAAAAGAAGTAGATAACCGGTTAATTCCGGTTTGATATGGTTAGTAGAAATCCAATAGTTTTATATTAAAAATTAAAAATTAATTAGATAACCAGGGTAAAATTGGAATTTTGATTTTATTGAAAAATCGTAGGTATGAAAATAACAACAATAATTATTTTGGGTTTTAAATGACACATTTTTATTAGTTGGTGTATTTTTATTCCAATCCAAAACAATTGGGTATTAAACGTCCAAATAAAAATAATTTCGGGATTTTTAGAGGAAAAAATAGAAGAAAAAATAGAGTTCCTCTATATAAGTGTATTTATTAAACTATTTAAATATATATTTTAAAAGAAATTATTATTAAACTATTTAAATATAAATTTTATTTATTTTGAGCATAAATATAAAAGTGTTAAAAGTTCAAGGACCATTTTATAAAGAAAAAAAGTCAACTCTATTATAGAGGAAAAAATAGAGTTCCTCTATATATATAGAGGAAAAAATAGAGATCTCTATTAGAGCATCTCCAATGGTCCTCTATTTTTGCTTCTATAATAGAGCAACTCTATTATAGAGGTGAGTTTTACTCCAATAGTACTCTATTCTCACCTCTAAAATAGAGATTGCTATTTTTTCCTCTATTTATAGAGGAACCCTATTTTTTTTTTACAAAGGCTCCTCTATTAATAGAGGAAACTCTATTTTAGAGATGAGAATAGAGGACCATTGGAGTAAAACTCACCTCTGTTATAGAGTTCCTCTATTATAGGGAAAAAATAGGGAAAACCATTGGAGATGGTCTTAGGGCATCTCAAACCCACCTCTATATTTGCTTTTTAACTCTATTTTAGAGTAAAATGTACTCCAACTCATCTCTATTTCTACCTCTATAATAGAGAGCTCTATTTTTTACTCTATATATAGAGGAACTCTATTTTTTCCTCTATAATAGAGTTGAACTTTTTTATTTATAAAATGGTCTTGGAACTTTTAACATTTTTATATTTATGATCAAAATAAATAAAATATATATTTAAATAGTTTAATAATAATTTCAATATTTTAATAATAATTTAATTTGTATATTAATAAGATAATTGATTATAAAGTTAAATTTTACTAATTTTAATATTTGGTTTAAAAAATTAAAGGTTTTCGTATAGAAAATTTTTAAAAGTTTTTTCTATAGAAAAACATTTTTAAATTTGAAACTATTATTTGCAAAAGAAAATTTATATAAAATCTTATTAAATATAAATAACTTAAATATCTTTGTTTTTATTCATACCATAATATTATTTTTAATACAACAAGACTAATTATTTAATATTCTGGTAAATTACTTCTGGATCCACCAATATCCCTAAAAATTTGTCCAATCTACTATGTTTTATTATTTTATATGATGCAATGTATTTCTTTAATAAATGTGATATTTAAATAATATTTATGAATGTTAAAAATTTAAATAATATCATAATTTTATGAAAGTTTCACAAATACTAAAGTAAATGGGTTAGTTTGCAACTTTTATAAATAAAAATTATTAATAGTAAAATAAAAAAGAATCTCTACAGAATATTCTTTTTTAGAGGAAAAAATAAAGATATCCATTGGAGCAAAAGTCACCTCTATTATAGAGTTTCTCTATTTTAGAGGTAAAAATAGGGAAAACCATTGGAGATAGTCTTAAAAGGTAGAAATAGAGATGAGTTGGAGTAGATTTTACTCTAAAATAGAGTTAAAAAGCAAATATAGAGGTGGGTTGGAGATGCCCTTATACATTATTCACTAAATTATAATGGTGTGTTATAGAAAGCTAAGTTACACTATTGATGCACCTCATAAGAGACAGAGCTGAAACTAAAGCTGTAAATTTGTATGCTTATCTACCATACTCACAGAGGCAGAATACTCTTACTTCTTCCATTTTAAGGCCGTGAATTGAAATGTGAGACTTGCGTAAGTTTCAATACAATTATAAAGGTAGTCAAATCCAGAGATAGACGTGAGAAGCAACCCAAACTCACCGTCTTAGCTCCGCCGTGATATGAGAGAGAGCGATGTCATCCTCCGTCAGATTTGCTGCACCACCCACGGAACCACGGATCAAAGCCTTAAAATCTTCAACAGAAATTGGGACGAAAGAGATGACCAGAAAACAGATCTCCCTTTTCCAACCATGATTTCAGTTTCAGTTAAGAGAAAAGAGAAGCAAATTAAGAGAGAGAGATATCAAATTGAGAGAGAAGATGAAAGAGAAGTGAGAAAATTAGGAGAGAACAAAAGCAAATCTAGAGAGATATAATGAAAACCTAAAGTATTTGATTCTAGATTGGCGTCTCCAATAGTCTCAATTTAGTCACACATAAAAATATAAGGAGGGAATAAGTGGCGCCTATTATTTCACCAAAAAATCAAAATCATCGCAAATTAGTCGCTAAATTACGACTTCTTTGTTATAAATCTCTACGATTCACAAATTATTAAGTAGTGGCAACATGGTCACATATACCGTTAGTAGCAATATAGTCACAAACTGTAACCCATTTATGACGTTATTTTTTTAATCTCAAAATGTATATGATTATTTTTAACCAAAACAATATATATAGGACTCTATGATCATTCATATTGTGATTTTAGAGTAAAACTCTTTTTAAAGATGAAACAAATAAATGATAAGTAATTTTTCTATGTTAGACAACCTCCCCAAAACATTTTATGAGTAAGACAAGTAACACTTAATACATGTTAGGGATGATACAAAGTAGACTTTTAATGATTATAATTTTGAGTTTTTTTCTTTGTTTTTAAAGACTAAGTGAACATAATTTTCTAAAGATATGTATAAATATGTAATTTAACCTTTTTATTCTATGTTTAAATTTTTCTTTATAAAAAATCAAGAGAAGTTACAAAAAAGAAGTAAATCAGTCACAGTTTCAGGTGTTAATCGCAAACTAGTCGCAAATGAGACTATAATAATTGAATATGGATTTTCAAAGTTGGTCGCAAATTGGTCATGCATGTATTTGGTAGCAAAATAGTCACAAAATTGTAAAGAGTGTAGCAATATTGTAACAACTTTGTGACACTATTATATTATTAGTCACAAACTTATATGATTATCTATAGAAAAATAAAAATAAATCAGTGACTCTGTGAGCATTCATATTCTCATTATAGAGTAAAATTCTCTCTTTATAGAGAAAGAAAGATGGTAAAATTTTTTTGAAAGATATACAACTATCACAACCATATTATGAATAACACATGTAATACATAACATATGTTATAGAAGATACAATCAAAAATTATAATACTGACAATATTGAATTTTTTCTATGTTACAAAGATTCAATGTAGATAGTAGTTCAAATATATGTAGAAATGTAATACTTAAATGTATTTTCAATTTCTATATTGTTTAATTTCTATTAAAATTGAGAGGAATATGTAAAAGGTAGCAAATCAGTCGCTTGTTCAGGTCTTAGTTGCACAATCGTTGCAAAGTAGTCACAAATATGTGACCACTATAGAAAAGTAGTCACAAAGTGTAATTGTTTTGTGACCCTTTTTTGCAATCGCCTATATTAAAATTTTAAACAACATCTCTTAGTTTAATAGGTAAAAACTTGATATGGTAAGTAAAATTAAAATTAAAAAATATTTACAAACATTACATAAAAATCATATGTAACACTAATATACATGTTATGTAAAGATGCAAATATTTTTTCTAAACACTTGATTTTTTTTTTTGGTTTTATAGTGATTCAATGTCCAAAGTAATTCTTATCAATGGAAAAACAAATAACACATATCTTATGATTCTCTATTGTTGAATATATAAATAGAGTCTTCAGGCGTTAGTATAACGAATCAAATTAGTCACAATCTAAGATGGTAGTAGCAATATAGTCACAAAGTGTAAGAATTTCGTGACGATATTTTCAAATAAAATCATAGCAATTTTAAAGATTGAGAGTAAAACAAATGTACATATGATTCTACAATCCCTCATGGTGAAAGACTTCTAACCAAGATCTCTCAATCTAATGAGTAAAAACTTGATGTGGTGCAAACACTCCAAGTCGCAAATAAGTTTCAAATTTGAGACTAATAATCATGACTAGAAAGAGCGTCTTTAATCCATCTCAATTTGCGATTATTTTATGACCACAATAATAGAGTAAGATAATAGTCTTATAATAGTCCCAGATATGAGACGGTTTGCAGACCACAACATTTCGTCGTAATTTTGCGACGAGATTTTCACTAACTTATGTGTAGTCAATTATTAGTCATAAAGTAGTCACAAAACCGTCACGATTATTTGTGACCAAAAAAAGAGTCACAAATGGTAGTCTCTAAATGCATGTTTTCTTGTAGTGAAATCATAAGATGGTGTTACTGTGCCGTTAACAGATGCTGACTAGAACGACACGACAACTATAAAACGACTGTATTTTGCACATAACAAAAAAACCACTAAAACAAAACGACGTCGTTTTATGGTTTGGGGATTTTTATTAAATTTAGGGTTCTTTTTTCTTCAAATAACAAATGGATTTTATTAATAAGGATTTGGAAAAGTTTAATTTCAACAAGAAAGAGAGACAATAGAAGAGTATAAAAGCAAGCAAATTGCCTTTTGATAGAAGTAAATCGAATACACAGCCTGTCACAACCACGTATTCCATCTTCTTCCTCCGATTTTTTTTTTTAAAAATGGTGGTGTTGGGTTTGATTTAGTCTTTGGTCAATTCAGTTTAGGATTAAGTTCCGATTGATTGGGAGTCAATTAATGTACCAAGTTTTCGGTTTGTTTCTGTTTGTTTCCTCCCATTTATGATTCACGTTGTTGTAAGAAGATTGACTCTTCAACCTTGCCTATTTAAAGGCTAAGTATCTTTGTTAATAAAGTATCGAAGCTTTCAGCTATAGTTACGTGTTTTTCAGTATCTGGGTTTACAAGCAGAGTAGAATAAACCAGAAAATGAGAAAGCACGAAGCTTTTGAAAAAATTAATTTCTTTTTCTAGATTTAACAGCTCCTTAATCGGAGAACACAACACATAGGATGACCAAAAAATATTTTTAAAAATGAAACTTTCTCGTGTTATTGGTTTCGAAATCAGTATCCAAACAGAGAGCAAAAGCTGCTACATTTTCATGTGTATCAAACCCATAACACAGAATAATTAAAGATCCAAAACAGAGAAAGAGTCGTAAACCAGAGAGATATTGATTTGTTATTTTGAAGAAAGAAGAAGGAACCCTAAATTGAATAACATTCCCCATTCATAATACGACGTCATTTTGTTCTAGTGTTTAATCGAGTTAGTGCCAAACGCATCGCTTTTTCGCTGACATGTCGTCCAGTCAGCATCCGTTAACGGCACAATAACACCGTATTATAATTTGTGGTTTTTCACCGGATTTATATAGTTCATGTAGGTTATTCAAACTTTTTCTTACTTAATGGAGCGTAAGTGTAAGTGTAAATTGATGAGGTTCATTTAGTGATTTAGTATTGAGGTAGGTAAATCACCCCCTAGCCTATTATTACCAACATTTAATTTCTCTAGTTTGGTGAAGTTCGTTATAACAACCAGAAATTCAAGATCTCCAAAAGAGTAACTTCCTTGCTATAAATAATAGCAATCCCAAATTCTGTAATTTTCCAAAGCTGGGAGGTATACTTCCTGTGAGGTGGAGGCAATGAAGGGTTAGGAGGGTCAGTTGACCTCATAATTTTTTTTAAAATCAACTTTACATTCATAAGAGTAATTTAAATGACCCCAATGCAGTATAGTTTTTGACCTCTATACAATAAAAAAAAGTTCCACATATATTTAACAATAAAAAAGTCCATAAATAAGTTGGGTAGATTAGAATTTTAAACTCAGTTCTAATGTAACAAAATTAACAATCTACTAGGAGATATCTCGTGCTTTACAGCACTGATTAACATTTTTCTAAAAATTGTAATATAATAATAAAATTATTTTTATATTTCTTTTTAAAAGTTATTTTATTGAGATAATATTTATTTTTAATATAGCAATTGTTCTGTAAATATATATACAATATCTTTTGAATATTTATTATTTAAGAATATTTTAATTTGTTTAATATATAATACAGTTTTATATTGTTTGTTTGTTGTATTTGCATTACTATTTTGTGAAATATTTTGAAGTAGTAACTAAAATTTTGTAATTGGGAGCAAATAAAATTTATTAACTTATCAACCACAAAAATTTAATTTTACCAACCTTCCAATGTGGAAAATTAAAATATACATTTTTTCTTCATATATTGATTAATATATCTTCGTTTTAAAAAATTAAAATCACAACATATGCAGAAAAAGTTCTACATATATTTATTAATCATAAGTATTATATGATAATTCAAAATAGTTTGTAAATTAAATAAAAGAAAGATGATAGGAGAATTATAATTTAAAATCTTAACAAAAAATTTGAAATCTAGTTAGTAAAAATAATCATATGGTTTACTTTGATATAAAATCTTAGTTTTTGAAATGCTGATTGGTTTATATTTTTTAAAAAAATTATTTAGTAATTTTCGTCATAAATTAACTAGGCAGAGAATAATTTTTTTTTTGAAAATTAATAATTATTTAAAACCAATAGCATGACAATGTATTTTTTTACACTTTATAAGGTCAGTTTCAGATTTTTACTTCTTAATTAAAATAGTAGGATATAACTTAACTGAAAAACAAAAATCAGCTAATGATCTAATATTATATTTACTATAAAAAAATCCTGCCATAAAATCTATTTTTTTCTTCTACCTTTTACGTTAATTTTTGTGGACCATAACTAAGTTAATTTTTCTAAGTTAATTTTCAGATAAATATTTTATTTTATTTTCTTATGTGTAGATTATTTGTAGACAAAATCTTAATACTATTTTATACAACACATATTATTTTATATCAAAAACAATTTGACCCTTATAACAGATATTTCTAGCTCTTTTATGCTCGATACTCAACTTTTAATCATGTATGCATTCTTCTCGGAGAAGTCTTTGCTTTCTCTTCCTCACACCTACAACAATCTCTTCCCAAGTTGATCTCTCCCCAAACTCAACGGCTACACATCACTTGAATAAAAAACTCTGTTTTCTGCCTTTTTTAAAGAACCACCTCCAACGCTCTTTTCCTGCAATGTCCCTTTCCGTATCTCAAAAAGGTAAGAGATCAAAGAGATTATCAAGACTTTCAAGAAACAATATATCATATTTGCAATTAAGAAGAAACGTAATTATATCATTGTTCAAAATACGATCCTTCACAATTATGGATTCTACAAAGTAAAATATATTGCCTCACAATTCACAACCACATGGAACACTGCAATAATTTACACTTAAAGATATTATAAAGGTTAACATTACTAAACTAATCCCCTATTGGTTATCAGTTAGTAAGAAATTGCGCGAAGCTGCTTTGCGAGAAATTTTGTATTTTCATTTTTTGAAAGGTAATAATTAGTATTTATATTTATATAAAATTGGATTATATTATTAATAAAGATTACAATTTACACTTGTAAAATATTAAAATATTTACACTTGTATTGACGTCAGCTATGAAGTATATTCTCTCTGACGGCATGAATTGCCAGAGCTTCGAGACAGTTTATACGGAACTAGTCACGATGGTGCAGATCCCTAAAGATTGATCGGCGTTCTCTAATCAGCGGGATGATTTCAGTTTGGTCAAGGCCTCTTTTCCATTCTTTTCCTTGTCTAGGATTCAACGCACATCTAATTTGAAGACGGACCACATTGTTAGAGCCTAGAGATCTCTTATTTCTATAACTATCTTTGTAAACTTTTTTTCTCTGAACATGGTTGAGACAACCAACTTAAAAATTCTTTTTTTTTTTAATTCATGTTTAGTTAAAAAACAATATATATATATATATATATATATATATATTTTAAAGCTGTTAGCTTCACTAAACTAACCATCTATTGGTTATTACTTAATAGCCCTTTCATCAGGTGAAGCTAAACTTTATAAGTAATAACCAATAATTGGTTAGTTTTGTGATGTTAACCTCTATAATATTTTGAAGGGTAAATTATATATATTGAATTATAAAAGGGTTTTGAGACTAAGTCCATACATTCCCTTAGACTAGAGACCAGAACATTTCATATGCTCTCCTTCCAACCATTATTCGAACTAGCGACGTCTAGGTTTTTCCTGAGAGACTTTACCAATTGAGCTATTGACACTTGGAAACATTTGTAGTATCTTAGAAATGTTAATTGTATATATATGGTTATAAAAATTTAATTAGTTTCTTCTAAGTGTAAATTGTAATTTTTATGAATAATACAATCAAACTATATATAAATTAAAACACTGGTAATTCTTATTTTCTTAAAAAAACAAAAAAAAAATCTGCGTCATGGCATTGCGTAGCGAGCTGATTAGTTTAATGATGCTAACATGTATAGTATCTTACAATTTTTTTTTCCGTCAATACAATCTAATTATATATGGAGAAAATAGCACTCACACCCACTTTTCTCAACTTTAATCACACTCACACCCACTTCTTGCTACACCTATACTTTCTACTTGTAAAATTAAAACATACCCCCTAAAAACTCTAACTCTTTTTTAACTTTACTTTTTATCTTTCTTTCTTATTTTTCTCTTTCTTTTTCAATTAATCATTTTATATTTATTTTTACTTTTTATTTTTCCTTCTTATTTCTTTCTCTGTTTTTTCTTTTCTTTTAATATTCTTTTTCTTCAACATTTGTTTTTCATTTTAATTACTATGTTTTAAGTTTAACTTGTACATAAACATTTTTTGCATCTTTCAATATTTTTGGACAAACATTTTTTGCATATAATCTAAATCAAATACAATTGAATTAGTGTTCATAATCAAATCAATAATTTCTAAGTCCAAACTAAACTAACTAAATATTTTAGAAACTAATAAATTTTTTAACTAAATTTTCAATATGAAATAGACTTGTTTGTCCACATACTTTAAGCTTAAATGAGATGCATAATGGATTAACAAAATATAGCATTCACAAGTAGTTATCTATTTGGATAAGTTTTAAGATACTTTGATCTGTTATCATTACCCACAAATTCTATTGGTGTCCACATGACCACAAAAATATGGATTTGATGTGTTGTTGTATCTTAAACCCTAAATCTCTAGAACCCGAAAATTCGATTGGTATCCACATGACCATGAATATATGGATTTGATGTTGTTGTTGTATCATAAACCCTTAATATCTAGAACCCACAAATTCTATTGTTATTCATAAATTGTTATCCATCTGGATAAGTTTTAAGAAACTTTGATATGTCATTAATACACACAAATTCTATTGGTGTCCACATGACCACAAAAATATAGATTTGATGTTGTTGTTCTCTCTTAATTCCTAAATCTCTAGAATCCGCAAATTCGATTGGTATCCACATAACTATGAATATGTGGATTTGATGTTGTTGTTGTATCTTAAACCCTAAATCTCTAGAACTCACATATTCTATTGGTATCCACATGACCACGAACATATGGATTTGATGTTGTCGTTGTATCATAAATCCTAAATCTCTAGAGCCCACAAATTTTATTGGTATCCACATGACCATGAATATATGGATTTGATGTTGTCGTTGTATTATAAATCCTAAATCTATAGAATTCACAAATTCTATTGGTATCCACATGACCACGAACATATGGATTTGATGTTGTCGTTGTATCGTAAATCCTAAATCTCTAGAACCCACAAATTTTATTGGTATCCACATGAACATGAATATATGGATTTGATGTTGTCGTTGTATTATAAATCCTAACTCTCTAGAATTCCCCAATTCTATTGGTATCTACATGACCATGAACATATGAATTTGATGTTATCGTTGTATCTTAAACCTTAAATCTCTAAAATTCACAAATTTTATTGGTATCGACATGACTATGAACATATGAATTTGATGTTGTTTTTGTATATTTAACTCTAAATCTCTAGAACCCACAAATTTTATTGGTATCCACATGACCATAAATATATGGATTTGATGTTGTCGTTGTATCCTAATGTAGAGTAGTTTATCTTAAATATGGTAATATGGATCTTAAAATATAGAAAATATAAAATCATAAATTATTGTATAAAAATAAATAGATATTTTTTTGATAATAACCATTTAAAGTGACAACAAAAGAAATGTAAGAGTAAAAGAGAAATAGGAGAGGGAGAGAGAAAGAGAAATAATGGATAAAAAAAATATTATCCACCACAAATTTTTGTTTTTACTCTTAATCAGATATAAAGTCAAAATTGTCCAAAAAAATAAGCCACATATACAAAACACATCCAAAAGTACATCTTCTATCAAAGTGGGTGTAAGTGACCCTTTTATAAAAAATACAAAAGTTTTCGTGTGATGTCTTTCTTTACGCAAATCCTTACCAAGTGATAACCAATAGCTGATTAGTTAAGTGAAGCCAGCTTTTATATCTTACAAGTGTAAATTGGTTTGTATTAATATCTTACATAATATTATGTAAATAATAAAAAAAAATAAAAAATATTTACACATAATTGAAATTTGGTAAATTAAAATATACACTCATATGAAAATTAAATTTCTATGCTAAATGATAATATATATATATATATATATATCTTTGCTAATATACATGTGTTCATAAGTTATTTTATTCATTTCACATAGAAATTTAATCAATAAAAACAATGTTGAAGCTTCAAATAGCGATATATGTTATTAACATTAGTTTGATTGGATTGAAAAATACCAATTTTTAATAGAATATATTTATACGTAAGAAAACATACAAAAATTTAAAAAGAATGAACTTAAATGATATGTTTATTGTATCATGTGAATATTAGTGTAGTTTAACGTATCTTATAATTTTATCAAATGTAAATATTAGTATAGTTTTACGCATCTTATCAATTTTAGCAAATGTAATCAAATGCGAAAAACACAAAGTTTTGAAAAAATAAAGGTTGATTATAAGAATGAGCTTTTGATTACTTGATGAGTGTGTTAGTATATTTTTATTTATGTTTTATTTTATTTTTATACTTTTATTTATTTAGAGTTAGTTTCACTGGCGGACCTATTAAACTGACCCCATTCATAATGAAATTAAGTTTTTTTGTATAGAAATATGTTAAATAATAGACTTTGACACCCCTAAATCAGGGTTCAATCCTCCCTATGACACTGGTAAAAATATTTTCTGAGTCCGCCAGTGGTTAGTTTGACATAATGAAAAATTATATGTGTAACAACCCGTCCCGTGGACCCCGTTAGCCTCACTGCTAGCTGCCCAAACGAACCCCAAGCTGGCCCTGCAGGGCATCGATCATAACCCATCATTGTGGATATCCCAATCCACCAGTAGGTTATTGGTGTACCAGGCGTTCCTCGAACCCTGGTCCCACCCTTTAACAACCTTCCCACAGGACAAGTTGCCACCAATTGACCTGCAGATCAATTGGTGACAGCTTGTCCTGTGGGAAGGTTGTTAAAGGGTGGGAACCAGGGTTCGAGGAACGCCTGGCGCACCAATAACCTACTGTGGATTTGGATGAATAGTTCTATTTACCCAGTGAAGGATTAGGATCGATGCCCTGCAGGGCCAGCTTCGGGCCTATGGGAGCAAGCTAGCGGTGGGCTAGTGGGGTCAACGGGACGGGTTGTCACAATATGTATGAGACTACAACATATCAAAATTATTTTTAAAACATAATTAGTTTTCCAAAAGTTTTGTGATGTTTTATTAATTTATTTTAATAATTTTCATACTAGCAAAAAGGAATTTAATATGATGAAAGTTCAGTTCTGATTCAATTAGTTTTAGACAAACTGCACTTATATATTATGATGAAATAGATAGTTAAATTGTATTGGAAAATGTAATGTTGGCAATGTATTTATTTAAACATTCGTGTATTTACGCAGATCCACAAATTTAAATTAGGTAGTGTATTAAATTTAAAATCAACAAATTTTGTATTCTAAATGGAAATTTTTTAAAATATTTTTCTTAGATTTTTCTCTAAAAGATAAATGGACTTACCACATAGATATACAAAGAGTTGCAAAAATAGCGAAAATTTGCAAACTTAATCTTATAAAACAGGGAAAAATGAACCTTTAATCTTATAATTATAAGCCCACAAGCAAAATATTCATGGACACGGGCATGATTGGATCAAAAACTATAACTTCACTTTTAGTCCGTCTCTACATGTCGCTCTCTCATACATCCTCTGATACTTCCCGTCTTTACACGTGCACAGGGCTGTTGGAAGATAACTCTAATCATCGAGAATTAAACAGTTTAAGGTTTGTGGTGCTAGTGGCAGAGTCTAAGCGCAGCTCATGCTGAGGTTGGTTATTCAATATGCCAGTCAAATAAAGTGACCTTGCATAATGATCAAATGAATTAAACGTGGAAGACACGTCAACATGTAAGACAAAGTTTAATCAGCACTCAGCAAATTCAAGAATTTTAAAGAAGTTAAATGTAGTGTAGGAGGATACCCTGAGGCTACAGTTAACCGCAGTTAGGTCCTGCCTGCTGGGTCAGTTTCAATCCTTGCCTGAAAATAGAAAATACACAACATATTGAGATGGCAATATTCTAGCTACCATTATTGCATACACGTCCACATGGCCATTTGGGAAAGAGACTAGTCACTAATGCGTGAATTGGAACAAAACAACACTAATTAAGATTGGAATATCAGAAAAAGTTAGACCAAACGGAGCATGGTTCTTGTACTTCCAGAGTAGAAAGGTTGTGTTTGTCACTTGATTATTAGGGTTGGGATCCTTTAACAAAACTACATTCAAGATCCGTAATGAAGTGAAAATGTATAGAATACTTACAATCCCGGAAACTATCTAACAGATTCTCCGTTTCTGGAAGAGCAAGAGGTAGGTCTCTCACACCTCTAACATGCAAGAGATTTAGATACATTTGATAAGAACAACAAGACATATATTGATTTGACTTGCATTGAATCCAAATCTAGCAGTAACCAATAAGCAAGAAAAGAAGTTATATATCAACCGATAGTTTCCTGCAAAGGCAGTAACTGACCTATAAGAGAGTCAAGAACTCCCGTAGAGTCGACTAAGAATACCCTGCGGGTAAGTGTCCTCGCCATCCAGATTTCACACACCAATCTATATATTGCAATCATAATGAATGGTTAGTGGCTAACTATGTGCAGTGTAAATTGTGATCCTCATTGTTTAAAGTAGCCTAAACAGATAGAGATCCTTGTCATCTGTCAATCAGATTAGCCAATATAAATAGAAGGGAAGAATATAATCAAACCTGAATATATAAGGATCCTCGTATAAGACACCACTACGTACCTTCCAAACAAACAAAATCAATTAATAAAACAATTAAGAAACTGAAATGAGTACCTATATGGTTGCTTGAATGTAGAAAACGACTAGATGTACGTTATGGGTATATACAATTTACATATCACTTTGACCAGCTTTGTTTTGCAAAAACAACAAACTTTAAAATCCAGCTCCCTACAATATTAAGGTCACGGAGATACCCCAATCATAATACTGTTAAGACTGAGTCAATGTTTTGGCAAAACCTAATCATGAACAAACACAAATTCATGTAAGTGGAGAGAAAGATTTACCAGTTGCTTTCTTTCGCTGTGAAACTCAGAGACTTTCGCAGCAGTGGTAACATAGAAGAGGACGAAGAAGCCAGCACCAAACCAAAATCAGGAACATCAGAGTTGTTAAATGTTCAAGAAGGAACAACAATTGTTCAAGCGCCAAGTTTAAGGACCACAATATATACCTAAACATGAACTTATGAATTATGACCATAAATAATAAATCATTAAAACTTAAGACCTTATGAATTGGTTTTCGAAGAAAAAGAACAATAGTAGACTTGCATCTCTTGAATACACTCCATCAAACTGATCGTCGTAAGTCATGGATGATACTGATGAAGTTGACGATGATAAAACAAACTTGCATCTTAAGCCTGGATGAAGCTTGGGAAGCTTCCTCGTATCCTCTTTGACTGGCACCTTTTTGGCGTCAACCATTTTCTTTAAATAGTAGACTTGCATCTCTTGAATACACTCCATCAAACTGATCGTCGTAAGTCATGTTATCATGGTCAACGTCATCATTATCATCCATAAGTTCAAAGGAGCCATAGAGATAGAACCCATCCCTAGTGGTACCTGAAATATGAAAAGTACAACACACTTTGAAGAAACAACAATATACCACTAATTAAGACATAGCAAGAACCAACAATATACTTTGAAGAAAATGGAACATTCCGACAACCTAGACAAAACTCAAAATTGCCACACAAAGCCTCAGATGATTAAATGATAAAAGCCCTAAAGGGACAAACAATACTTCATGAACAACAGCTTCTTCTCAATTGAAAACAAACTCAAGAGACATGAAAATTATTTCATCAAATTGAAAACAAACTCAAGGGGCATACAAGACTTATACACAAACAACAGCTTCTTCTCAAATTCCCATTTCTCAAGGTTCAGTCTGAGATTTTTTTTTTTCTTTCTTTTGGCTCTTGATATGTCTTTTAGGTTATCTTGTTTATAAGGTGAAGGATGGAGCTTATCAGTAACTGGATAGATTAGCTTCACTAAACTAGCCAGTGATTGGCTATTACAAGGTAAGACTTCACACAAAGCTGCCACCTGGGTAAGTTAGTATTTTTTACTTTATAAGGTAATTTTAGTTTTTTTATTTACAAATATAATTCTTTTTTGAATTCAGTGTTAAATTACATTCAAAGAAAATATTAGCATTTTTACATTCGTAGAGCAAAGCACTTCTTAGACAAACAAATCCATAACCATTAAATAAAAACATACTTAATAAAATCTTGCAGAAAACCATGTTTGAATTGTATACAATTAAATTGAATCAAATTGTATTACTGTAAAACCTCTATTAGATGAACAATGTTGGGACCTTCAAAATTTATTAATTTATAGAGGTTTTAATTTATCAATAAATTAATAATTAATTGTTAATATTTAAGTTAATATTTTTATTAACTTAAACAAAGCAACAATTATTTATAGTTTAAACAACAACTCGTACATAAATCATATTGGTTTTCTAGAGAATCCAAGATTTTAGGTTTGCAGTTACTAAAAGTACTACGTCTTTCATCAGTGTCGAAATAATATTCATATATTCTTTCATTGATAAATATATTTGGAAGGCAAACTTTGCTGTGATAAATATGCATATACTCTTTCTTCTAAAACCGTTTCTACGAATCTTATAATACACACTAGAATTTTAAATTTATTTAGTTTTCAAATTCTCAATTAATTAACCTTTTCTAATTAATTTAGAATTTTGTGTAAAATTTTTTTTTTCTTCTTTTTTTTATATAATTTATAATCTAATTACATTAATTTGTCCACTAATCGTAAAAGTATTAGATAATAATTCATGTAAAAGTGACAAGTAGTTGATCACATGCAAAACAAGAATAGTCTACAATGACAACATTACTAAAAAACTGAAACAATTGACAATAGTCCACAAGGACTCATCAACGAGGGAAAGGATTTTAATATCTTTAGCTCGAGGATATGAATCAGACATATTAGATGGGCATGGCTAGTTCTCTGACTTCGTCATATAGCTCCGCTGCAAGCTTAATCCGAAGAGCCAACATGTGCTCGTCGGAAAGCCCATCCAATGTTTTCCCCAAAGCTAGACATTCAATATACTTTAGAGCATAGACACCAAAATCACATGGATATTCATTGCGAGGGACATTCTTCTTCACCCTTCTCAATTCCAGCATTGCTTTACTCTTCTTACGGATCGTCTTAGGAATCATGTCACCTAACATCGTTGGGATCATTCGCCTCAAAGGCAAACAGTAAGTAGCCATTTCATCGTCACTCACCATGCTTGGGATTCTATCATAGATGTGAATCTTCTTACCTGGCAAATCAATATCCAAAGCCACCCAATGGTTTTCATTGACAAAGAAACAAGCGTATAAGTTATCCACATCAATCCACCACTTCTTGTGCGTAGCTGACTCCTCCGGAAATTCACCATAAACGTGTTTCACATAGGAATCCCAAAGGTAAGGATACTTCTGCGATTCTGCCAACTATGGCACGCGTCTTGGCTGCTTTGAAGGTCCATGTCCATCCAACTTCGTTAAAGCCTCTCCAAGGTTTTTAGTGTCACCTCAAGTTTTTTACTCACCAACTGATCCTCCTGGTTGGACCATGTCTCTTCAAAATTGGAAGCTATTTTCAATTAAGCCTTCTGAACTTGGGTAGTAATATCCTCAACATCGTGAGAGCTAAGACTAGTTATCTTCTTCTTCTTGGAAGTTTGCTTTTTCTCCACCTTAACAGATTCCTTCTTTTCAAAGAGAGGAAGATTCTCCGATATCTCATCTTCTTCTTTCTTCTTCTTATTCTTGACAGTGTAAACCTTCCCCACCGCCCTTTCAACTGGAAATTCATCATGTGATGTCTGCTTCATCTCAACAATCCATGACTGTGTATAGCTCGTCTAGAGACAAACGGTTATGAATGAGATCTTTAAGTAGCTCGTCTAGGTGTGGATCCGTATGTTCATCTGTGTCCAACCATAGAGGATACATGTTTTCCTCTAAAACATGAACCATATGCCTTAACACGAACCTGTGAAAGTATAAATTTTAATTCACACAAATTATAACAACACGTGAAAAGTATGTTTTTCAAAAATAGTAACAAACTAGTACCACTACGAACCTGTCCGTGCAACTCCTTCTCTTTTTTGATGAAGTTTGTGAAGTTGATACGTTTTCGAGATGATCGCCAATCAAGAAGTGGAACACCAGTCGTCTCTGTCCTTCTAAACCCATAACTTTCTCCTATTCCAGCAACACTCTCATACAGCCAAATCAACATAGCATGAACACACCTGTGTATGGTATATGAATCGCTATCGTAGTCAACAATCTTAATAGAATTCACCCGACCCCATGGATGTTTTTCAAAAGCAATTGGATCTAAAACTCTCTTAGCGGTAGCCAACGAGATTCTAGATGTATGATGAATTCCATGTAGGCATTATGACAATAGACATAACCTACCAACCATCATCCTCTTATCAATATGCCATGTTTTGCTAAAATCAATCACCTTTAGCAACTCATTCCACATAAACACAGAGGAGAAGTTCCACTCCATCCCCAAGACCAATCAACCGAACAAAGGAGCGAGAGACCACGTCTCCAACCCCGAAAACAACTACAAGAAGCAGAGGATGAGAGGCCACCTCTCCCCTCCCCAACCGCATCAAAGGCACACATTTCAGATCAAGCGATCCGTCGTCATCGTAATCGCCATAGTCAACATTTTAAATGAGTTTTTACAAATCACAAACTAATAACACTAAACTTTAAAAGAGTTTAACAAAATCTTGATCTAATAACAACAGATTCTACGTAACATTTAAAATATTGAAAACTCTATTCAAATCTCAACCAATAACCCCACTTATATTTTGTTTTCATTGCCCAAAAATCTACATTTTTTATTGGGTTAATAAAACGAATCAAACTCTAGATTTAGGTTGCATGGAAACTCCATACCTTTTCTGTTTTACGGGAATGTTTGGCTACAATATAATACCCAAAAGTTTGTTCTTAAGTCGGTTTGAGAAACAAAATATTGGAAATAATTAACGATCAAAACTGACGTCAAAAGATACATTAATTACTTAGGATTATGAAACTGATAATACTAAAGATATATTTGGTAGTTAACTCAACCATGCATAGATAAAAATCATAACACTTAAAAATTATTGGGTCTGT
The DNA here is from genome assembly GCA_024034495.1 of Camelina laxa. Taxonomy (NCBI): domain Eukaryota; kingdom Viridiplantae; phylum Streptophyta; class Magnoliopsida; order Brassicales; family Brassicaceae; genus Camelina; species Camelina laxa. Next base: position 17,218,175 of record CM043882.1, on the reverse strand, counting down.
TGTTAGATTATTTATACATGTAGCATAAAGTTAGGATTATATTTGTTAGTAATCGAGAAAATCTTGATGAGCAAACTTAAAATTTAGAAAATATAGCAATTTGAAATGAATGTTAATATTCAATATTTATTGCATAAACAAATTATAGAAAGCATAAGGCATATTCTCTAGATTTGATATAAATTATTGTTGGAATGAACACAACTTGGTCCGATTGTTTTGGAAAGTCGCGATTAGGGGGAATAATTGTTAATAAAAATCGGAAACCTTACATTAATTTAATTGATCATAAAAATATAAATCTAATATATTTAATGATAATATATCTAATGATATTTAATGATAAAACCAAAAATTCTTAAAATATATTTACAATAATATTCTGTTTTCCTTTAATCTTTTTATTTTTTTAAAGAAAATATCATTTTTTTTTAAATTACTAAGAGATTCAACTTAAGTTAAACGCTGTGTTTTGGAGGAAAGGGAAAATGAAAACGCTTAAGTCGACAATTCGTCTCATTAGTCGGTTTTAGCCGCTTTTGAGAGAAAACAAAAGAGAAAAAAGATCCCTAAGTGTTCTTGAGTGTTCTTGGTGATTTCTGGTGATTAGAGACGTTTCCTGTAGAGATCTGTAGCTGAGATCGTTGTAGGAGCTTCCGAGGAGCGTGTTCTTGCTTGTTTAAGGTTCAGAAACTTCTTGTGCATGACATGGCTTATCTAAGCTGGAGATTTCATTAATCTGTTTGTTATGTGTTGTGTGGCTTGTTAGATTATTATTTGGGACGTTAGGAAGCTTTCTTGTGGCCTGGGATCAAGTTTTGTGGTTATAGGAACAAACAAAGATCTGGCAAGAAACTTCGAGGAAAACGATGCATGGTATGTGCATCGGTCAATGCACTTTGTGCGTCGGTCAATGTAAAATGCGAGGATGGCACGTAAAACCTAGGGTTTTCGTGCTATTTCGAGCATGCGTCGGTCGATGCAGTGAGAGTGTCGGTCGATGCAATTTTTACTTGTATCGGTCGATGCAACCTCCTGGTGTCGGTCGATGCTTGCTTGGTGTCGGTCGATGCAGAGTCCTGGTTTGTTATTATTGATTGTTGGTTGATGATTGGAGATGTCTCTATTGCTTATGTGTATAGCCCAGTAGATGGAAGGTTGCCTTACTGAGTGTTTATAAAATATTCATGCATTGCAATTTGTGTTTGTGGTGGAGGTAAAGGCAAAGTGTGATCGTGGAATCCAGACAATGAAGTGGAGGATGTTCTAGGGACTCGATTGGATGTTGTCTAGCATTGCTAGGTTTCTAGAGTTGGGTCATTAGAACATTGTTAGGTTGCTAGTTTTATGTTTCCTGATGATTGGATTATTGTTATATTTTTCAATATGGGTTATTTATTATTGGATAATGTTATTGGTATTATTTATTTCCGCTGTTGGTTGTGATTGTGTTTATGGCTAGTGGGTATGAGACCACTAACTTAGTTATCGTTATATTATACTTGTTATTTAAATATTTACAAAAAAACAGGTCGGTCGTTTCAGTTTGGTATCAGAGCCTTACGGTTCTAGGTTTGGGTTCACTAGGCTTTGTGCTGTAGATGTTTAGGATATTGCATGCCTTGATTGATTATGTGAGTTAGTCAATTTTGTGTGGCATGGAGTCCTAGAACATCTTCTTCGAGCCTACTGTGTGATTCCACGGTGAGTTTATGTTTCTGTGTTCTGTTTTATTGCGTGCTTAGTCTTCTGTTCATGGTAGTGCAGATGGCTAGAGGTGATGTTGTTGCTGGTCGTGGACGCGAACATGGTCGTGGTAGGGGCAGAGGCCCAGTGGTTAGCGAGTCTGAAGGACTAGAGTGTGATAGTTGACAGTGTTGGCGAGTCGCAGGCTGTCCAGGAGGATTCCGTGAGTGTGGCCGGAGGGGGCGGTATTGGTGCTCGAGTGGCCTATGATGCTAGGGTCCCGGGTGTGGGAGTCCTAGTGGGTGGAACCCTTGGAGTTGATGTTGCGGCTTTGCTAGCACAGTTGTTGGAGCGGTTGCCACCTGTGGCACCGGCTCAGGCTCATGTAGTGCTACTAGTGGTGGCGGAGGAGCGTGGTATTGAGACTGCACGGTTTTCGGGTGGTACAGATCCTACTATTGCAGATGCGTGGAGGAAGAGTGTGGAACGTAACTTCCAGACTCTAAGATGTCCTGAGGAGTTTTGGGTGGACATAGGGGTCCACAACTTGATTGGTGATGCTCAGGTGTGGTGGAGGTCAGTAGCTGCTAGGAGGGTGCAGAGGGAGATGACTTGGGCTGACTTCGTGTAGGAGTTCAACTGCAAGTATTTTCCGAGAGTGGCATTGGACCGTTTGGAGGTGCAGTTTTTGCATTTGTCTCAGGGGACACGGTCAGTGCGGAGCTAGATTTGGAGTTCAGTCAACTTTTGTGTTAACCTCTATAAATAACCTATAAATGGAACAACTATTGTTATCATCGGAAAAATACAGAATATAAACTATAACTATAATACACCTATATGTGTATATAATATTCTATAAAGTAAAACAAGAAATACTAATGAGAGGGAGGAGAGGCTACGAGAGTGGGGAAGAGTAAAAAGCCTTCATACTCCGTTACTCAACTTTCGCAGGCAACAACGCATGTCAACCAGCTAGTTAAACAAGTTCGATACATTCACCAAACTCTGCAACTCAACTTACGCAGGTTACCACGCGAGGTTTCGGTATAACACTAGTTTTGAGAAGTAGGATAACGTGGTTAACGCTCTCGTTCTCTAGATCAGCACTTGGTGATTAATCCAAGCACATGCATTAAGATAAAGATGTCCCAAAAGAACTCTAATATAAAACCGAAAATAAGATCTAACAACCTGATTGAAGTGAACCATGAATTCCCCTTGAATCACCCTATAGAACCCAACAAATAAAACTACTCGCTCATGATGCAAAGAAGCGACATTGATATTATAAAGTATAGCATCAAAAACGAATCAATAAACAAAAGGTGTTCAAAGGAAACTTCTCTAGTTGTCACAAAAGTAACTTGATCCCAAAAGCAATGTAAGAGCAAGGCCATTGCACATCCTGTGAGATGTCTTTTGGTTTTTTAATAATAAAACAAAATAAAAATAAAATTTTAATTGTAAAAATAGACAGATCTGTGTCTCTGCACAGATGCGTTTAGATACCCAGAGACACTAGACGTGTCATTATTTTAGTGGTTTACTCTTTGTTTTGTTTTGTTTTATTTTTTTTTTTTCTTTTCTTTCGGTTGCTTCCCTCTCTCTCTCTCTCTCGATACCACTGAAAGGAAGAAAGTTGAATCGATTTATCTAAATCGACGAAATCAGAACAGCAGAAGTTTTGATCGGTTTCCAGATCAAATACATATATCGTCGTCGTCATCCAAATCGACTTAATCAAAAAAATAGAAGTTTTGATCGGTTTCCAGATCAAATAGATATCTCGTCGTCTTCTTCTTCGTCCTGAGATTTTTCCTTCTTGGTTTCACGAAACCTTGTATCAGGTATGGATCTCGTTTCGTTCTAGTCTTAAAGTTTTTGTGGGACTATCTTTATTTGTTGTGACATCCATCTTTTAGTATTGGTGAATTTTGATTTTGTCGATTTGGATCATATCTCCTTCGTAATGTGAACGAAACATGGAGCATATCTCCTTCGTCCTCATGGTGGTGCTTCTGCTTCCTCTTTTCTGAGTGATTAGTGTTGGTTGGATTTGGTTTAGTGTTGGTCTGGTGATGTGAGTCAAACCCATTGTAGTTGTTTGTGTCTTGTTTATGAATCGTTTTTAATTACTAAAATCCACTGTTTCATGTTTGTTATTGTTTGTGTCTTGTTATAAATCAATTTTAATTGCTCAAATCCACTGTTTCATGTTTGTTATTGTGTCGTGTCTTGTTATAAATCAATCAAATCCACTGGAGTTAAGAGTTTGTTTGTTTGTGTTGGTGTTCCAACCTATGTTTCACGTTTCTTTATGTATTTAAGAGTTTGTTTGTTTGTGTTCGTGTTTCAACCTGAAGTTTGTGTTGTTTGGTTCTGCTCTTGTTAGTGTTGTTTGGTTCTACTCTTGTTAGTATTGTTTGGTTCTATTTTTATTATGTTTTTCTCATGTGTGGTTTGCTTTTCATTGGCAGGTTAACGTTAAGATTTTCAACCCTTGAACCTTGTGATCTCACGAGAATCTGTTAGCTTTTCATCTCGTGAACCTTCTGGTACTCATCATCTCATTTTTGCTGTCTTGATCTTTCAATTTAGTTCCATCTATGATGATTAATCTGATATTCATCTCTGCTTGATCCTTGCTAGTTTGAAGAAAGTGTTTATGGAGAAAGAGTTTGATCCCAAGATGAAGCTTCACAGTCTACACTTCAGAGACCTATCATAGCCAGATATACCTTGACCTATCATAGCCAGATATGCACTTCAGAGACTTAGCATAGCCAGATATACACTTCAGAGACCTATCAAATCTTGGTCAAGAGAATCAATTCATTGTGGCTCAGTAGGTAATGATGACGACTAACAAGTCCTAGTTTGTGTATGCCAGTCTATTAAAGTATTCACTAACCCGCATACACTTGATAATCAAAGAGAGAAATAATATGCTGATGATGGAGAGGTCGATGAAAGTATTCACTAACCTAATGAAAACAGATATGCACCATTCTTAGAACAAGAGATGATGATGGTGAAAGAGTTTTGAGCTCTGTTCCAGTTGTTGTGGATGCCAATAGAATCAAAGAGATTCAGCAGGTTTTTGTTCTAATGTAATATATTTGTTTTTAATACATTTTTAATAAAAGAAAATTAGACACCCAAAGATGACTAATGGGAGGACAAATATTTAAAACAAGGATGTGAAGAGATTAGTATTATTTTTAATATTATTAAAAGATAGAGATACTCATTTGAGGTTGTGCAATGACCATGCTCTAAGTATGAAAAACTAGAAAGAGTAGAAAGAGATTGGTGGCAGATCTTCAAGCTTCAAGAGGGACAGCGAGCAAGAGAGAGCTTCCCTGGTCGTGGCTAGGGCAGCTCCAAAGGCTGTAAAAGATGCACACCTGAAACCCTAGGGTTTGAAGAGTAATTATAGGGTTTTGGTCTTGGATTAGGGTTTGTAAGGGTAAAAAAATCTTTTCTTCTTGAGTGCAGGACAAGGGGCGGCAAAAGAGGCTTCTGGACCGTGGAGGAGGCTTGGACTGAGCCGCCGTGATTGTCGTTGGTCAGGCCTTGAATAAAATCCCATCGGCTGGTCGGTTCTTCTTACGTTGGTTTATAACACGTTCTCAGTAAATCGGGCATATCTTCCGGATGGCTGGATGGATTGATTTGATTCCACTTCGAGGAGAGAGATGACTCTTTCAGCTTTCGATAGATACCAAGCTCGTTGAAAAGTGAGTTATGGAAGTTCTTCAAAAGTGGCATGTACTGTAAAGCTCTGAAACTTTCCTAAAACGTATTTTCCTTGTCTTTTGGTCCAAATTGCTATAAAACCTTCTTGAAACCTGAAATACTTGACAATAGACCTTTTATACTTGAAATCTCATCAAACTCTTCCTAAATGCATATGAAAACTATAGCTAATATGAGTAAAATAATGATGTTATCATGAGACTAGTATCATCCCCTCTCAAGATGATGAATTTCAAGTCCATTCACCTTTGGCCAAATCTAATTTTTAGATCTGTTATATTTGGGGTTTAATTTGGGGATTTATCAAAGAAATCAAACCATCGTATATATACAATGAGCTTGTTAATCCAAAAGGATGGTGAATGAGCCAACATTATATGGTTTTGGAGGCATAGCGTACTACAGAATTAAGGAGGAGATATATAACCATTGACTCCATAAACAATAAATAAAAAATTAAGTGAATTTAAATAAACATTAATAAATTTAACTAAAATTAGATATTACCTCAGAAAATGTGAAAAGAGTCATGCAATGTTTGAATAAACTTCTTTTTTTATTATTATAAATTTCAATGATATTATATATCATTTTTTAGATCATGATGGCTTGACGAGTTCTGCTATGCTTAAAGCAACAATTAGTAAATTCATATTTGTAATCATTTTGCCGAATGAGTCAACATCTTTGTTTTTGCATGATATACCATATCAAATGATCAATCCAAATATTATATAGCTCTATATATGATCATAAAGGAGGCAAAGCCTATCATATATAACGATCTATCTGTTTAGAAAAGACATAGCTTTTATTTGATCGTGAAGGAGGTAGGGAGCCTACCATATATCTAACGATCTATCCGGATATGATTTAGCTATAGATTTTATCGTAAAGGAGGCAATGCCTACAACTTATGATGATCAATTCGGAAAAGGCATAATTTCACGACGTCTATAATATTTATGTTCAATAATCATAATTGAAACAATATAAACTTACTTACCTTATACAAGCTCCAACGGTAAAGACATCGTGCTGATAACGTGTTATAAACTATAACTATAATACACCTATATATGTATATAATATTCTATAAAGTAAAACAACATATACTAAAGAGAGGGAGGAGAGGCTACGAGAGTGAGAAGAGTAAAAAGCCTTGTATTATTATTGTCTCTCTTTCTTATGTTTGTACAACTCCTATTTATAGTGGAATAGAGAAATTATGAGTCATACCACTTATTAACTTGGTAGTGACAGATGTAAAGGTGTGATTACATGTGTTGATGGATTAATCACACTTGTTTTACAACAGAGTTCACATTTTCTTATCATTAAAACATTTTTTTTCTTTCTGTTTTGATTTTTTTTAAAAAAAAATTGTCCAGTTTGTATAAAATATATGTTTACTATATGTGAACAAGATAATAAATACAATAATAGAGAAGCATTAGTTTTTTGGGTTTTTTTTATTATGCTTATGTTTTTTTAATCATTCTCGTTGATTATATTCGATTTAATTCTTTTTGTTTTTGTAATAATCATACTAATTCTTAATCTTTTCTTTGGTAAGGATTATAATTCTTAATCCTAAGTAACGTTGATTTCAATTAGGTTTTGATTTTATTTTCTGTAACAATTATAATTCTTAATCTTAGTCATTATCCTACAGAACTGAGCTGATAAAAAAACCCACCCTGCATAGCTGCACTGAAGAGATGTTCGGCACTAATAAATTTATTTGCAAAACTAAAATTAGTAAAACTTAATTTATAAATATTAAACATTTCAACCAAAACCCAATATATATTTTCGAACTAGAAAAAACTACATTTTCATCCAAAAATAATTAATAATGTATAACTGTTATATGACATAAGAAATACTACCAAAAAATAAAACATAATTTTGTTTTTAATTTTTAACTACAAAAATATATTTTTTGCGGTGTACTGCGGGTTAAAACTTAGTTAAGAAGGAAAAAGTGGTACAATAGAAATTAGCAATATATTTGTACTATTTTTATGTCTTACATCTTTCTACTTATTTATGTCTCTATGTGTAGGCCATCATTAACGGGGCAACACTTCATGTGTTCTAAGCCCGTTTAAAATATAAAAAAATTGAATAATGGACTTAGATCAATATTTTGTGTCTTAAACTAGTACAGTTTTAAGCCCAGTTCTCGCTAACGTGTCATTACGTGAGTTGTCGTGTTTTTTTGGTGTTGAGAAATCTTTTTCATTTCTCTTCCTCTTCCAAATCGAGACTAGGGTTCGCGAAAGAAAGAGAGAAAACGGCGAGAGCTTCGTTTCCTTCATCCTCGCCGTATAAACACGAAAATCTTTCGATTAAAACACCCAAATCGAGAGCTCTAGTCAGTTGAAATCGATCTTTGCAAAGGTTTCCCGACGAATCCGTTTAACTTCTCATTTATGTCGATTGATATGTCCGGCGATTCGAAATCTTCTTCCTGATCCGTTGTGTCGTCGTCTCCTTTCTCTGGCATAGATCATCTCCGGCGATATAGTGGTAGTCCCATCGTTTACTCTTTTAGTCATTGTTTGTCGGATGTTTCATCGATTTAGGGCAAAATTGAAATCTGTGAATTAGGTTTTGGTCAAGTAAGATGGTATAGGGTTTGTCTCATTTGTCAATTAACGATTTTGATTAATTAATCATGGATTTTAGTGAGCTTTTTCTTATGACTGAATTCCGAGTGTTCTGTGTTGTTTTTGAAATCGACCTTAACACTGATTAAGTTTATTTGTTTTTGCTTTGTTTCGGAGGCTTTTAGGTGAGGTTATCCAGGGCAAATTAAATCAAGGACCATCAACAAACCTGCATTTGCTCGAAAATAAAAGGTAAGTCACATTGTTAAGTGATTTGGTATGAGTTTTTTTGGATGGTCTCGGATGTTTGTGTAGTATTGTTGTGGTTTGTTAAGTGTTGTGGTTTGTGTATTGTTGTTGTCATTAGACTGTAGTGTTGTGGTTTGTTAAGTGTTGTGGTTTGTTAAGTGATTTGGTTTGAGTGGTTTATGATGGTCTCTGATGTTTGTGTAGTAGTGTTGTGGTTTGTTAAGTGTTGTGGTTTGAGTGGTTTTTGATGGTCTCAGATGTTTGTGTAGTAGTGTTGTGGTCATGTTCATGTTCGATGTATGATAGTCATGTTTGATGGTCTTGTTCGCATATGGTCATGTTCTAGTATTAATTGTTGTGATTGTAGTTTTGTTGTTTTAGGTGTGAGTTGTCTCAAAACTTTAAAAAATTATTTAAAACTCGAAAATTTTAAAACTTTTGAAACTCTTGAAACTTTTAGTTAAATAAAAATCAATGACCTTTAGTTACTTCTGATTTGACTGAAGTAGGTGATGGTTATTGAGAATTAAAAGTCTCTAACAACACCAAACTTTTGATTTAATGATATCCTAACTTCTCTTTATTACATCCGAGTATTCTATCAATCTCTCACAACTCTCATTACTTCTCTTCTATCATCCTTGTTTGCTTCTTTCTTGCAATCTCTTAGAAATCTCATTACTTCTCTTCTATCAGCCTTGTTTGCTTCTTCTTTGTCGAATTCTGATTGCTATGGAATCAAACAAAACCCCTAACAGTCAGTCTCAACCCTACTTTAGCCTTCTTAATTTCCCATATGACAGCTTTTCTCCCAATGTAAACATTGGGAGCTCTCAAATCCCTCCTTTTAGTTCACAACCCTCTTCACAGCCGAGTCAACCTCCTAGTCAATCAGAAGAGACAGCAGAGCAGCGTAGGGAGAGACGGTTATGGTCCACACAAGATGACTTAGTCCTAATAAGCGGGTGGTTAAACACTTCGAAGGATGCAATAGTTGGGAATGGGCAAAAGGCAAGGTCCTTTTGGATTCGTATAGGAGACTACTATGAAACAAGTAGTCATGTCCGTGGTGGTGCTGAGCCTAGGCGTCCTGACCATTGTAGACAAAGATGGCAAAAAATTAGTAAGGAAGTGAGTAGGTTCTGTGGAGCTTTTGCAAAGGCAGAGAGTGAGAAAGCTAGCGGCATGAACGACTTAGATATTTTGCAAAATGCTCACCAAATCTACACTAACTTGTACAAGAAGAAGTTCGGTATGGAGTATGCTTGGAATGTGCGACGGTATGAACATAAATGGGCAACCTTGGAGACTATGAACCCCACTCCGAAGACAACCAGCTCTAACAAAAGGAAAGCTGATGATGCTGCACCATCTACGGGTTCTGTCGTTGGGGAGCACGAGAGTAGACCTCCGGGTATTAAGGCAACGAAAAAAGTAAGGAACAAAGGCAAAGAGAAGACTGCACCATCAGCGGAGTTTAGTCACATGTGGGAGATAAAACAGAAGGATTTGGAGGGCATGAAAGAACTCCAAAAGATGTCCATTCTTGAAACTCTCATTGCCAAGAAAGAAACTCTAGACGAAGATGAAAAAGCTCTAAAGAAGAAGCTAATGGCTGAACTGTTTTAACTATGTTTTTTTAACTATGTATGCGGATGTTTGTCTATGTTTAACTATGTGTGGTCCCATCTTGTTTGTTGTTTTTGTTTAGAATGAATCTCGGATGTTTGAATCCATGTTTAACTATGTATGGTCTCTATTTTTTTAATGAATCCCATCTTGTTTGTTGTTCAATGTTTAGAATGAATCTATGCTCTATGTTTTTCATGATTGTGGATGTTTTATATTTGTTGGGAACTTAATATATGTGTTTCGGTTTCAGGTTGAAGAAGTCATGGACCGTGAATATGACGATGGTATAAACAGCCCATTAGACTATAGCACTGACTCAGAAGAGGAGGCTGAGACCTGTTACTATCCTCCGGAACCAGCTCCTGTGATTGGATTCACAAGTCTGTCGAGCCGTGCAGCTCAACCACTACCTGCTAATGAGACACAACTGAACCAGCTCAACGAACAAGTGATCCAGCTCAACGACCAAATGATCCAGCTCAAGGTACTTGTGATCCAGCTCAAGGATCAAGCGATCCAGCTCAAGGACCGAGTGATCCAGCTGACTGACCAAGTGAACCAGCTCAAGTAATCGGATGTTGTTGTTTGCTTTCGTATGATCAACCCGTGATGTGTGGTTGTTGTTATTTCTTTTCAAATGTTCACCTCGTGATGTTTTGTTTGGATTTTTGTTTAGGCTAGTTTGATAGCTTTGTTTACAATCTTTGATATGTATGTACCCGTGATGTATACAACGTACTCGTGAATGACCACCCATGATGGATTTTAGTCTTTGTCTTCTTTGGCTTTTAGTTTGATCACTCTGTATATATGAGATGAGAAGAGCAGAAGGTTTTTTCATCACAAAACAAACATTTGCTTCTCTCACCAAAACAAACATTTGCTTCTCTCACCAAAACAAATGTTTCCTACTCTCACCAAAATCAAATATTTCATTCTTTCATCCAACACTAACATTTCCTTCTCACCCAAAACAAATAATTCTTTCTCTTCTTCATTGCTATGGCATCTTCTTCCAACAATTTTCACTATCATTATGATCCAAATAATAATAGTTTGAACCAATTTTTTCAATAGCAATTTAATAATCAATTTGAAGCTGCTGAAGAGGAAATTCCAGGGGAAAAGAATACACGTAGTTATATCGATAGACAACGGGAAGATGGCCACGAACGTTTGTGTAACGATTATTTTAGTGATAATCCGACTTACACGACGAGACAATTTCGCATGAACAAGTCATTGTTCTTGCGTATTGTGAATCGTCTCAGTGAAGAAGTTCCATATTTTAAACCAAAAAAGGATGCAACCTTCCGGAATGGTTTCTCACCGCTACTACAATGTACTGCAGCAATTCGACTATTGACGAATATTTACGTATATCTGAATCGACTTCTCGTAAAGGTTTGGAACATTTCGTCGTCGGAATAGTTGACTTGTTTGGCACTGAATACCTACGCCGACCCACACAAGCGGATCTTCAAAGGCTACTCTTTTACGGAGAACTGCGGGGTTTTCCTGGGATGGTTGGAAGCATTGACTGTATGCATTGGAAGTGGAAAAATTGCCCAACCGCCTGGAAAGGAATGTATTCACGAGGCACCGGTAAACCAACAATTGTTTTGGAGGCGGTAGCTTCACAAGATCTCTGGATATGGCACGCATTTTTTGGAGCTCCAGGTACTTGTAACAATTTAAATGTTCATGATCAATCACCAGTATTTAATGACATTATTTACGGTCGAGCTCCCGAAGTTACGTACTATGTCAACAAAAATGAGTATAATTTGGCTTACTATCTGACGGATGGTATTTACCCGGAATGGGCGACATTTGTTAAATCAATCCCGCAACCACAACATCCGAAGCATCGTTTGTTTGCAGAAAAACAAGAAGGTGCACGAAAAGATGTTGAGCGTGCATTTGGAGTCCTGCAATCTAGATTCGCCATGATTAAAAATCCATCTCTTTTATGGTCAAAGGGTAAGATTGCATATATTATGAGAGCATGTCTCATACTCCATAATATGATTGTCGAAGATGAACGAGATTCATATACACTCTATGACGAACAAGAATTCCAACAAGAAGATGGAACCGAAATTTACTCCGGATCTTTCGTTTTAAGTAAATATGTCTTCAAATCTTCAAGGTTTAGGTGATGGCCATACAATAATTCGTGATAGACAAGCACATCAGAATTTAAAGGAGGATTTGATAGAGCATATATGGAATAAATTTGGACATTAAGCTATGTATTCATTAAATAAGATGTTTATCTGCTATAATTAATTAAGTAATATGTTTGTTTGTTTTTTTAACATTTTATTTACAATGTTTTTTTGTTTCATAAAAATTTGGTATTGTATTTTGAATTATAGTACAGGTTTATAAGTTTGCAATTTAAATTTTATTTTAAAAGTTTTTATAATTTTTAAAATGTTTATAAATATTATATTATTAAATCTTATGATCTTAAACATGTTCTCCCAATAACTAACTTTTTGGCAAAAGATCTTAACTACTGATCTTACATTATTTCACTATATCTTATTCTAAGAACACCAAAATTAGTTCCCCCATTTTTTTAACATATGATCTTAACAACTGATCTTACATTATTTTTACTATAAATTTAATCTAAGAACACAAAAAAAGTTACCCCACTAATCTAAGATTCCTAGAAACGGTTTTGAAAAAAGAATATATGCATATTATATCTTATTAATAATTTTTGCACAACAAAGTTTGCCATCGAAATATATTTATCAATGAAAGAATATATATATGAATATTATTTCGACACTGATGAAAGACGTAGTACTTTTATCAACTGCAAACCTAAAGTCTTGGATTCTCTAGAAAACCATTATGATTCATGTACGAGTTGTTGTTTAAACTATAAATAATTGTTGCTTTGTTTAAGTTAATACACATTTTGTTTTACCATTCATTGGTTGAATCTCTTGTGTAGAGTTGATTATGCATTGTTTGAATATATTTTGTGCAGTTGCTTATGGACGCCTCATCACTGTGACACCACCCACTTACCACTAGTTTTGTGAAATTAGATAAGATTTAAATTTTTCATTTCTCTGGTTTTGCAAAACATGGCGGACAAAGTAATTTGACTAAAATATGCTTAGCTTTCTTAGGCCATAAGTTTGATCATTAGGCCACAAAATATGCTTAGTTTTCTTACGCATGTCAATTAGGACCAAAGCCTGCGGGCTGGCCCGACTCTGTCCTGAAAAAACATCGGGTTCGAGCTTAAATATTTATGTTCAGAAAAAAAATTAGGTCTTCAGAACTCAGTCCGTTTGAGCTATAAATTTTTTTGGGCTTAGCCCGACCGGACTCGGACCAACCCGAAAAGCTTTTTAACAAATATATTTGTACTTTTGTGTTACCATTTTTGTTTGATTGCAATATTTGATTAATGATTTATTGTAAATAAAATTTTAAACTCTAATCATAGTTTTCATATTTACTTAATAACCTTACATAATACTTTTAAAACTTTTATCTATAATATTTTATATGAATTATATATTGTTTATTTGGTTAAAGTATTAAAATTTTATTTAGTTTTCAACTTTTTCTTATAAATTAAGTTGGTTGTAGTAAATATAGATGAGTTATTAAAATTTTGATTGATTTGTTTTACAGTGCACCTTTAAACACTACTTTTTAAGGTTTATAAATTTGAATTTTTGATCCCCAACATAAGTCCGGACAAGTCCGAAAAGCCTTGTAGCCTTGTTAGGCGGAGCTCTAGCTTTGAAATATAGGCTCGAAAATATTTTGAGCCGAACCGGACCGGAAACATATGCGGACTTTACGGGTTTTCGGCCGGGCCGCGCCGGACCAGCCCGATTGACACCCCTAAACTTTCTTACTGAGTTTGGACATCCATCCCTCGCTTTTGTTAAATTATACTCCCTTTGTTTCACAAAAAAGTGTCATTCTAGAGATTTTTCTTTGTTTCACAAATAGTGTCACTTTACAATTCCAATGCATTGTTTTATATTTACAATATATATTTTACATTATATTTCCTAGTTTTACCCTTAATCTATAACTAAATTAACCTATTAAATAAGGGCATATATATATATTTTAATGTTTTCTTAATTTGTGTGAAAAGTGTCAAAATGACACTCTTTGTGAAACGGAGAAAGTAAATCTTTTTAAATGAAAGAATAACTATCAGGCCCGACGAGCGGTCCACGGAGCTGCATTCCTTACGCACTTGGTCCATTGCAAACTAATTATAAATAAATTATAATTTTTAAAAGGAAAAATGATTACCAGCTACTTGAAGTATACGCTAACACATAGCCACACATACAAACAATATAAATGTCTTGTTAACTACGTGAACTATTGTCATCACATAAGGACATCCATAAACAAACATAGGTTATGTTTGTAACACCATAAACATTCGAGGTCTGCCGGAATTCGGCGTTGACCAGAATTGACCGACGTTGACCAATATTGACCGGCGTTGACCAGAAAAAAATAATCAAAAAATATTTTTTTTTCTAAAAATAATAATGATTTTATTTTTATGTATTTTTGATAAAAAAAAAATAAAAAAGATAAATGATTTTTTTAATTTACAAAAACAACATATAACAACAAAAAATACAAGAAAATTATTTACCAAAATAAAAATAAAAATAATATGAAAAACAAAATTTGTGGTATATAAAGTAACTAATTTTGTTAAGCCTAGAGGTGAATACTCTCATTCATCCCTCTTAATTAACAAATCAGAATACAATAATATGGCATGTCATGTCATATTTTTAAAAAGAGATCTTTTATTAATAAAATTATGTCAGTTTGGGTTTACAAAAGAGTGGTTAGGGTATACATTTTACAGTTAAACGAAATTATATGTCTCTTTGGGTTTACAAAAGAGTGGTTAGAGTTTAAATTTTACTATTAAATAAAATTATATGCCTGTTTGGATTTATAAAAGAGTGTTTAGGGTTTAGATTTTACAATTAAATAAAATTATATGTCGGTTTGAGTTTATAATAAATGGTTAGGGTTTTAGATGTGATAATTAAAATTGTAATATAATATTAAAACTAACAATTTTAAAATTGATTGATCAACATATTTTGTTTCTTTAATTAAGATTGTTTCCTTAATTTAAAGGGGATGAATAAGAGAGGTTCGCCCGTAAGGGTGAACCCACGAATCGTCTGTTTTTTAATACAGAAAATATACCAAAAATAATATAAAATATACAACCAAAATTTGATGTGTAGTAGATTTTTTCATAAACAATAACAAACTTATACTTTTTCTATTTAAATATCATTTTTAATTTTGTATTTTCAAAAATACATAAAAACAAAAAATTTATTATTATTAGGAAAAGAAATTTTTTTTTTTGATTTTTTCTGGTCAACAGCGGTCAACGCCGGTCAACACTGGTAAATATTGGTCAATACCGGTCAACAGTGGATTCCGACTAATCTCGAATGTTTATGGTGTTGTAGACATAACATATATTTGTTTATGGATGTCCTTATGTGATGACAATAGTTCACGTAGTTAACAAGACATTTATATTGTTTGTATGTGTAGCTATGTGTTGGTGTATACTTCAAGTAGCTGGCAATCATTTTTCCTTTTTAAAAATGCAAAATAAATAAAACTAGACTAGTACACTCATCAAAAGCAATCAATATCTCATAACATCTATGGGTTAATTGGGTTATTTTTATCTCCCAAAAAAGGAAAATGTTATATTTTGTTTTCATTGCCTAAAATCTATACTTTTTTGTGTTAATAAAACGATCAAACTCTAGATTTAGGTTGCATGGAAACTTCATACTTTTCCTGTTTTATGAGAACGTTTTGGCTACAATATAGGGTGAATTACTCAAATATTACTCATTTTAGGTAATATTACCAGAATCTACAAAAAACTTTTTTAATACTAGAATATTTTGGGTATTTTCAAAGTACCCAGCGTGCTCCTGTTTATGTTACCGGAAAAAACATAATTATAAAAATGCCATTGTCACGTCAGATGCCACGTCAGATGCCACGTTAGAAATCACTGACATGTAATCATAACTCGGCCGTAACGCGTTACAAGATATGTTGCGTCTGAGTTATAGATATGTTGCAACTGAGTTATCGGAAGAACATTTGAGTAAGAGCGGACAGCTGAGTTAGGCTGAGTTAGAGCATAACTCAGCCAAGCGTTACAGCTGACTTATCAAAATCTGGCTGAGTTATGCTCTAACTCAGCTGTCCTTATGGCTGAGTTTTCACCCGATAGTTGAGTTGTCAAAATTTTGGCTGAGTTACCACTACGACACGGCTGAGTTACCATTTTTCGACTGGCTGAGTTATGAAAAAAGGCTGACTTATGAGATGTTGTTACGGCTGAGTTATAGTAAAAAAACTATAACTTAGCCGTCATAGGCTGACTTATCGTACAACTCAGCCATTTGACGGCTGACTTATTAGCAAAAGATTAATTACTAGAACAAATTTTTTTGCTTATTAATTACTGTAATGTTTTTCGTGTTGTGACTGAGTTATAATTTGTTTGATGGCTGAGTTTTATTTAGGCTGATTTATTAATTGTTTGATGGCTGACTTGCCACGTTGGACGCAGCATCCATGTCAGCATTCCATGTCATCATCTTCTTTCTCCGGAAATACGAAACGTCGTTTGACTCTTGTTCTTCAACTGGTTAATAAGTGAACTATTTACCTTCTTATTCTACTTGTTCTTCCACTTCTTCTTCACTTTTTTCTTCACCTTGTTCTTCTACTTCTTCTTCACTTTGTTCTTCACCTTGTTCTTCTACTTCTTCTTCACCTTGTTCTTCTACTTCTTCTTCAACTTGTTCTTCATTTTCTTTCATGGATCCAGTTCCAGTACTAGTTGTTTCCGGTAATTGGGTAAAAACACAGAGATATGTATTTAACACCGACGATAGAGGGTGGATAGTTGTGCATATAGATGGAGACACAACACACGACAAGCTATTGGAGCTTGTTCTTGAAGACTACGGATTGGACGCGTATAGCCATGAGCTAAAGCTGAGCTACATGTTCTCAAACAAGGCATTGAAACATATGGCGCATGATACTCCACTAGTTTTTGTCTCCAATGATCGACAATTGCAATGTGTTTTTGGGCTATGGAAAACCGATCAGCTACGTCACTGTGTAGAGTTTTTGGCGTCACATAACCTTTCGTTTTCCCGTAAATATTACTCCCTCCGTTTCAAAATATAGGATGTTTTGAGTAAAACACGCAGATTAAGAAAATACTACTTTATAAAAGTTCAACCAATCATAAATAAAACTGCATAATATAAAATACTAAAATAATATAAAAGCTGCATAGAAACTTGAAAACATCTTATATTTTGAAACACCAAATAAACCTCAAAACATCCAATATATTGAAACGGAGGGAGTATAACTCAGCCGTAAAGTCATATATATGATCTACTTACTTTCTGATTTTTCTTGTAATAACTCAGCCATAACTCACTATAACTCTGCCGTCACATGACCTTTTGTTTTCCGTAAATATTATAACTAGGCCGTAAAGTCATATATATCTATTTACTTTCAAATTTTTCTTGTGATAACTCAGCCATAACTCACTATAACTCAGCCGTCACATGACCTTTCGTTTTCCCGTAATGATTATAACACAGCCGTCACATGACCTTTCGTTTTCCCGTAATGATTATAACTTAGCCGTAAAGCGATATTTTGGCGTGAAACCATCAGTTAACCTAATAATAGACATATTTCCATTCTAAATTTAAATTTTGAGTTATAATAATTTTAATATTCAATTGTTGGAGAAGTACTTTTAGAAAAATAATATTGTAAATTCGAATAATAATTATTTAATTATTTGCAATAATATCTTGTGATAAAAATCTCACTTTATGAATTTACTAGAATGAGTCCCACGCGTTGCGTGGATTTAATAATACAGAAAATATACTATGAAGCTTAATTTATTAAGATTTGTTTAGATTTTTTTCTCAAATTGATTATTTTGTATTTCATATCAGTTAGAATAAAAATTATCTTATAACTTCATAACAAAATACTTGTAGCAAAATATTAGATATGTGCAATACCAAAATGTAGGAAGTAATACATTTAACAAATTGGACTACAAAAATTTTGAATGTATAATTAAGTTATGTAAAGTAAATTTTTTTACAAAAAAAAACTATAAACTAATCTTAGTGATAAATGTTGAGATATATAGTAAGTAAAACTTAATATATTTTAAACAAAAAAAAAACAATGTTTCTATTATATTTGTGTTCCTACGATGGAGAGGTCCACTGTTGATAACATGATTATATTTATTATATTTATTAAAGAAATTTGTGTTAATTTGGTTGTAGTGACTCATTAGGATGATGGAAATACTGAAATGTTGTTATTTTAATATTTATTATGCTAAGTTGGAAAGAGTAGCAAAGATTTTTTTTTAAGGTTAGTTCTAGAAAACAGAAAAACTATTATTTATAACAAATATATTTGTGGAGTATTAATGTTTTTTAAAATTTTCATACAATAGTAACTGCTCACTCCTTAATTTCTTTCATACATTTAAGATTTTGAATTTTTAAAATTAAATGTATTTATTATGGTTATTAATTCAAAAAATTGCTCTTATAAACTTCCATGTATCATCTCTTCTTCTAACAAGTGTCTTCTAAAAAGTAAATATATTGTTAATTTTTGTAAACTGAATTTATTTATATAATCATACTTAAAAAATAAATATCAAATTGCATAAGTTAATAAAAACTTCAAGATACAAAAGTTTTGGTTATTTCTTCACTATTTAAAGTTAAAGATAAATATCAAATTAGATAACGCTAACATAATTTAAAAATATTAAGATAATAATAATTTTCCTTAGAAACACATTTTTCTAGATTTTCTTTGTTTTTTCTTCATCATTTCAAGTGAAAAAATAAATAAACCATAAAAAGTAAAGATTAAACCAATAATATATCTTGCTGATTCGAATTCTTGCAGAACTGAACAGATAAGGGGGAAGGGTGGGGAAGAGAGAACGACAAGGAGGAGGAGAAGTTGGAACTCAGAGATTCTGTCGGTTTTTCTTTGTGAAGTCGTCAAAATTTTGTAGTCCATTGACCATTTACAGCCCATTACTAATTGGCTTAAACATGAGATAAAATGTTTAAAAATAAAATTAATGATTCAGAGATGCCACATGGCAGATAGATAGAGCTTCTTAGAGTGTGTAACCCTACTTTATTATATTAGATTATGCGTGTGGATTTGAGTAGGCACAGAATTAGTGATTTTTCGTGCTTCTCTAACAACACTTTTTGTGACATCGAGAGACGTTTTAATACTTATTAAGAATCTGACAGAACAAAAGACCCAGGAAAGAAAAAAGAATACATTTTCATATTATTGAGAAGACCCTAAACGATAACTCAGCCATAACTTTACCATAACTCAGCCAACCCTCAAATTAGAATGATTAAATAACCGACCAAACCAAACCGAACCAGAAACTATTTTTTCCATTATTTTTGGTTAATTACGGTTATATTCGGCTTGTTATCGGTTATATAAAGTTAATCGACCTAATTTGGATAACGTTTGGATTTATGGTTATATATTCATCTAACCGACCCATAACCGAAATTAACCGAAAAGTAATTTCAAAAAAAATTAAATTTTTAAATGATTATCATATTAGTATATCCAAATTACCACCTTAAACCAAACACAATATAACCAAAACCAAACTGTTATATTAAAACCCATAATGTTGGAAATATGAACCATAAACCTTAAACCCTAACCCTAACCCTAACCCCTAAATGTTATGTTTTGAATGTTTTACACATTTTGATCAAACTGTGTAAAAATCAATCTTTGTCTATAATTATTACTCCCTCCGTTTCGAAATATAAGATGTTTTAGAGAAATTTGTTGTTTCATAATATAGGATGTTTTCAAGTTTCTATGCAACTTTTAGATTAGTTTAGTATTTTATATTATGCAGTATTGTTTCTGATTAGTTGAACTTGTTAAAAGTAAAAACTTCTTAATTTTGCGTGTTTCAGTTAAAATATCCTATATTTTGAAACGGAGGGAGTACTTTTTATTGCTTATAATGATTGTAATATTCATTTTTTCATTCTATATTTTAATTTTGAGTTATAATAAGTCTAATTTACAAATCTTTCATAAGTCAGCCGTTTATGTCGATAACTCAGCCATATCAGTCAATTGTTTGAGAAATACTTTTATTAAAAAAATTAAAATTGAAATTAAAATTAAAATTTTGAATTCCTTTTAAATAAAAAAATCGCTAAAATCTCATTTATTACGCGTGTGGTTCTTAAAAATAAACATAATTATTGTTTGTGTCTCCCCGACAACACTTTTTGTATTCTCGAGAAGGTATATAATAAATTAATATATATGTTGCAGAACTCAGCCATAACTTTACCATAACTCAACCAACCCTCAAATTAGAATGACTAAATACCCGACCAAACCGAACCGAACCGGAAATTATTTTTTTCCAATTTGGTATTTTTAAATTGGTATGTTTGCTTAATTTCGGTTATATTCGGCTTACTTTTGGTTATATTAGGCTAATCTACTTAATTACAATATATTTTGAGTTATTTATGGTTATATATTAATCTAACCGACCCATAACCGGAAATAACCAAAAAAAATTTTGATTTTTTAAAAATGTATTCAAATGGTAATAATATTAGTATATATTTATTTACCACCTTAAACCAAACACATTAAAACACATTAGAACCAAAACCAAAAAACAAATAATGTTACTCATCTGAACCCTACATGTCAAACCCTAAACCCCAGCCCTAACCCTAATCCCTAAGCGTCATGTGTTGTATGTTTTAACACATTCTGTTGAGAATGTGTAAAAATTAATTTGTCTCTATAATTATTACTTTTTATTGGTTATAATAATTATAATCTTAATATTTCAATTGTACATTTCAATATTGAGTTATAATAATATAAATTTACAAATATTTCATAAATCAACCGTGTAAGTCCATAACTCAGCCATCACTTAGTCACTTCGTCGGAATTTTTTATTCGAATTTTGAGTTCAATTTTTTAATTATTTTGTATAATATATTGTGAAAAAACTAACTTTATAAATTTATTACGCATGTGAATCTGAGCAGACACAAAATTATTGTTTGGGTTTCCCCAACAACACTTTTTGTAATATCGAAGCACGGCACAAAAGACCAAACAAAGCTATACCAAATACATAACTCAGCCGTACGAAGTACATAACTCAGCCATAACATATATATTTATTTAATATTTATCAATATTAAATACACATAATATGTATCATATGGCCTCAATTCACAGAGATATGTATCATATGACCTCAATTCAATATTATATAAAAAGATGGCAATTTGTATAAGCTGTGTTTCTTAATTAATTTATAGTTTTATACATACTCTATACAAGCACAACTAGCATGTTCCTCTTATCCTCCAGCTTTACTCTTCTTCTCTGATTTTTCATTCTCCTCTGCTGTCTCCATCTTCCTCTTTTCTTTCTTCTTCTTTTTCTCTGACTTGTCCTCTTCCATTGCCACCACCTCTTCTTCTTCTTCTTCTTCTTCTCCACCCTTTGCCTTCTTCTTCTTGCTTTTCTTTGGAGATTTTTCAAGATCACCAAGCTACATAAATAAAAAACGTTTATGAGAACACAAACCAGAGGTTACAAACAAAAAAGACAAGAGAAGGCCTTTAAATACAATGATCATGTTCCTCAGGTGGGTTCTCACTGGTTCTGGCTTCTCACCTTGTGGTACTTCCCTTTAAATACAATGATCATGTGCCTCTGTGCTTTTTACCATCTTAGTGTTACACATTCTGCAGCCTTGTAATAAATTGAAGGAAGTATTCCGAAGAAAATCAAAATCTTGGTCAGGTGCTTCGAACATTACACCATCACCGAGTCCATCCACAAGAAGTGCTCCAGCTAGGGATGTTAAAATGGGTGAAAAAACCCAGCCCAGCCCAAACCCAAAAAAAGCCTGCCCAGAGAAAAACCAAGTTTGAAAACCCAAATGGGTTTTTAGTTTTGTGGGTAAACCCGTGGGTACCCAAATTATTTATCTTATGATGTTTATTTTGCATTTTATATTATATATAATTTTATCTTTAACTTTTTGGTACCAAATGTGATTTAAATTATGTATTTTGACGGGAAAACGAGATTTTGCGGTTTTGGCGAAAAAATGAGATTTTGCGGTTTTGGCCGGAAAACGAGATTTTGCGGTTTTGACGAAAAAATGAGATTTTGCAGTTTTGGCGGGAAAACATAATTTTGCGGTTTGGCGAAAAACGAGATTTTGCGATTTTGGCGGGAAAACAAGATTTTGCGGTTTGGCGGGAAAACGAGATTTTGCAGTTTTGGCGGGAAAATGAGATTTTGCGGTTTTGTCGGGAAAACGAGATTTTGTGGTTTTGGCAGGAAAACGAGATTTTGCGGTTTTGGCGGGAAAACGAGATTTTGCGGTTTTGGCAGGAAAACAAAATTTTGCGGTTTTGGCGGAAAAACGAGATTTTGCGGTTTTGGCAGAAAAACAAGATTTTGCGGTTTTGGTGGGAGAATGAGATTTTGCGGGTTTAGTGTAAGTGATTAGACTTGACAAAAAAAAGAATGTAGGTGATTAGAAGGAAAAAAAAAACCCAATGGGTACCCATAACTGACTGGGTAAACCCGTGTAAAACTTTATAGTTTTGGGTACCTGCCTATTTTTTACCCATTTGATTTCTTAAAGAAAAAACAGATCCCAAAACCCAGTTTTAAGCATGGGTTTCGGGTACCCACTGGGTTTTTACCCACTTTTAACATCCCTAGCTCCAGCGTATGTCCCTGCATGAATCACCAATTCGTCCTTGCATTGTGCAACAAGAAGAAAGAAAACGCAATAAGATCAAACATGGATTTTTCCATTCACTGCAGAAAGCTCAAAAGTCGTTATCTACCTGTGAATTCCGGTTGGGAAATTTATGTGGTGAATAACTGGAAAGTTAACTGAATTCTCAGATAGGAACTCGAATAACCTGCAAGTCCCAGCAAAAGAATATTACTTAGCGCTTAATAATCTTATAACTCCTAAGCGAAGATTAGATATTGAGAATTTCCAATGATTACCTCCGAGCTGCATGTACTCTGCTAATTTTGTCTTCAGTGAAGGGTACATCATGGAGGATCATAGTAGCATCGATGTTTATGAGTATTTCAAGCTCCTCATATGGCTCATCACCTCGTAGAGAGACAACCAAGCGTGTACCTGAAACAATCAAAGCTAAGAAATACTGAAAGAGAAAAAACCATTGCGTTGACAAGAACCATTGCGATTTTCTCTGAAAGAGATCATAGTAGCATCGATGTTCTCTTTATTATGATTTCTTTCAGGCAAGGACTAGGTCACCTTCAGGGAGAAGCTTATAAGCGCCACCAGATAGTTCTTTGAGGTTGACGAGAACCATTGCGTTGGGCAATGGCTTTGTGAGTTGCTCTGATAAAGGTGCTATAACTCCCATACTGACATCAATCAACCGTTTTAGAGCCAAACGCTGTAAACATGAACTCAATATTTTATGCTCAGCCATGTCAAATCTTGAAGTAACATCTTGAAGCTGTAAACATGAACTCAATATGGAGAAGCAAGGGTGATTCTTACAGCCACGTGATCATACTTTTACTAAACCCGAGTTTCGAATCCAAGATCTTAACCCCGGAAACAGGAGCTGGCAACACTCCAATCGCCATTTTTTTCTTCTCAGTGAATCAAAAGTAACTGCATAGTCAGTCACAGAACAAAATCAGCTGACTTTTATATTCTTCTTAAATCCATTTTGGTTACTGTGAAGATCTAACGCAATTAAACAACAAAAGCAGAACATTAAAGCTTCAAATTATGATTCTGAAGCCCAAAATCAACAAAAATTTCCCCAAACCCAGAATTACCCAACTAAGTTATCTTCGTTCCCTGATGAAATTACACAGAAACTAATCAAACGAGACCAAAGAACCAATTTGAGAATGGTACCTGAAGACGAGCCAAGATCACGCAATAATAGTTTCTTTTCCGTCGACTCCATCGTGTCCATGTGAATCACGTCTAAGGGATTCAGGTCCTGATTTTGAAACTCGTGAGATTCGAATCTCTTCTCCTCTTTAGTCAATCTCTTCTCCTCAAGATAGAGCTGAGAAATACAGAGACAGAGCCGTAAGCCGAAGCAGAAGAAAAAGAGAGAGAAGACGTACAAAATGTTACAAAGATGAAGAGATCAGTTGAAGTTTAGCCACCGCCGTTTGAAAGAATCGCCGACGAAGAGCTACCGTCTCTCTCTCCAATTGATGATCTAGAGTTTGTTTTGTTCGATTTTGGGGTCTACCGAAGGTCCAGAAGAAGAAGAGGAAGAAGAAAGATTAGATACCTAATTAAAAAAAACCCTAAAATCAATACAAGAGAAAAATAATCGAAAAGGGTTATTGGTAGACATTGAAGAACCCTAAATCGATACAAACCTGAACCCAGAAACAAAAAAAAAAAAAAATCAACCTAAACCTCAAACTATACCTCGGAAATTGGAATCACAAGGCTAAGCACGACTACAACAGCGAATTTCTTTTTCATATTATCAAAGACAAATAAGACGATGTACAGATAGTGAAATGCTGTAGGCGAAATACGAATGGCTATTTTAATTTGGTGATGTGTATTTTTTTTTTTTTTTTTTTTAAATCGAAAAATAAAATTCATAAGATAAATTGTAATTATTCCGAGAATACTAAATATTTGAGTTTTTATCAATATTTTTAAACCCAACTTGGAAAGCGAACCCGATAACCTTCTGGGTCACCGGGTTACTGGGTCAATCCGGTCCAACTGTGGGTCACTAATTTACTGAATTTCATTAAATATTATGTATATATATATATATATACTTTGGTTTTATGAATATCCAAACAATATTTTTCTATATCAATCAGTTATTAATTAGTATATATTTCTGAACAATAATTATTAAATTTTATTTTTTATGATTTTAAATCCAAACAGAAACAGATATAATAGGAGCACTAATAAAAAAAATTATTTATACTTCCACATGAATTAATATTAAAAAAATGTAACTGAACAAAAAAAAAGAAAAGAAACGGTACACTCAAATTTTGTCCCACATCGGAGGATAATAAAGAACACAGTACATGATTTCGTCTTTATATATGTCTATTTAAGTGTAACACTTAAGTGTTGAAATTGATCCAAATTAACCTGGATCATCGGTTAAATCACTGGTTAGCGGGTTTTAACCAGATTTTTCTAGTTTTAGCCGGGTTTCTTAGTATCCGGTTTCAAATAAATTTATAGAACTAACTTTTGGATAACATTTGAGTAATTTTATCTACAATATATATAATATCCAAAAGTTTGTTCTTCAGTCGGTTTGAGGAACAAAATATTGGAAATAATTAACGGCCGAAACAGACGTCAAAAGATACATTAATTACTCTTTGGAATTTTACAATTTTTACAAATTGTTTAGTCCGAAGTGATATAACACGAAACTTGTCGTCAATTGGCCGTATTCATTCTTAAAGATTAGTCTAATGGTTTTGCTTTTGAGAAAGTGGACAACTTGACTTGACTTCATTTTTAAGAAAACAATTATATTTGCATATTTTTGTATGTTTTTACTCTATAAGTTTCATTAATACTACTACCACCAGTTCACCATTTGCATGTTTTTGTTCCTCCCTTGTACTTACTTCCCTCCAAAATATGAGATTGTTTGTTTTTCTTGCTTTTTTCAATGCTCTCATGCTACTTGATGAAGCATATCGTTTTAGGGATGAAACCGATATGATAGCGTTGCTGGAGTTCAAGTATCAAGTTTCTGAAGAAAAAAGAGTTGTCTTGTCTTCTTGGAATAACTCAAATTCTCTCTGCAAATGGAATGGGGTTACATGTGGGCGCAAACACAAGAGAGTAACTGCTTTGGACCTTGGAGGATTGCAATTGGGCGGCGTGATATCACCATCTATTGGTAATCTCTCGTTTCTCATATCACTTAATCTCTCCGACAACTCTTTCAGTGGTATCATCCCTCAAGAAGTTGGAAACTTGTTTAGACTTAAACACTTGGATATGAGCTTTAATTTTTTGGGAGGAGAGATTCAAGTCAGTCTCTCTAACTGCTCTAGATTGCAAGGGCTTGATTTATTTTCAAATCATCTTGGAGAAGGTGTTCCTTCAGAACTAGGGTCATTGACAAAGCTTGTATTTTTATATCTTGGTCGAAACAAGCTGGAAGGGAAGCTCCCTGCATCTCTTGGAAACTTGACATCCCTGAGAAGTCTTACGGTTGCACGTAACAATATGAAAGGAGAAATTTCAGAAGATATAGCTAGATTGACTCACATGGTGGAACTTAATTTAGGAGTGAACAATTTTGTAGGTGTTTTTCCTCCCCCCATCTACAATTTTTCCTCACTTAAGTATTTATACATCTCTGGTAACCATTTTTCGGGTTCCTTGAGGCCTGATTTTGGTGAGCTGCTACCAAACCTACAAGAGTTAAATATGGGAGGTAATAGTCTCACAGGAGTCATTCCAACAACACTCTCCAATATCTCGACCCTTCAAAAGTTGGGAATCGATGATAACAATCTGATTGGCAGTATTCCTCCGAGCTTTGGAAAATTACGGAATTTGCAACTGGTATTAATTCAGAGTAATTCGCTAGGAAGTTACTCTGTTGGAGATCTTGAATTTATGGTTGGTCTAACTAACTGCACAATACTAGAGACCTTAGAGATTGGTCACAATAGGCTCGGAGGTGAATTACCTACCGCCACTGCAAATCTCTCCACGAACCTCTACCATCTATACCTCGGAATAAATTTCATCTATGGAAGCATTCCTTGTGACATTGGGAATCTCGTAAGTTTACGAAGTCTTGGCTTGCAAGAAAATATGTTGACAGGTGCATTTCCAACTTCTCTTAGTAATCTTTTCAACTTGGAGGGATTAAATCTCATGTCAAATAAATTTTCTGGAGAATTACCATCTTTCCTAGGCAACCTCACTCGGTTAGACATTCTATATTTGCACAACAATAATTTTGAAGGAACTATTCCTCTAAGTCTCAGTATCTGTACTTCTCTGCTGGAGTTATACATTAAGTCTAATAAGTTGGTTGGGACTATACCTCGGGAAATTATGCAGATCCAGTCCCTTGTTTATCTAGACATGTCAGGTAATTTCTTGACCGGCTTTCTACCACAAGATGTTGGACAACTTGAATATCTTGTTCAACTATCAGTTGGACATAATAAATTATCTGGACAAATCCCACATGCCTTGGGAAATTGTCTCTCGTTGGAAATACTTTTGATGCAAGGAAACAATTTTGATGGGGCCATTCCAGATATAAGAAGGTTAAAAGCTGTTAACAGAGTTGATTTCTCGAACAATAATCTCTCTGGGAGTATACCTGCATATCTTGCAAATTTTTCCTCTTTAGAGTATCTCAATTTATCGATCAACAACTTGGAGGGAAGTGTGCCAATAGAAGGAATATTTTAGAATGCTACAACAGTTTCAGTATTTGGAAACAAAAATCTTTGTAGGGGCATCAAGGAATTAAAACTTAATTCATGCTTTACGGGAGGTCCACTTATGGGATCAAAGCATTCCTCTCACTTAAAGAAGGTTGCGATCGGAGTAAGCATATGCATGGGTTTGCTTTTGCTGTTTTTTGTAGCTTTACTTTCTCTCATTGGATTAGAAAAAGAAAGAAGAACCAGCAGAGTAATAATCCATCTACTTCCACACTGGATTTCTTTCATGAGCATTTAAGTTATGGAGAGATCTGAAATGTGACTGATGGCTTCTCTTCGAGCAATATGGTTGGGTCAGGAAGTTTTGGTACTGTATTTAAAGCCTTGCTCCCTACAGAGAACAAAATTGTTGCAGTGAAAGTTCTAAACATGCAGAGACGTGGAGCAATGAGAAGCTTTATGTCAGAATGTGAATCCCTCAAGAACATAAAGCATCGTAATCTTGTGAAACTATTAACGGCTTGTTCAAGTATTGATTTCCAAGGAAACGAATTTAGAGCTCTCATTTACGAGTTCATGCCTAATGGAAGCTTGGATAACTGGCTGCACATAGAAGAAGTCGAAGAGATTCATAGGCCTTCAAGAACATTGACATTTCTTGAAAGACTCAACATTGCCATAGACGTGGCTTCTGCTTTGGACTATCTTTATTTCCATTGTCATGAACCTATAGCTCATTGTGATCTTAAGCCAAGCAATGTCCTTCTAAACGATGATCTTACAGCTCATGTTAGCAACTTTGGTCTATCCCAGCTTCTCCTAAAATTCGACCAAGAGTCCTTCCTCAACCAACTCAGCTCGACCGACGTCAGAGGAACCGTCGGCTATGTTGCACCGAGTAAAATTGTCACACATCTGATATCTTTTACGGAGAAAACGCATATATTATGTTTTTGTTGATCGTACATGTGACAGACAACACTTGTGGTTTGAGTTAAACCGGGTTTGGTTGTAACTCAAACAGGTACAAAGAGTCGATTGAAGATCATTGGTTAAGTGGTTGTTATTTCGTTGGCTCAAGTTGTAACTGGCACACTCTATCTATATGAGTGATAAAGAGAGTTTGTTATTGTGATAAGCTAGAATCAAAGTTGGATAGATACAAAGGTAAAGATAAGTTCAAATCTAGGGCTAGTCTATATATAAGAATCATTTGTACGTGATGTAACATAACACAAGAATATACTAGTGAATTGCTTGTGCCGTCAAGCCGAGACGTAGGGTATTCATTTGATACATGAACTCGTTAAAGCTCTGTGTGTCTTTCTCTCTTACTTCTCTGTTTTACTTGTCTGTTCTACTTTTATAAGCTATTGTCGTTTTCGGTTGTGTACAACTACACAAGCCTGTGTTGGTGGTTTCGAGGGTGAGGTTGTAACAGTGGTATCAGAGCCTCTGGTTGCTCGAAGTGATGACAAACGCACGGATCGAAGTGGAACGGTTTGATGGGAAAGGAGATTTCTCATTGTGGAAGAAGAGGATGCTTGCGCATCTGTCGGTTCTAGGGTTGAAGGATGTTCTGTCAGAACCAACAACTCCTTCAACAGGACCTGAGATCAAGAAAGACGAAAGTGATGAATCATATAAGGCAAGAGTGGAGAAAGAAGAAGTCGAAAGGCTTGATAAATCAGAGAAGGCTATGAATCTGATTATTCTCAATGTTGGAGATCATGTCCTCAGGAAAATTGATGGGTGTACTACCGCTGCAACAAATTGGTCTACATTAGAGAGGTTATATCTTTCTAAATCACTGCCTAATAGGATTTATCTGCAACATAAGTTCTATACGTTTAAGATGCTGGAGTCTCAGACTATACATGAGAATATTGATGATTTCCTCAAGATAGTCTCGGATCTAAATAGTCTGCAAATCTTACTCACTGAAGAGATTCAAGCAATCTTGTTACTGAGTTCTTTACCGTCTCAGTACGATCAGCTGAAGGAGACACTCAAGTATGGTAGAGAAACTCTATCCTTGGAAGAGGTTGCAGAAGCTGCAAAATCAAAGGAGACGGAACTGAAAGAAGCTAGGAAGAATGGTTCAAACGCTGGTAATGGTGAGAGTTATGTTGCTAGAGGAAGAGCTGAAACAAGAGAATCGTTCAACAGGAACAAAAGCAGAGGCAGATCAAGATCTAGGTCTGGGTCCAGAATTACTTGTTGGTAGTGCAAGAAAGAAGGACACTTAAAGAAGGACTGCTTTGCACGAAAGAAAAAGATGGAGAGTGAAGATGGTGATGCAGCTGTAATCATCGACAAGTTGCTGGAAGTGAAAGCTCTCTCAGTCTCAGATCAAAAATCTGAAGAACGATGGATTATCGATTCTGGTTGTTCATATCATATGACCTCAAGAAGAGATTGGTTTGACAGCTTTGAAGAAGTTGCAACTGGGCAGGTTCTCTTGGGAGATGATAGGTCTGTCACAGTACAAGGGATTGGTACAATTGCAATCAAAGCTGTAGGAGGAACAGTCAAGAGACTAACTAATGTCAGGTATATTCCCAACCTCAAAAGAAATCTAATTTCTGTTGGGACTCTAGACCTGCAGGGTTACAAACAGACTGGTGGTGATGGAAAATACAAGTTCTTCAAGAACAACAAGCTGGCACTACAAGGAACGTTGTGCGGAACTCTCTACTATCTTGCTGGAGAAACTGTTGTTGGTGAATCAAATAGTATTATGTCAAAGGATGATACTGCTTTGTGGCATAGTCGACTAGGCCACATGAGTATGAAGAATCTCAAAGTTCTGACTGAGAAAGGAATTCTTGACAAGAAGAAGATCAGCAACTTGGAGTTCTGTGAAGTGTGTGTAATGGGAAAGAACAAAAGGCTGAGTTTCAATGTTGGTAAACACAACAGTGAGGAAGTACTGAAGTATGTACACTCGGATTTATGGGGATCTCCAAACGTTCAATTCTCCCTGTCAAAGAAACAATATTTCTTATCCATCATTGATGATTTCTCGAAGAAGGTGTGGGTGTATTTTCTAGCTACGAAGGATGAGGCTTTCAGCAAGTTTCGTGAGTGGAAGATTCTTGTTGAGAATCAAGCTAACAAGAAGGTGAAGTGTCTCAGGACTGACAATGGTTTGGAGTTCTGTAACTCTGAGTTTGATAGTTTCTGCAAAGATAAAGGCATTGAGAGACACAGAACATGCTCATACACCCCACAACAGAATGGCGTTGTTGAACGTATGAACATAACAATCATGGAGAAAGTGAGATGTTTATTGAATGAATCAGGCTTGGAGGAGAAATCCTGGGCAGAGGCTGCAGCTACTTCAGTGTACATCATCAACAGGACGCCATCGTGTGCAAACGATTACAACATCCCCGAAGAGTTATGGCTGGGTAAGACACCTGGATATTCACATTTAAGAAGATTTGGTTCAATTGTTTACATTCATGTAGATCAAGGAAAGCTGAAGCCAAGAGCATTGAAAGGAATTTTCATTGGGTATCCTTATGGAGTGAAGGGTTACAAGGTGTGGCTTCTTAATGAAAAGAAGTGTGTCATTAGTAGAAACGCTGTATTCACCGAAGATAAGCTCTACAAAGACTTGTCTGGAGAGAAGAAACTACAGAAACCTCAACCTGAAACTGAAAGAAGAAACGAGGTGATAGTTGATGCTGCTCAGGATGCTGAAACTTGTAAGAGTGTGTCAGATGATACAATTGAAGGTGGAGCAGCAGAAGAAGCTCATGATAGTGAAATTGAATCTGGTGAAGAAGAAGAGAACTTGGACAATTATCTGTTGGCAAGAGACAGAGTCATAAGAGATATCACTCGCCCAAGCAGGTTTACAGATGGAAATGATGCTGCCTTTGCACTTTCTGTTGCAGAGGAGGTTGAATCAGAAGAACCTAGAGACTACTATGAAGCTCGGAGAAGCAAGTACTGGATGTAGTGGAAGGCAGCCATGGATGAAGAAATGAATTCTCTCATGAAAAATCAGACCTGGAGTTTAGAGAATCTACCAAATGATCAAAAGGCTGTAGGTTCTAAATGGGTGTTCAAGATTAAGCCTGGCATACCTGGAGTTGAAGAGCCTAGATTCAAGGCTAGATTGGTTGCTAAAGGATATTCACAGAGGGAAGGAATTGACTATCAAGAGATATATTCACCGGTGGTCAAGCATGTGTCTATAAGACTGTTGTTGTCGATAACAGTGAATCAAGATCTGGAATTGGAACAACTTGATGTAAAGACTGCCTTCTTACACGGAAATTTAGAAGAAGACATCTACATGGATCAACCTGAGGGCTATGAAGTTAAAGGTGAAACAGAGTTGGTCTGTCATCTACAGAAGTCTCTGTACGGCTTAAAGCAAGCTCCAAGACAATGGAATAAATGTTTTGATCAATTCATGATCAAACATGGTTTATCAAAAGTGCATATGATCATTGTGTATACTTTAAGGAGCTGAAGAATGAAGGATTCGTTTACCTACTTTTGTATGTAGACGATATGCTAGTTGCATCAAAGAGCATGTCAGAAGTTAGCAAGGTGAAAAGGCTGCTGAAGAGTGAGTTTGATATGAAAGATTTGGATCCAGCAAAGAGAATATTGGGCATGGATATAGAGAGAGATCGTGTAGGTGGAGTTCTTACACTATCACAATCTACTTACATAAAGAAGGTTCTGCAAGTGTTTCGAATGGATGAAGCAAAACCTGTGTCAACTCCCATAGGCGCTCACTTCAAGTTGGCTGCTATTCAGAATGCAGAGGAAGGTGCAGATATGGGTGAGTTCTCTTACTCAAATGCTGTAGGAAGCATCATGTATGCTATGACTGGTACACGACCGGATGTTGCTTATGCAATGGGACTGGTGAGCAGGTTCATGAGTAATCCGGGACGAGTTCATTGGACTGTAGTACAATGGATTCTCAAATATTTGAAAGGAAGTCAAGACAAGTGTTTGGTGTTTAGAAAGAGTCAAGATTTCAGGGTTGAAGGTTATTCAGACTCAGACTTTGCGGCGGTGATGGATCGCAGAAGATCCATCACTGGATATGTGTTTATTGCAGGTGGAAACACAGTGAGTTGGAAGTCGGGTCTGCAACACGTTACAGCTCTTTCAACAACAGAAGCCGAATACATGGCTTTGGTAGAAGAGGTCAAAGAGGGCATATGGCTGAAAGGGTTAACAGAGGAACTGGGATTCAATGTGGTCAATATATTTTGTGACTCTCAGAGTGCAATTTGTCTTGCCAAGAACAATGTCCATCATGAGAGGACGAAACATGTGGATGTGAAGATGCATTTCATCAGAGATGTGATTGAGTCTGGAGGATTAGCTGTGCAGAAGATTCATACATCGAAGAATCCTGCGGACATGCTTACTAAGGTGATTCCAGTTCAGAAGTTTGAGCAAGCTTTGGCTTTGCTCAAAGTAACCAGGCACTAAGAACCTGGCTAAGCTTGGCGGTACAAGGAACAAGCTCAAGAAGGTGTTGTTGTCAAGGTGGAGATTGTTGATCGTACATGTGACAGACAACACTTGTGGTTTGAGTTAAACCGGGTTTGGTTGTAACTCAAACAGGTACAAAGAGTCGATTGAAGATCATTGGTTAAGTGGTTGTTATTTGGTTGGCTCAAGTTGTAACCGGCTCACTCTATCTATATGAGTGATAAAGAGAGTTTGTTATTGTGATAAGCTAGAATCAAAGTTGGATAGATACAAAGGTAGAGATAAGTTCAAATCTAGGGCTAGTCTCTATATAAGGATCCTTTGTACGTGATGTAACATAACACAAGAATATACTAGTGAATTGCTTGTGCCGTCAAGCCGAGACGTAGGGTATTCATTCGATACCTGAACTCGTTAAAGCTCTGTGTGTCTTTCTTTCTTACTTCTCTGTTCTACTTTTATAAACTATTGTCGTTTTCGGTTGTCTACAACTACACAAGCCTGTGTTGGTGATTTCGAGGGTGAGGTTGTAACAGTTTTCATATACAATCTTGTTTTTTTATGGATTATGGTGCAGAGTATGGAATGGGAGGACAACCATCAACACATGGTGATGTTTATAGCTTTGGGGTTCTCCTTTTGGAAATGTTCACTGGAAAACGACCAACCAGTGAATCCTTTGAAGGAAACTTTACTCTCTACAGTTATACCAAGTTGGCGTTGGAGGAAAGAGTTCTGGACATTGCAGACAAATCAATTCTTCACAGCGGTCTAAGAGTCGGTTTTCCTATTGTTGCGTGCTTGACATTGGTTTTGGAGGTGGGACTAAGGTGCTGTGAAGAATCTCCAGCGAACCGGTTGGCAACTAATGAAGCCGCAAAGCAGTTAATATCCATCAGAGAGAGGTTCTTTAAAGCCAGAAGAACAGCTAGACGTTGAAGTGTTACTCGTTTTCCTTCACAAACTTTCAAACCTAGCTACCTAAAGGCTTATTCTAAGGCCTCAAAAAAATAATCGTTTTCATAATGTGTGGTTTTCCTCTTTATATATGTACCATATTGCTTGTCTGCTTGCGGAGTGTTTTTAATGAAAGATTGTGTTATTTGCAGACAAAAGATGAATGATATGTTGTAAGAATAGTAACTAATAAAGAGAAGAAGAAGAAGAAAAATCAAATTGTCCTTCTACGGAGAAAAGAAATTTATAAAGAATGAAGCAGCATCTCGAAGATACAAAAGCAACAATATTGTGGGTGTTTAATCTTTTTGCAGGGAATTGATCGTATATCGGTTAAACTGTCAAAAAAATTGCTTTCGCACTTTCAACCGTTTTGGTTCCACATACCCGCTTATGATTCCAGGCAATATAGAGATTGTACGGAGCTAAGAGCATCCACGACAATCATTTTGTAATCTTGATCCTTCAGGATTAACTGTAATACAATGCATGTGTACAGTAAAGAAGATTCTATATTTTATTGACAAAACAATAACCTTGCCACATAACGAAGAAATATACACATAGATAGTTACAAGTTGTAACTTACAACATATCTACATATATTCAACCACAATCATATCAAAACAGACAAGAATTATACCCCTTTTGATCTATAGATCCTAACTAGTTATTTACTTTGTTCGTGTATATCTATATCCAAAAAAACCACCAAGATCAGTCCCGCAACTCTATCGACTTTGATGGTAATAAGAGTTTTTAATGCTTATACCTTGGGAGAAAAACCGCGGCAAAGACTCTAAACCGGACAAAGAACACAGAACAGTTTACTGAGCAGAAAGAGATCATCTTCTTCTTCAAATGGCCAGCTTCTGTTATTGGGCCTTTTTGGAACTTTCTGCTGGTTTCCCCGGGAAAAGAGAGAGTTCCTCGAGGGAATACCTCAAGAAAGGAAGAAGGAACTTCCGCTGTGTTCGGCTTTAAAACAGGAGTGGATGATAAATGTTGTTTGGAGGGAGATTACCCGAAAAATGAGAAGCTTTTACGGTGTTTGGAATGGCGAGAGGAACGAGGGAGTGATTGGTCAGCGGTAGCAGATCTAGGAGTGCTGGACACCGAGCTATGGGCTGTATCATTCTTAGCATCAGAAGCTCGTGGAAGAAGAAACTTACAGCCAAGCTTGACAAGACGAGGCGAGCTCATTGAGCTAGAGGACTTGCTCACTCTCTTCTTCATCTCCTGCTTGATACTCTGAAACTCATCTTCCAGTTCTCCAACTCGTGACCTCATTTTCTGCATATCAACTTTTAAAACCTGGTTTTGCCGCACAACGGTCACCCAACCATCTCGCTGAACTATCTCCTGTCCTGTTCTTCCACCAGGGATCGTCACTGCAGGAGCTGTTTCTGTGTTTGTGACATTTAGACCGCCTGCAAGAGCGTTTCTGAGATGCATTTGTTCGAAGAAGAGAACTTGAAGAACAACTCTGAGCGGTAACCTATCGTTTTGGGAAGCATGAGCGCAAGCGTCTATAGAGAGTCTTTGGTAGTCCATGATGTTGCAGAGTTGTTCCTTGTCTCTATCTGAAAGCCATGGATGCTCCTTAAAATAGATATCAAATGCTCTGTATAGACCATCGTACAAGGGTCTTGAAGATTCTGGAAGAGCTGCTGCAAGAGACCGCATCTTATCCGGTTTCAGATTCACATCAGAAGCAACCTCTGCCATGTAGTTATCAACAAGCTTCGCCACTTTCCTTAAAGGCACTGAAGAAGGAGACGTCACTGGATCCAAAGATGGAGGTGAGAACTCAGGCAACTGTGAGGATGACAATGACGATACAAAATGGCATATTATTCGTTCAACACAATCTACATTGTACAGCGTCTCTGAATCAGAATAGTTAAGAATCAAAAGATTCTCAAGCGTTGCAAGCTCCAACTGCATCCCTATTCTTTTCTCCAACTTCTTTACACAATTCCCATCAACTCCTAAAATAAAAGCAACACGAAGTAAACCTAACAAGAACTTGCAGAACGATCTTCCTCTCTTTTCAGGTAGTAAGCTTAGAATGGTTTCAAGCAAATCAATCTGATCAACAGGAGACATAGAAGATGGAGAAGAAGCCTTTGCCAAACTAAAACTCACAACACTTCTTCTACTTTTGCTGCTGTCACCACTTGTTCCGCTCTGCCACCGTCCCAAACCCGGTAAGTACTTTCTCGCATAATACATCATAGCACCAGCTAAACTTTCTGCACGTATACCTTTTGTTTCCATAGTCTCGATGAGTCTTTTAAACAAATCTACACTAAGATAAGAGACATCTTCGTACCACCAATCCGAACCTGCGCTTCTCATTCGGGCTCCCGTGTTTATTCCATTCCATAAAATGCTTCCACCGGGACTCTGCAATGTACCATACATCATCATAGGCCATCCAAACAAACTAGGGTCAGTACACACCATAGTGGACACAGCGTTCATGAGTTTTGGTATTGTCTGAAGCTTTTTGCACTCTTCAACACTGGATTGCAGCTTTGTAAGGCCAAGATACAGTCTTTCCAACTGCGAAGCACGTGTTTGTGGAGAAATGTTTCGACTTGTGAAATCAAGTTATCTTCCCCGTACCCATTTGTCATTTCGAGGTACTCAGCTGCACAATGTGTAGAGACTATGTTTTTCGAGGTGATATCTACTCGTGTCCCGTAACAGAATCTAGCAACTATCAGGAAATTGTCTGCGCCACCAGGGAACTCTTCAAGCACTGTAGTCCAGAGAGATTCCTTACCAGTGATATTAGAATCTTCATACATCCGTGCTAGCTTTCCACATTTCGAAACCAATGGAAACTGCAAATACAAAGATACATAACTCTTGTAGTTCTTGCAAAACAGTTGCTACTAATACTCATATATAGACAGATTCATGTAACATTGATATATATATATATATATATATATATATATATATATCAATAAACATAACCATACATGTCGTTACATGTTTACACAACCATAACTAGTAGCTGAATCTATGTCACTGTTTCCACAAGTATGCACCAACATGACTTATCTTTTTTCAAGGCTACACTGCAGCAGAATATTTATGTAATTATGTTCCTAAAATCATCATACTAAGAAACACCTAGCTAAATCCACCATTGTTCATGACAGATTCACACAAAAATTCTACAGCTTAACTGTCAAATACATACTTACAGTAGAAGATAAAGGCGATACCAAACTCATGAAGAAAGCAAAGCATCAAAGAATAATCAAAACTAGATTTACCTTATGAAGATGGAACTTCACATCATCAACAACAACAGTGATATCAGTTGACAGTCCTGTTTTGCAAAACCTGCATATTTAAAACCCAGCTCTCTCTAAGATTTCCAAGTACAAATTTCATCTTATGTACTATCTATTCAATCCAACGTTTGAGATATGAGCTTCGATCCAAAATTGTTCATTAACAAGCCAAATTGTGTTAAAGTTAGTCCTCTCTCTGAGCATCTTTAAAATAACATGGCAAGTGAAGAATTGTAAGAAAGATACAAACTTTTAAGGTCTCTGAGCTACCGACATCATAAATTTGAACAATTGAATGAAATGTAGACAGAACCCATGAACTTAATTTGCATACACAAGCACACATACATGCAATTAAAGAGGGAGAAAGAGGTATGTACCAGTCATTCCCTTCTCTGTGAAACTCAGAGACTTTAGCAACAAGTGACATCTCACAGGCGAGAAGTAACCCAAATTCCAACCCAGACAGATGATTAAAGATTGAAATTTTCACATCTCACAAGGAAATATCAAAAGAAAAGAAAAGAAAAAAAATTCCTACCAAACCCAGATAATAATTATAAAATTGAATAAGAGAAAAAAAAAAAAAAAAAAAAAAAAAAGAAAACCACTAAACCACCATTAAAACTTTCAAACAAAAAGCAAATTTTAAGAAGAAGAAGAAGAAGAAAAATAAGCAATTTTTATTCATCATTTTATAACCAAACTCCAAAAGTCACATAAGAAGAGAAGACGTCAAGAAAAGGGGTCAGTTTCGTGGGCAGTGGTGTGTATACCTTTACAGCTAAAATCAACCCAATACTAAAGAAAAACACAATTTAAAATATAAATACTTCTTTTTCTTTTTTTTTCCTTTTATAAATACTTTCTTTTTTTTCACTAAAATTGAAAACAAACAATTTCTTTAGTTTTTGGTAGATAAGAGCATCCACATTGGTTGGGGACTTTTTTTGGTCCCCCACATTTAATAATAATATTTTGATAGTTTCTTATTTTTAGTAGGAGCATTGGTGTCTATTTGTATTTGGTCCCCCGAATAAAATAATAATATTTTGAAAGTTTAAACATTAATTATTTTAAGTTGAAAAAACAAAAACATACAATTAAGAAATTAATAACAGAAAACATGTAACATAAAAACATCAAAACAAAAATAAACATTTTATTCAACTCATAGAAATTTTAAAATCAATCTTCATGATCCGGGAGATGTCCAAAGTTAGTCCAAATATGCTCAATCCTAAATCTTAGTGTTGTTATCATGGGGAAATGACATTTATGAAGGATATGATGCCAAAATCATTTACCTTTCTTCTTTTTTTACTTGCTTCATATCTGCACTTTACTCTTAAAACTACCACATTCCTCTGCCTTCATGGGATTGCCCAAATATGTTATGAGCACACAAGAAGCTCAAAGATAAGACTCCTGCTTAAAAAACAAAAATCATACAAGAGAAACCAAGTACTAAGATTACTAATTTCCTACACCAAAAGTATCATAAATAATACAAATCACTTAAATAATCTCACCAATCTCACCAATTACTAAAAGCATGTCATTGCATCTCATTGATGCCAAATTCTACCTTCTTACTCAGCGCTGCAAAACTTCTGAAGTCACTTAACAATCAAGCTGGACTTGCTTCTCTGAAATGATCTTTCTCTTGCACAGTTTCCTAAAGAATTTCATTAATAAATGTCTTGGCTGAAACTGTTTGTCAAATAATAAACACCCTCAGAGACAATTTTGGCCTTCCTCCAGTATAGCCGGATGAACTTGAGGTTGTAAAGCAAGTGAAGAGGATGCCTGCAATTGCAGATCAAAGAAGTAATTTTATCAGTAATCACTATATAGAAACAGTGAAAAGGGATTCTAAGAAAATTGTTCTTTGATAAAAACAGCCTCGAGGCTTTGAATAGCAATTTGACCTGGAAAGAATTTACACCACAAACAAAATCAAAATATTACAACTAGACCTTAGAGATTGGCGAGAGCACAAAACAACACATAGTTGAGTGAGTTGAAATTGAAAAGAGAGAGCTTACCTTGACTGCAACATATATGAGGAAGGGAAAGAACACATCTGCTCCAGCCAGACTACGGTTCATCTACTTAAATGCATCAGGTTGCTAATGAGCGTGCAACAGCTTGTTATGCAAAGCAGCTTGTCGAGAGGACTTTTGAAGGAGTTGATTTCAGTAATTTCATTCTCTGCAAGCTACACGGAAACCGATATTAGGCAACCATTTATAATTGGAGCACCAGATAAATCTTGCACGTGAATCAACTGCCTTCACTTTTGTGTTAAAAAAAAAACTGGAAATAATGCACAGCTTACCAACAAATGCCATCATCATGAAACACCAAAGGTATATCCAAATCCCCAGGAGTCAAGCACATTCTAAGCAGTTGTGTATCTTGTCGACAACCTCGTTAGAAGGTGGGGAAGCCCTGGTTTTCCCTTGACATACTTCTGCAAACCCTACAATGACCAGCAATATAGATATTAACGACATCATCATAAAAAAGTTGTTGATGACAGAAACAAAAAAAAGATGATATTCATGTGACGGGCAACAAAGGGTTAATCAACCTAACCTCTAAGGCGCAATTAATATTTTCATCTTGTCCCATAAAAGCCGTTTCCATGGAAACAAAAATTTCTGAAGCTTATTGCTGATCGTATCATGATCCATCGCTTAGAACGAAAACGATGCTAAGAATCTGCGATTCATCAATTCAATTGGTTTTATCAGCACAATTAACCCAAAAACACACAAAGCTATACAAAGAACTTATAAACTTCGCCGGAACGAAACACAACATATAAATCCGAATCATAAAAAACCCTCCGCTTTGGAGAATTTATAAGAATCCGAAAATCAAATTCGACTAAATTGGTCGGTTTCATACCTTAAGATGAATCGAACGAGATCGATCGAAGCAGCACCAACTTCATTTATCCGACGAAAAACCGTGAAGAAGAGAAGAACCGTGAAGAAGATGAAGATGAAGAAGAAATCACTATCTGCAACAGAAAGAAGATAATTTGTTCCAGGGAAGACAATTCGACACCCAATCAGAATAGAGCACGTGGCGAAGAAGACGGACGAAATACGTCCCCAAATAAGAACCGTTTTTTCAATAATGGGCCTTTTCGATTTAAATTAAAATTAAAAAAAAAAAACAGGGACGGCCCGAATCATCGCCTTTGCCCATGGTCTAATAAGAAAGAAAAAAAGAATGAGATTATTTTAGAGTGAATTCAGGGATAAAGTTTTATAGATCCCAGGAAGAAAAGGATTTATTCCTCTTTACGTTATGTAATGATATTTTGAGATGAAGTTAGAAAATACCCAGGGGAAAATACTAAAAAGTAATAAATCTGATGGAAGAGGCGAGGGAATTAAAGAGACAAACAGACAAAAGTAACTGTGTGTATGTGTCAAAATGTTTCAGACCATATTTTAAAAGACTTAAAGAGACTCTACAGAGAGGTGGTAGAGTCAGAGGCTTCCGTTAGGTTCGGAGGAATTCAGGTTTGAACATGTAGAAAAAAAAATAGAATTTTCGTAAAGTCATTCATTTACTGGATTTACTGATCTTATTAACTTATTTATTCTTGGTAGAGGTTAACTAATTATTCCTGGTAGAGATTTTGCTTATGGTTTTACACCTATAACCCCTAAATATTTTGTGTTAATTTAAATCTTTCTCTTTAAATTTAAAAATCTCAACTCTCTTTATTGGATTCATTGTACTAACGGGTTGTATATGAAATATAATATCACATTCACACAACAAACATATTACCCAAATTTGGCTACATATCTCAGTCTTAATAATATCTTATGTATATATACAAAAGAAATCGTCGAATGATTTTAGATTTATAAATAGGTCCACAATCAATATTCTCCTTGTATGAAAACAACATCCAGCACCGCACAGACGGCCACCTAGTTTATAAATAAATTATGGATCAAAGATGTTAATCATAAATTCATATTTATTGATGATTTAATATCATAAAAACTCTTGAAAAAGTATCACTAACTGTATTATAGTTCAAAATACGATTTAAGATTAGAAGAACATTGAAAAACAACTTTGTATTTAATTAGGTATAGAACTAAACAAAAAATAATTAATTTCTCGACTAAGAAAGTTCACATATTAATCATTTTTCAAA
Source organism: Camelina laxa (assembly GCA_024034495.1). Lineage (NCBI taxonomy): Eukaryota > Viridiplantae > Streptophyta > Magnoliopsida > Brassicales > Brassicaceae > Camelina > Camelina laxa. Next base: position 17,176,617 of record CM043882.1, on the reverse strand, counting down.
GAAAAATCTAAAAATAAGAAAATATATATTTTGTCAATAAGCGCACATTTTAAATGTTATATATATATATATATATATATATATATATTGATATGATTGTGTCGTAGTTTGAGTAAATATCTTTTAACGAGTGTGTTGTGTACAATACAACTATTATAATTGTCATTGTGTTGTAGTTTTTCAGCTGTGAGATTTCTATAGTTTCTAATGGATATTAGTTTTTATGTTATCACATTGTTATGCTTTTTTTTTTTTTTTTGTCACTCAACTTGTTTTCATTCATCCAATAGAAACAAGGTTCAGAAAAATCAAAGATACAAGGATAGTAAGACTTAAAGCAACATAGAGATACCCTACAATGGTAAAAACAAATGCTACAGAAAGATAGTTATAGTAGTTGGACGAAGAGTCCATGAGAGACCAAAGCTGTGAAGCAGAGTGGTGCAAGTGATAACATGGTTAGTCGAAAAATCATCCACTGGCAGAGCGGTAGATGAAGCAATGGTCACAGTCAATAGACTAAGTGACGTTGAACAGGGTTCCAAAGCCGAGGTTCCCACCGGTCCGAGAGAGGGGAGCTGGATTTGCTCAACGGCTAGGAGAAGGGTTGCAATGGTGATTTCGTTAGTGGGGATTGGGGATAAGAAGCTGAGAAATTTATGGTAACCACTGCTCCATGGAGACAGGGTCATAATGCCATTTTTTCTCAAACTTTCAAAATCATGAATCTCAACCTTAAAACTTTTAGATAAGACTTGCTTGGATTCAATAATCAGAGCAAACACATCACATTGTTATGTTTACTCTTAACAATGCATATGAAGAATGAGAAATATATATGTTCGATTTGAGACAATTTGGTAATCTCAATTTGAAATATTTATCTCAACTTGTTAAGAATAGAGAGAAGGGAATGTACATGATAATCGGAGACCACTTGTTATTCTTCAATCTTCTAGAACCCCAAAGTCTGTATTTATCATTAGTCTGAACAAGAGAGACCTCAACTTTCCCTTTTAAATCCAATAAACCAAGCATAAATTTCAAATTGTGATTTGATGACAAGCTTTATGTCATGAGGCTAAATTAGATCAGTGTAAGAAAATGTTACTTCAATGCATATAGATTTTGGTTCATGGTGCATGAATGTGGAAGTAATCATGGAAGTGTCTCTACCTCCAAGACGAAACTAAGTATCTTCTATTTTATTTTCTTAATTTTTTCACTTGTTTAAAATGATGCCATACTTTTCTTTAAATGAAGAGGGAGAAAAAAATACTAATCAGTAAGGCCTTGAGTCGTAACAATAGAAAATGCGTTTTTCTAGATTTCTGAGAAAAAAACAATCTATGTCACCAATCGCACGTAAAACAAAAAATTTGTGTTATTATGAGAAAACAGTAAAAGCACTATTTGCAGTTTTTTATAGAGAACATTATCTTATGGACCGCAATTATTTGTTAAGGCACCAATTATCCAGCGTTTTTTGCCAATAACGCCTTGAATAAAGTAATTTTATTTATTTATTTAATTTGTGATTAAAAAAGAAATTAATAATCAACATAAGTTTTAACAAATTACTATATGCTGAAAAGGGGTTTTAATTTAAATTATTAAAAATTCACATAAATAATTTGTTTCTTATATGTGTTTTTTTTGAAAAAAATTAACTTACCTCCTTACTTTTTTCACAAATTGTACAATAGTAAATTTTAATACAGAAAATAACAGATTTGTAAAAACAAAAATCTATAGTCAATTTTATGATGAAATATCATTAAGTTTTATTATATATATTAATAGATTTAACAATCTCAAAAAGAAATTATAGTTTTTGTATTTTTAAATTCTAATATTTTTCTTTTAACACAAAATACATAATAATTTACAATTATATAAATTATTTGTATTTTTAATTAATTCATTAATTGTTGTTCTAATAATCATTTTTCTATATAGATTATAAAAATATTAATTTATTAATACAAACAAATTAAAATAGAATTATAATAATAATTATTAAAACAATATGAAATCCGCACAATAAATAGTTTTTCACCAATCAAACATTATTTTGTACCACTTATTTTGGAATAACCGCACTTGTCCCGCAAATACATTTGTCCCACACGTACTGCAGTTGAACCGCACCGCATTTACAAATTTTTTGTTCCGTACTACTAAATCCGTGATTACCATTCAGACTCTAAATCTGAGTGAATTTGCTGATTTTTTATACAATTTTAAAAAATCTTAGCCTTTAGATAAATTTTAAAATATCAAAGACAAGTTATCTGACATGACCGTTCGCATTAATATAAATTTGAAATATCAATATATGAGTGAGTGCTACAATACGAGTATATCACTATTTTGTTATTTTGTATCTATCACCAGTATATTATAATATTAGACATATCAAATTACTTTGACTAAATTATGTTTGTGCAAAAAAATATGCTCTGTAACTAGGATTAAATCCTAATTGCTTTTAAAATAACAATTTTAAAAGGGAAAAATGCCAAAAAAAACTCGAAATTATTTTTATTTGGACGTTTAATATCCAATGGTTTTGGATTGGAATAAAAATACATCAAATAATAAAAACGTGTCATTTAAAACCTAAAATAATAAGTGTTGTTATTTTCATACCCACGATTTTTTAATAAAATCAAAATTCCAATTTTACTTTGGTTATCTAATTAATTATTAATTTTTAATATAAAAATTCTTGGTTTTCTGTTAACCATGTCAAACCAGAAATTAATCCGGTTATCTCTCTTCTTCTTTCTCCTCTCTCTAATTGTCATCTCCACCGAATAACAGAAAACCGAGATTGATTCAAAAACCCACCACCGCAATTGATTGAAGAGACGTCGTCTTTGATCAGATTGATCGGTGAAGATGATGAGATTTTAAAGGCTCGTTTCATGAGTGTAACCATATCTTAGAATCGAAGAAGAACTCGAGGAAGAAGAAGACAAAGAAAACAGAGTAAACGACAATGGCGGATACAGAGCAATCAGGTTTATGAGAGAGATTAAGCATCAATTCAAAAGGGTTTTCGCGTCTCAAACTGCGGATCTAATCTTGAGATTCCAGTGGAGAATCATATCAAATCTTCCTGGCTTCATGGCTATGAAACTTTCAGCTGATTATCTCTTCATAAGACAAGAACACGAGGCAGCAACAACAGCAACATCGGTTTCGGATCCAGATATCGAAAATCCGGAGTTAGATTCAAAGCCGGAGTTAGATTTAAAGCAACAACGAACGGTAACGTTTCAACAGTTTCATTCGATTCAAACTCGGGTTAGATTCACCTCCCTGTAATAAACCTAGACACATCAACACAGAAACAGTTCTTAGAAACCTCGTCGCTTACGAAGCTTCTTGCGTTTATGTTTATGGTTCTTGGCAGATTCTTGTGTTTTTGGCTGCGGTTTTGTTGATGGCGATGTCGGCGTTGAAAGCTTCATAGAAGAAAGCAGATTTGTGGGAGCGAGATGGGTATGAGATGGAGAGAGATGAGACTGATGGTTTGATGATGTATGGGTGAAAGTACTCAGCTTGGTCGCCGTTTTTGAGAGTGAAGTTTTGGAAGAAGGAGTTGGTAGGGAGAGGAGATGAGAGGAGATCAGGAAGAGAGAAATAGATTGTTACTTTGTCTTGAGCAAGACATTTCTTCAGGCGGTGGAGATGACAATTAGAGAGAGGAGAAAGAAGCCGGAGTTAGATTCAAAGCAACAACGAACGGTAACTTTGAGATGACAATTAGAGAGAGGAGAAAGAAGAAGAAAGAGGAGAAAGAAGAAGAGAGATAACCGGGTTAATTTCTGGTTTGACATGGTTAACAGAAAACCGAGAATTTTTATATTAAAAATTAATAATTAATTAGATAACCAGGGTAAAATTGAAATTTTGATTTTGTTAAAAAATCGTGGGTATGAAAATAACAACACTTATTAATTTGAGTTTTAAATGACACGTTTTTATTATTTGATGTATTTTTATTCCAATCCAAAACCATTGGGTATTAAACGTCCAAATAAAAATAACTTCGGATTTTTTTTGACATTTTTCCCAATTTTAAAATGATATTTTACTCAACATAGGAGTTAATACGTAAAATGGACTGCCTACATGAGTCATTGGTCGACAACGTAACCTTAGTTTTTTCTTCTAAAGTCCTGGAACCAACTCTCTTACAGTCTTACGTAAATTAAATGAAAATAATTTTTACTTTGTCAATTCTACAGAGCTTACTTTGTTCAGTCCTAACAACCAGTCATATAGTGTACCAGGTTACACAGTATTTATGTTAGATCGGTTGGTAAACATACTACAACAAAACAATATTTTTTCCTACCAAGTTTCCTACCAAAATTTTCGTAGGACTATTTTCCTTCGGAAACCTTTCTGCTTTTTGACGAATAAAAAATTGTCGAAGGAAATAAGAAAGGAATTTCCTACGAAAAAAGAGAAGAGAAATGAGAAGCGTATTTACTTCGTAAATCCGTCCAAAAACAAATTCGAAGGAAAAAGGGAAGGACACTCGATAGAATATTGAAAGTAAAACAGGGGAAGGAATTCGAAAGGAAATTTTGCTCTCATTTTCCTACGAGAAACACTACGAAGGAAACGTTGAAAGCAATCGGAAAGAATATAGAAGGATTACATGCCGAAGGAATATAAAAAGAAATATTCCTTCGGATATTTCCTCTTAATATTTTCGTAGGAAAACGGTAAAAAAAACACTGTTTCCTACCAAATCTCTACGATTTTGCTGGTAGGAAAACGTTTTGTTTTCTTGTAGTGACAACTCACGACTCCAACTCATTAGATCGTCTTTGTTTCACAATTTTCTTGAAGAAAGTTAAAAACTGAATGGAATAAGATGAAAAACAAAATAGGTACGTTCACATAGTCATGGCCGAAACTAGCAACGACTCGTGTTGTTATATATTTTGATTGTTAATGCACTGGAGGGTTATGATATATTTTGATTTTTATATTTTGTTGTATCGAAGAACTCGGTAAATTGTTCATAACTTGGTGAACCGTTGTACGTACAAGAATATCAAATTCATATATAGCTACAAATGATTTGTACAATGATGAAATGTCAAAAACAAAAATAGTGTCTATCACATAATAATGCTTTAACTTTGCTTAAAAAACGGACGGTGTGGTTAGGAATGCATGTCTGCATGCATAATGTAAATATGAGAATCGGCGTTGCCTCAATTTTTCTTAAGCATTAATCTTGGCTCCCCACCACACATAGATTTGTTGGTTAAATCTTCCTGGAACATTAGTAAACCATTCACACTAATTCGTTTGACTATATGTTGTTCCATAAAGACCGGTGAGCTATGTAGCCTCCGACTAGTTAAATTTAGACATGACAACTAACCGGGACAATTGTCTATTTCGATAAGGCATGGCTTGTGCCATGTGAAGTAGTTAGTAAAGGTCCTTCATTGTCTGCAATAGTCCAGTGGCGGATGGGGATCTCTTCTTACAAGAAGCTTTGTCCAAAAGATTTTGACATTGATTTCCAAATACAAGGTATAGAAAAGTGAGCTTATTTTCTCCGTTTTATGGTTGATAAAAATCCTATCAAACGAGCATATCCCTATTCATCCTCCTAAACAATTAACACTATCCTTAGAGTCTCTACTCTACCAAATTGAAAAATCACTGAACTACATGTTTTTAATTTATCAAGAAAAATATAGTTAGCAAGAAACCGTATGTAAGACTCCTTTATAAAACGTATACATTACATGCATAAACGAGCGTATCATAATAAATATATCTTCTTGTAGTATGTGATGTGCCCCAACGGTTGAGTAAAGAGACGTAACGTAATCTTTTCGATGATCTAATTTTTAGTCTTTGGATTCTCTGACTACAAAAGCAAAATTGTTTAAACTTCTGCAGCACCACTTTGTATCACTAGGGACAAATTTAACAAAAGCAAAAATACCAATAAGGCCAAAATATAGGAAAGAAATACGTACGAAAATGATGGCAGGGAATAAAGAAATCTGATGATTAAGATGGAACGGTGAGTAAAAGAAGAAGGTGGAGAAGTTTTGGTGGCATGTGATCTCCGAAAATGGGTTTACGTGTTTGGTTCAGTTTCTCATTTCGTCTACGTGCTCTACTTCCTCTTCACGTGTCTTCGTGCCTTCACGATCGATGCCAATCTACAGTTTGACGGCAAAAAGAGAATCTCTTGATATATATTAAATTTAAAATATCAGTCAAATGCAATTTAATGCACAAAAATGTTATGATCCATTGAAAAAATTGCTGCATTTATAGTATAGTTGTATTACAGATCTTTGACCCCAAACAAAAAAAAAACGAGTTGTATTACAGAAATGAATCAATGATAAAACTTTTACATGCACGGATTTAGGTCAGCTAGTCCCTGGATGTTCCGTTCTTGGGGCCATTTAGTGTAGCAACTAACTATGTGATTACACTGATTAGTATATATGCCAAAGAAAAAGAAAAAAGAAGCAAAACTGCATGTAAAAAGGAAGACAAGTGTCCTTAAGTGTAACAATATCTTCATGCTTTTCACACACCTCTATCTCTACTAGCTTACAAGTCGTCACCTCGAATATTCCTCCCATCAAACTCAACAAATGTTTTTTTTTAAAAAAAAAAAAAAAAAAACTCAACAAATGTTGAGATTTTCATTACTAGTAATAGTAATAAATATACAAAAATGGCGGCGTAATTATATAAGTAGAAACAAATATTAATTCTTCTTCTTCATATTCTCATCTTGAAATTGTCGTGAAGCTTTTTAAAGACCTCAATTTTGTTCTTTCCTTCTCTGCATTTTACAATATTTGCCATTTATTGCAAACCAGTTTTTCTCCTAATGAAACGAGATCTTGATTGAGTTAAATGATTTTGTTGTAGCTCATAAAAATAAAACACATTGTTCGATTCGATGCCTCCACTTCTTCGGTTCAGAAAACTATCTTTCTCAGAGGATATCGTTAACCCTACAGCCAAACAACAAACAACCACCGAGAAACCAAAACGTCGTCGTGCCGCGAGATGTAGCTGTGTGGACTCATGTTGCTGGGCGATTGGTTATCTCTGTACGGCTTGGTGGCTCCTTCTCTTCCTCTACCACTCTGTGCCTGTCCCGGCTATGCTTCAAGCTCCGGAGTCTCCAGGGGCTAGGTTGAGTCGAGACGGTGTTAAGGTGCTTCATCCGGTGATTCTTGTTCCGGGAATTGTAACCGGCGGGCTCGAGCTTTGGGAAGGCCGTCCTTGTGCTGAAGGGCTCTTCCGTAAACGTCTTTGGGGGGCTAGCTTCACCGAGATTCTTAGAAGGTGACAATTTAGACCGTTTATGTTATATGCGTCAGTCGATTCGGTTCGATAAATTAGAGAACCGGGTAGATTTTTGATTTGGTTTATCCGGTTTAGGAAGTTATGCAATCTTGGTTAAGCTTGATTTCTTCTTGAAATTGGCTTTACGTACTGTGTTATTGGTTTGAGGATTTGATTTGGTTATTATGGGTCGACATGGTTCTTTTTTTGTGTTTTTTTTTTTTTTTCGACAATATGTGTTTCTGATTATTTAGCATCTAGAGTTTTGGATGATTTTAAAATTTTATGAATACTTTATTCAATTCTAGATTTGAGGGATATATTTAGGAAATTAATGTCAATGGAAATGGAAACCGTAAGATTTTATTTCTCACATGCAAGAAGTAGAAAATTAATATTGTCATAAATCTACAGAATAATATATTATGTCCAAAACATGCAATGACGATAGATTTTGTATGTAAAAAATTACTAATTTTAGAATATCAGTTTTTAACATAGAATTTAAGTTTCTTTTGAACATTTCAGTTATTTTTGTTTATGGTTTAGATGGATTTTGGAAATAAGATGGAGTGTGATGGGTTGTTAATTATTTAAGTGACTTTTGGGGTTAGCATTTCGATCTTATAAATTCTGACTAGATCCAGTTTGAAGTGTTGACTTGGTCGTTTAATTGTTGTGATTTGATTTATGGGACCTTTTTGATTTATATATAGGCCATTGTGCTGGTTGGAGCACTTATCTCTGGACAGTGAGACTGGTCTCGACCCACCCGGAGTCCGGGTCCGAGCAGTCCCAGGACTGGTGGCTGCAGACTATTTTGTACCATGCTACTTTGCTTGGGCAGTTCTCATAGAGAATTTGGCGAAAATCGGATATGAAGGCAAGAACCTTCATATGGCCTCTTATGATTGGAGACTCTCCTTCCATAACACCGAGGTAGGTATGCTCACAGTAGCGGACTTGGAAGAATTGATTCCTATATGATCACGTTGACAACACTAGTATACAGAACAATGATAATGATTATAACATAAGACATCGCGATGATTACTATCAGCTACTTTTGTATATGTTACATATATGTTAGGTTGTATTAGGACTAACCTATAGTTTTTGCCTTTTTGGATTGGAACCGAGCAGGTACGTGACCAATCGTTAAGTAGACTGAAGAGTAAAATCGAGTTAATGTATGCAACCAACGGGTATAAGAAAGTGGTGGTGGTTCCGCATTCGATGGGGGCTATCTATTTCCTTCACTTCCTTAAATGGGTTGAAACACCTCTTCTTGATAGAGGCGGTGGTGGTGGTCCAGGTTGGTGCGCCAAATACATCAAAGCCGTTGTCAACATTGGACCTGCCTTTTTAGGTCTCCCTAAAGCCGTTAGCAATTTGCTTTCTGCTGAGGGCAAAGACATCGCTTACGCCAGGTTAGGTCCATCGACATTTTAATAGTTACTTTCACTTGTTATGTTAGGATCATAAGAAATGTTAAATTCTTTTCAATATCTGAAATAGCTTAATGCATTTTTGTTGGTCGTGCTTATGGTTCAGATCTTTGGCGCCCGGTCTCTTGGACTCGGAACTTCTCAAGCTGCAAACACTCGAACAGCTTATGCGGATGTCACATAGCTGGGATTCAATAGTTTCTTTATTACCAAAAGGCGGTGAACCAATATGGGGCGATCTAGAGTCGCACACTACAGAAGGCCACAGTTGTATTTACTCCAAGAGGATAAGTAATCTCCATAGACAAAACGACAGCGTTAGACCAGAGTCTTGGGTGAAAGAACCCGCAAATTACGGAAGAATCATATCTTTTGGAAAACGAGCATCTGAAGTGCCTTCCTCACAACTAAATACTCTTAACATCAAGGTTACATTAATAATTTTTTGCCATGGTCTCCTGCCTTTTCTGAGGTCAATGCAATGGACTCTAACCGTGTTTCACTTCTTCTCTGTCTATGCTTAACAGGAACTGTCAAGAGAAGACGGCTCTTCAAATGACAGCACATCATCATGTGGAGAGTTTTGGTCAGAGTACAGTAAAATAAGCCGAGAAAGCATAGTTAAAGTAGCAGAAAACACAGCTTACACAGCCACCACTGTTCTTGACCTTCTCAGATTTATAGCCCCTAAGATGATGAAACGAGCTGAGGCTCATTTCTCACACGGCATTGCTGAGAATCTTGACGATCCTAAGTATGGACATTATAAGTACTGGTCCAATCCACTCGAGACCAAGTAAGTTCAAAAACATTTTCCCATTGTCCTTTCTTTGTATAGCAAGTAGGCATACATCAAACAAAACAAAACATAAAAAAAAAAAAAAAAGTAATTATTTGGTGCCTTGGCCGGCAAGAAAGAGCTAGGTCACAACATCTCTTATTGATAGTAAACTTAAGAATCACAATGGGTGGAATTTGAATACCTTGTTTTATTCCCCTAACAGATTACCAAATGCACCAGAGATGGAGATGTACTGTCTTTACGGAGTAGGGATTCCGACAGAGAGATCCTACATATACAAGCTCACAACCCCTTCGAGTAAATGCAAGAGCAGCATTCCATTCCGGATAGATGGATCAGTGGATGGAGATGATGACATTTATCTAAAAGGAGGAACTCGGTTTGCTGACGGAGACGAGAGTGTACCGGTGATAAGTGCAGGGTTTATGTGCGCAAAGGGATGGAGAGGGAAAACACGTTTTAACCCGTCAGGGATGGAGACATTCGTGCGGGAATATAAACACAAGCCGCCCGGAAGTCTACTGGAAAGTCGAGGAACGGAAAGCGGATCTCATGTAGACATAATGGGTAATGTTGGACTCATTGAAGATGTTTTGAGGATTGCTTCTGGAGCTTCAGGTCAGGAGATTGGTGGCGATAGAGTTTACTCTAATGTGATGAAAATGTCAGAGAGGGTTAGCATCAAGTTGTGATATATAAAATAATTAGGAATTTAACCAATTTTTTTTGGCCTTTTAAAAAATATGTAAATAATAAATGTAATAAGTTCGTTGTTTCTGCTCAGTGCTCATATTTGTTTTGTCCTGGTTAATAAATGTAACGAAAACCTTGGGCGTAAAATAGTAAGTTTAAAAACTAGGTGGTATTTTCTGTAAGTTAATTATATTCCAAAGGAGTAGGACTTTTAAGTTTTTTAAAAAAACAAAATTGATCGTAAACCGGTTTAAATATTTTGGATTTGATTCGAGCGATCAGATGGTTAAATCACTCAAATTAGCCTTCGTCTCCTTCACCGTCCTCGCCACGAGCCACTCGCCGTCTACATCAGTACATCACCGACGTTCTAACATCGGTGTAAGATTCTATAAAGTTGAATGCTTTTTTTAATAGCGTTTCGTTTAGAACCAGTTTTGATTATCATATTTTAAGTATAAATTTTAGTGATTTTTGTTCTCTCTTGGGTGTTCGATGAAATGCTTCTAAGTATAAGTTGATGTGTTTTGGTTGTGTTGCAGTAATGGAAGAGGGACGCCAAAAGGACTTGCAGTTGTTGGAGGAGATTATTGGTAAAAGTTTAAAACAGAAGGCGGATATTAGGTTAATAGGTTAGTAAATGCTTCACGGTTGATGATGTCATGAAAATGTCAGAGAGGGTTAGCATACAAAGACTATAAACCATTTAATTGTCATGAAAACTGTATTATTTATAGCTTTTTAGTTTAATGGTTTAGTCAAGATCTTTGAAGAACAAAAAGTACTGTATCCTTTTTTTTTTTTTGTTTAGGGAAGACTCTTGCTTCTTGGATTGTGTATCTCATTAAGGTGATTCTTAATGTTTTGTCAGTTTCTCCCATGTCTTGGCCCTGTCAAAAATGACGGATTCAATTACCAATCAGGTTTTTTTTTTAACTTGGTTTTGTGTTTTTGAAATCCAGAGGAACTATTTTTGGTGTTGTTGTTCACTATACTTTGTTTTCCATTGAGCTTTAATTTGGATATTCTTGTTTCCTTAACGGTGTTTACTCCCACTCGAGCTCTGACTTGCGAATAAACCTAGAAACTCTGGAGAAAAATGGTGTGAATAGTCTCAAAACAATGGTCAACCTTGGTTCAGAAGTTTACATGCAAGCTGAAGTGTACGTCACTTTACAGCTTTTGATTCTTTCGTTTAATATTAGTCAACTCATTATCTGGGACATGTCATACACTGTCTCCATGTGCAGCTTAATGCATTTTGGCAAGAGGACAAATCTCTTCTGCCTTTAATAAACATTTTAAGTAGTGAACTTTCAGTGTGTTCTATATGTTAGATGCTAGAAAATGTTGAGATTACTGGGGATTAAAACAGGATAGGATTCCTACCAGGTTTGCTTTCTGTTTTCGTTTACACCTTATGTGAGTGTCTATTTGAATTCAGGCCAGATACGCGGCACATATTCATGGATATAGGACTCGGCTTTTATGTGGAATTCACCAGGCAAGAAGCTCTTGACCATATTTCACAAAGGGAGGAAAGCATTAAAAAGTATGATAAACCTTTGCTCTGTTTATTTTCTTTCTCCACATGCTGCTTGTTTCAAAGTTCTGTTTGTTGCCTTATATTTCTTGCTTCTGGGTGAATCCAAGAAACACATGGTTGTATTATCGTATATGACGAAATGAGTTGTCTGGTAGAATGCATTATAGTGACTAAAAGTGGATTTACTATAGAATGGTGGTTTTTGTTTTCTACAGGCAACTAGAAGAGTTTGCTGGTGTTATTACGCAGATCAAAGGTCGCATCAAACTGGTATGTTCAAGTTCTTATCTTGTTTTCTAATTTGTAGTTCATTTGTCTTATGAGGTTGGGATTTGACTAGAAACCTACTGCGTAGTTACCATTCCGGTAGTGATTATGCTAATGGTTGTGTATCATGTAATATTTGCAGGCTCATTACCAGATTCAGCAAATACTCAATCTTCCTGAAAAGCCTCCTTCATCCCGGCAACGTGCGTTTTAAGCAAATAAGATTAGATGATTGTTGTCGTATAGTGGACCAAATTGTTAGATCAGTCATCTATTCAAGATGATCAGGTGTAGAGATTAAGTTGAATGTTCTTTATTCTTTTGATGAAGTAGAGAGAGTTAGTAAAATGCGTGGATCGCCACTGAACCCACAATTTGTGTCCCCATATACTCCCCACATTCAAGCAACAAAATTTTGAATGTAACTGTTCTGAGCAACAAAATTTTGAATCTTCCCCTCAACCAACAAAACAAAACACACAAGTCTAAATCCTCTATTCGGTAAAAAGCCAAATCTCACACAAGAAACCCAAGACAAGCCGAACAAATTATTTTGGGGGGCAGTTTTATCATTTCAATGTGCGAATATCCCGACCACATTGGCGTCCTTCTCTTGTTGCCACCTTCTGTTCAGAGCCATCAATGGCGATATTACCTACACCAGCCTCCATTGCTTCCCTTTCGTCCTTTTCCTTTTCTCTGCTCTCATTTACTGCTTCTTCTTCTTCTCCTTTCGGTTCTTGCGGTTTCAATGCCGGTTCCAGTAATCTCGGGCCTGGACTAAACCATGGGTGTGTTAGGCATTGGGCGGCTGTCGGTCTCTTCTCAGGCACAAATTCAAGAATCGGGATTAAGAAATCTGCCATTGCTTTTGCGTCCTGCTCGCTGAAATCATACTTCTCCTTTAAGACTTTGCTGATTGGCCAAAACCGCAACCGCCGGATGTGCCTTAGTTCACCTAGTCGGTTGAAGTAATCCCGCGAGTATCGACCGCCTAATGCAATCTACAATTGAAAACAACATAACTCACCAGCCAAAAAAACTAAGATCCAACTTTAGAAAGGATTCGATACTAGATATATATATATATATATATATTATTTGTTCATGTGATTTTATATGGTCACAACACTACAACTATATTTAATCAGCTTTACCTTTCGTGGCATCATCCCGAGAAGCTCCATCATCAATGCCAGGTGATCCTGAAACAAAAGCAAACAGTTTAAGACTGCACATAAGAATGATACAACTTAGCTCTTCATATAAAACTGGCAAAGAAAGTGAATATATAAGAAGATATACCTCATCCCGGTCATAGTTTTCACCACTATGAGGATCAAATAGGACATCTCCAGTGGCCAGCTCGAAACAAATACAAGCAAAGGACCACATATCTGCTGAAGTTGAGTATTTTGATCCAAGAACAACCTCTGGACATCGGTACTGTCTTGTCTGAATATCGCTTGTGAACTGTTTATACGTCCAACAAGCATTCCCAAAATCTACTAATTTGCATTTGCATTCTATATCACTCAGTAATTTATGCCTTGTGGATCGACTTCCTCTCCTATTACCCTGACTATTCTTTTTGTTAGCCTTCTCTCTGGCTTCTTCATCTTCCATTAATCTTGTGGAACTTCCTTCTGACCTCTCCTTGGTGGAATTGCCATTTGTTCTTGCTTCAGAGTTAGAATTTCTTTCATTTTCTTCTGAAGCTTCCTCTGCACCACAACCCTGAACTACCACCTTCTTAGCCTTCTTACGGATCTTCTTTTTCTGATTCTTTGTCAAATCTCCATCGTATGTATAACTCTTAGTTTCAGGTTTAGCAGCTGACTCAGAAACAATTTTTTCCTTGGTGGTTGGCAGAACAAGTGGAACACCTGATCTCCTAGCATCTCTTGATGGATCAATAGTGGACAACAGCAAAACGTTCTCCGGCTTTAAATCAGTATGAATAATAGAGAGCTCGCGGTGAAGATAATCCAACCCAACCAAAATATGAAAACAGAGCTCTTTAACCTTATGGAGAGGGACACCTCGGTAATCACTGTACTTGATAACGGACAACAGGTTATCTCCCAAGTACTCAAAGACCATACAAACATGTTTCCCATTAGGACCCGAATGCTTGAAATGATCCAGTAGCTTAACAACACATTTCTTATCACCCGGGTCAGTTTCAGCAATCTGTTTCAAGATCTTAATCTCATCCATGGCTGCCTCTGTGTAGTGCTGAGCGCTCTTCTGGACTTTCAAAGCTACATAACGCTACAAACAATAAATTTTCTTGCGTGGTCAAAGCTTTGAAATGAAATTAAAGCAAGGCCCTCCAGCACAAAACCCACACAAGTAGTATAAGATACACAGAAAAGAAAGCAAAAGAGGACAACCAAAGGACACACAAGGCTAAAACGATACGACAGGTGTTTCTCAGGGATCTGAAACTAACACTTAAGAACTCAATCTGACAAGCTCGCTCATGCACGTTATATAGGTAAACCATAATAACCTCACTCAACCACATTACCGACACAGAGCATACATAGTCTATACAGTACTGAGAAACATAACAAAGCAATCATTTTTTCTTCACCCTAAAATTGGTTCCTTAGGCAATAAAAACGAAGAGGGTGTATAAAGCAACCATACCGATCCATGAGTGTCCCAAGCAAGCCAAACAGTAGAGAAATGTCCCCAACCAAGCTTACTCTGAATCACATAAACTCCATTCTTAAAAGTATCACCAACTCTTACCGCATGGTACCCTCCTTTCCTGTAATCCTCCGTTCCTTCGTCCTCCGACGAGTACTCACTCTCGTCACCAACACGTCCGCCGTTTTTATCCTCCGTCGCCATTGCCGAAACTTAGACAAAATGGAGCAATCCCGGAGACCCAGAAAATCTCGATTCTAGGAAAATATTCGAAATTGGCAGAAACCCAATTGAGAAGACCAAGCGATTTCGAAGCTTAACCCTAGAAATTGATGATTCAATACAAAAGATGATGATTCTGGAATCTGATTAGGTGAATCAATCGAATTTGTTCAATGTCATGATTGGGAATTTTGAAAAGTCTCGAGAGAGAGAGAGAGAGAGATCAGTTGGGTGGTGTGTCTCGTTAGTTGGTCTGGTAGTTACAATTTAGGGTTTTGATTCTACTCACTTTTGATTCAATTAAAGAGATAAACTGGTTTTAATTGGACCCGGTTTAACGGTAAAACCAGGAAAACGATTTGTCAATATAATTTGGGAAGTACAATTGTCAAAATAATTTTAATTATGTCAAAATTCCGTTATTTTTTTTTTTTTTAACACTGCATACTTTATTGATTAAGTTGGGAAAATGTTTACAGAGTAAAAATTAGAATCGTTAAATGTAAAATAAAATTTGCAGAGTTACTTTTTTGATCTTTGGTCAACATGTCTGCTAGATCATTGTTCTTTCTTGTAGTCCAAGTAAGAAGGACAGAGTCAAAACGCCTTAACCACCCTTTGATGTCTTGGATCCAGTTGTTAATATCCAGTATAGTAGTTCCATTATTGATAACTCTCACCAAAGACTGGCAGTCACCTTCAAAAACTACTTTCCTGTAGCCGCTAAGCCAAGTTTGACGCATAGCAAAAATCAGACTTTGACATTCAGCTTCCAACGCAGAGTTAACAGCATTTCCAGTAGATTGAGTTGCTTCACAAAATTGACCAAGATCATTCCTTACAATCCAAGCAGCGGTTGAGCGTCTTTCCGCATTGATGAAACTTCCATCATAGTTGCATTTTGTCCAACCAGGTGGTGGGGGTCGCCATGAAGTTGAAAGAGGAGTATTTGTATTGGAACTATATGGTCCTAAACTGACACTCCTTCTCTGTACTGCATCCACATATAGCCATTCATCCGTTTCTCGTTTTGCTTCCCTGAGATCTTGATACCAATTGTTACTTCTGAAACGTTAGTTTATTACGGCTTGTCCATAGTTTCCACAAAATCCAGAACGGTAGAAGTGAAAGATGATCATATATCCTTCTATATTTATGAAAGTCGAAAATCGCCTTCAACTTTGCATCAAGAGAAACACTTGGATGTAGGAGACATGTAATTGGTACATTTGAGGCACGCCACACTCGCATCGCATGGGGACAGGAAAAGAAGAGGTGTTCTGTTGTTTCCAAATCAGTCATACATCGTTTACAACCGCCGTTGGGAGACATATGACGCCTTTCTAATTCATGACCAGTTGCTAACGCTCTGGACATTAGCCGCCAAAGAAAATGTTTGAATTTTGGAGGGGCTTTTATTTTCCAAATCTCTTGTTTGATATGTGGATCCCCATGAGGGGGAAGAACTTGAAGATCAAACTCTGGAAGGTGTGTAGCAAGCCAGTACCCTGATTTGACCGTATACAAACCACTCTCTGTATAGTGCCATCCTAAAAGATCAGTAACCTGCCAAACACTTATCTTACGGCGGAGAACTGTGTTTACATCATCAGGGTGAACTCTGTTTCGTACCATCCTTTCATTCCAGCCACTCCTATCAGGACGAATAAGGCTATTAACAGTGTTGTTATCCAGTTGAAACGCGGGGTGTACTCTTGGGGGACGCGAAGGGTGAGTAGCAAGCCATGGGCTTGTCCATGTAGATATAGTACTACCATCACCTATCGTAAAACGAAGACCTTTACAGAGCAAGTCACGACCAGATAAAATAGATTTCTAACCAAAGGAGGGTTGTGTTCCACCAGTTACAGAGAGGATGTTTGAATCAGAGAAATATCTCCCTCGTAATGTGCGAGCTAGTAGACAATTTGGATTGTTGAGGATCCTCCAAGCTTGTTTGGCTAACAGAGCTTCATTAAACTTCTCGATATCACGAAAACCTAAACCCCCTTCCCTCTTCGGGTATTTTAGCCTATCCCACGCAACCCAGTGAACCGGATGATCATTCTGATTTTGACTCCACCAGCAGTTGGCGATGATCTGTTCAATCTCCTCACATATACCCTTAGGAAGCTTGAAGCAATTCATAGAGAAAACAGGCATTGCCATAGCAATTGCCTTCAATAAAACTTCCTTACCGCCTTGAGAGAGAAACTTATTATTCCAACCTTTTGTTTTTCCTCGAACATTCTCAACAATGTATTGAAACAACTCCACCTTCTTTCTACCAAATTATTCCGGGAGCCCAAGGTACTTACCACATCCTCCCTCATTGTGAATTTGAAGGAAATGTCTAAGTTGGTTTTTTGTCTGCTCACTAACCCTTTTACCAAAAGTCACTGATGATTTCCTTGTGTTAAACTTCTGACCTGAAGCTCTCTCATACTGTGTTAAAATTTCTTTTATGGCCGCATAGGAAGCTAGATTTGCTTGACAAAAGAAAAGAGAGTCGTCTGCAAACAACAAATGACTGATTGATGGGCTGGCATTGCTAATCTTTATGTCTTTGATGAGGCCATCTGTTTCTGCTCTTTTCATCATATGACTAAGGACATCTGCACATAGGATGAACAGGTAGGGTGAAAGGGGGTCACCCTGTCTGATCCCTCTCTCAGGTTGGATAAAACCCTTAGGACATCCATTAATATTGACCGAGAACGTTGGGGTTCGAACACAAGTCATGATCCATTGGATCCACTTGATATCGAAACCAAACTTGAACAGAGTCTCTTGGAAGAAATCTCATTCCAAACGGTCATAGGCTTTAGTGATATCCGTCTTTATCGCCATATACGAGTTTGAACATCTTCTTTTGACTTTTAACGCGTGGATGAGCTCATGAGCGATGAGGATATTGTCGGTAATGATCCTTCCAGGGATGAAAGCTGCTTGTTCCTCCGATATTAGCTGGTCAAGATGTTGTTTCAGTCTTGAAACCAGTTATTAATTGGGGAAGTACATTTGTCAAAATTTTTTTTTTTTAGATTTACATAATTAAACCTTCGTCATTTTTATAAATATCAGAACTTGAATTTATTATTTGTAATATAATCATATTTTAAATTAGTATTTAAAAACATACTCTACATAATTTTTTTAAAAAATAGTATCCATAATTTAAATATTTTTAACTTACTTAAAAAAAGTTCTTACGGATATGTTATAGAGCGGATTGGAATTAAACCTTGTAACGCTGATAATTAATTAGTTAATTACAGTCTAGGGTAATAGACGATCTGAGTCTTCTAGAATTCATCACTCGGTCAACTCAGAAAAGAACAACAGAGAAGACAAAAGAGAATTGAAAACCCTAGAAGAATTCTCTTTTGGTTTCAACAGCAAGAAGACAAAACAAAAGGACAGTGGACCAAAGATGGTTTGGAAGCCCAAGTCCGTTGAGCAGAAGTCAGAGCTCACTAAGGAATTGGAGCCCACTAAGAAAGCCTCAAGCCCACCTACAAAACAAGACAAAGAGAAGAAGAGTCTAGATCAAGAAGCTGTCAAGCAATGTCTCATAAGCAGTTACAGATGTTCCAATCAGGAAATTATGTTGACCAATAGGTTCAAAGGGTTAGAGGCTGAGGTGACTTGTTAAACGTAATCCTCCTAGTATAAATATGAACAGTATTGTAACCAAGAACTCCAATGAGAAACAATAATAAAAGTTATGAACTTATCTTCTTCATTCAACTATTAATCCTACGATTTCATCATGGTATCAGAGCTCAGCAGATCCATGGCTAATCAATCCATGGATCTCTACTATTTTCCTGCATTGAACATCACAAACTGTGTTACTCTCAAACTAACACAGAAAAACTATATCTCTTGGAAAGCTTAGTTTGAATCTTTTCTTTCTGGCCAAAACTTACTTGGTTTCGTCAATGGTGCTCTTTCTGCTCCACATGAGGTGATTCCGGTGTCTCTTCCATCAAGCAAGGCTACCATTGTTCCAAATCCAGATTACGCTGAATGGTTCAGGGCTGATCAGATTGTTCGTGCTTGGCTTCTCGGTTCATTGTCTGAAGATATCCTCGCTTAAGTCACTGGCACCAAAACAGCTCAAGAACTGTGGTTAGCTCTCGCAAATCACTTTAACAAGGTATCATCCTCTCGCCTCTTTGAACTACAAAGTAAGTTACAGTCTGCGGAAAAACTAGAGAGACCCATGGGTGATTACCTTAGAGATATGAAGAATGTGTGCGAGCAACTGTCCTCCATAGGTAGTCCTGTTCCTGAAAAAATGAAAATCTTTGCTGCATTAAGAGGGTTAGGAAGAGAATATGAGCCTGTGAAAGTTTCAGTTGAAGGAATGATTGATCTTCACCCACCTCTTACCTTTGATGATGTGGCTTCTCGGTTGACTACATATGCGGACAGACTATCCAACTACAACAACTCTGTTGATGTTTCTCCTCACTTGGCTTTCTTTACAAACTACTCTGGTCGAGGAAGAGGAAATGGTCGCTCTGGTGGCTCAGAAGGACGTGGAGGTTTTACCAATAAAGGTAGGGGCTTTAATCAACAAATCACTCAAGGATCCGTCTCTGGTAGCTCTTCGAACACAGACACTAGAGGCATCTGCCAGATCTGTGGAAAACCCGGGCATCCTGCTCTGTCCTGTTGGCATCGATACAACAACAATTATCGTCAAGAAAAGCTTCCACTTGCCTTAACTGCTATGAGAATCACTGATGTAACTGATCACTCCGGTAATGAATGGGTTCCTGATTCAGGCTCCACTGCTCACATCACCAACTCTCATCACAACCTGCAACAATCAAGTTCATATGTCGGGTCAGATGCTGTCATGGTTGGTAATGGAGACTTTCTACCTATCACTCACACTGGATCTACTAGTCTGCCAGCAAGCTCAGGTCAGCTTACTCTCAAGGATGTTATGGTTTGTCCCAATATTGCAAAATCATTGTTATCAGTTTCGAAACTTACCAGAGATAATCCATGTTCTGTTAACTTTGATGATGATCATGTCGAAATCCTTGATAAGGCAACAAAGAGGCTTCTGGCTCTGGGAAACAGCAGTAACGAGGGTCTCTACATTCTGAAGGACACTCCAGCTCAGGCCTTTTACTCCTCTCGGCAACACTCAGCTTCTGAAGATGTGTGGCACATGAGGTTGGGGCATCCAAATCAGCAAGTTCTTCAGAATCTGTTAATGACGAAAGCAACAATTATCAATAAAAGTTCCAGTGGCATCTGTGAAGCATGTCAGTTTGGAAAAAGCACTAGATTACCTCTCACTCCTTCTAGCACGACTACTTCAAGGCCTCTACAACGCATTCACTGCAACCTATGGGGACCTGCACCAATAAAGTCAGTGCAAGGGTTTCAGTATTATGTTATTTTCATAGATAACTTCTATCGCTTCTGCTGGTTGTATCCACTTAAGTTAAAATCAGATTTTTTTTTCAGTGTTCACTATGTTTCAAGCCTTAGCGGAAAATGAGTTTCAGAATAAAATTGGCAATTTTCAATGTGATGGTGGTGGAGAATTTATAATTGCTAAGTTTTTGAATCATCTTCAACAACATGGGATTCAACAATTTATTTCTTGTCCACACACACCGCAGCAAAATGTTCTAGCAGAACGAAAACACAGGCATCTGATTGAACTAGGCCTAGCAATGATGTGCAAGAGTAGAGTACCTTATCATTTTTGGGTTGACGGCTTCTTCACGGCGAACTTTCTCATCAATTTGCTGCCAACCTCCACTCTGTCTGATCACCGCAGTCCTTACAAAGCCCTACATGGTCACAAGCCAAATTATACGTCATTAAGAGTGTTTGGTTGTGCATGCTAACCCACACTTCGAGACTATGCTCGCAGCAAGTTTGATCCACGATCTTTGAAGTGTGTTTTTCTCGGGCATAATGAAAAATATAAAGGATACAGGTGCTTACTCGTCTCTACTGGGTGTGTCTATATTAGTCGACATGTCCTGTTTGCTGAACAAGAATTCCCCTTCCACACTGTCACTTCCTCTGAGCAGACTCTATGCACACCACTCCTGCAAGCATGGAACAAAAGCTTCACTGATCAGAAATCTACAGAAACACAGGAACAATCTTCAATCGAGTCAAACTCTGCAATGGTAAATTTCCTCATCCGCAGCCTGATCAGTTTACTTACAATGAAAAAGACTTTCCACCATTGATGTCTTCAGTTTCATCTCCTGTGGTTGATAAGGAGAGTTCTGGGTGTACGGCAGGCTATGATCCTGTTCCTATAGGCAACAACTCTCCTTCATCTTCACACTCTGAGAATGATTCTGATGATGCTTCCCCTGAGTCACCTTTAGTCTCAACTGATACTTCGACGGATGACAGTGCCACTGACGTTGCTTCTTAAGAATCCACTCAACTCAATGTATCGATTGAAGATCCCTCTCCTGAACCTATAATTGTATCCACACCAGGTCATAAGATGGTCACACGAGCAAAAGCAGGAATAAGAAAACCTAATCCAAGGTATGTTCTTTTTACCTTTAAAGTTTCGGATCTAGAGCCGAAGACGGTTAGTGTTGCTCTCAAACATCCAGGCTGGAATGGTGCTATCGGTGAAGAATACGGAAACTGTGAAGAGGCAGGAACCTGGACTCTCGTTCCTCGAACACCTGGCATGCATGTTTTGGGCAGTAAATGGATATTCAGGACAAAACTCAATGCATATGGCACATTTGATAAATTAAAAGCGAGAATAGTGGCAAAAGGTTATGATCAGGAAGAAGGTATAGATTACCTTGAAACATAGAGTCCGGTTGTAAGAACAGCAACTGTAAGATCTGTTCTTCATGCGGCAACTGTTATGGGCTGGGAGATTAAGCAGATGGATGTGAAGAATGCATTCCTGCATGGTGATCTGACAGAAACAGTCTATATGACTCAACCAGCTGGTTTTGTTGATCCTGCAAAACCAGATTATGTATGTCATCTACACAAGGCTCTCTACGGTATAAAACAACCACCGAGAGCTTGGTTTGATAAATTCAGTACCTTTGTTCTTGAGTTTGGCTTCTCCTGCTGCAAGTCTGATCCCTCACTGTTTTATTACTTCCAAGGAAAGGATATCATCTTTCTACTTCTCTACGTTGATGATATGGCCATCACTGGAAATAATTCAGAAGCATTTTAAACATTACTCAGTGAGCTAAATAAACGCTACTTAGCTATTTTCTGGGAATCCAAGCTCAGTTCCATCCGGCTAGTCTGTTCCTCTCACAACAGAAGTATGCAGAAGACTTACTTGCTGTCGCGGGAATGACTGACTGTGCCCCAATGCCAACCCCACTGCCACAAACACTCGGTCAAATCAAGCATCCTCAACCACTCTTTGAAAATCCTACTTACTTTCGAAGTTTTGCTGGCAAGCTTCAATAACTTACTCTGACTCGACCAGACATTCAGTTTGCTGTCAACTTCGTGTGCCAGAGGATGCATGAGCCGACAGTCTCCAACTTCCATCTCCTGAAACGAATACTTAGGTATGTTAAAGGAATAGTAATGATGGGCATCTCTTTCAACAATAACACAGATTTCAGATTACAAGTCTATAGTGACAGTGACTATGGAGGTTGCAAAACAACAAGCCGATCTACATGTGGTTTTTGCACTTTCTTGGGGAGCAATATTATTTCATGGCAATCACAAAAACAAAACACTGTCTCAAAGAGTTCTACAGAAGCCGAATATAGAGCTATGTCTGAAGCTGCATCTGAAATTACCTGGTTTTGTAAAATCATGAAGGAACTGCGGATTCCTCTGCATCGTACTCCAGATCTCTACTGCGACAATCTCTTAGCGGTGTATCTCTCGGCAAATCCTGCTTTCCATAAGCGCACCAAACACTTCCTGACTCATTACCACTACATTTGTGAACAGGTAGCCCTTGGTAACATCATCGTCACTCACATCCACAATCAGTTCCAGATCGTGGATATCTTCACCAAATCGTTACCACCAGGGCCTTTTGCTGCTCTTCGATCCAAACTCGGCGTCGTTGTGTCACCTACGCCAAGTTTGTGGGAGGGGGGGACTAATAGACGATCTGAGTCTTCTGAGGTTCATCACTCGGCCCACTAAGAGAAGAACAACAGAGAAGACAAAAGAGAATTGAAAACCCTAGAAAAATTCTCTTTTGGTTTCGACAGCAAGCAAGAAGACAAAACAAAAGGATAGTGGGCCAAAGATGGTTTGGAAGCCCAAGTCTGTTGAGTAGAAGCCAAAGCCCACTAAGGAATTGGAGCCTATTAAGAAAGCCTCAAGCCCATCTACAAAACAAGACAAAGAGAAAAAAAGTTTAGATCACGAAGCTGTCAAGCAATATCTCAAAAACAATTACAAATGTTCCAATCAAGAAATTATGTTGATCAATAGATTCAAGGGGTTGGAAAACAAGTCAAACTTAATTTCTTGAATCTATTGATCAACATAATAGGCTGCTTCCACAAAAGCTACGGGTCAATAATTGTTCTCCTAAAGTGTTTGAATATTTTATAACCACACAACTATAATTATACACACATCTATATAAATAAATTTTTTTTCCCACAAACATCTATATAAATAATATCCAGTGATAAATATTGTATAAACTGCTCTACTAATATTATTTAAAACATTTAAACTTGTGCTTCAGATATTTTAATGTGATGCCATTTTAAAAGATGTCATATATCTGAAAGATAACTTAAATCATCTCAGTAAAAATAATTATATGAAACGATATATACGCAATTTTTTAAATATAAATTTTTAGTTTATTTTAAATAGAAATATTAATATACTTTTATATGGAAACAATATATTTATAGACTCCGAGTGAATACAAACTTCACAAATTGGACAAGATGCGATGGAGAAAACGTATGAGCTTCTGATAGAGAAAACACAAGATACGCTTCCTCAATTAGCCAAAGTCAAACCCGGAATGCAATACATCATTGTGCAACGAAGAGACTGATTTCATGATCTATGTAGATATGTGAAATGAAATAAGTCTGAGATTCTAAAAATGTGATTAATGATGTGTGTTTATATGTGTGAATGTGTTATGTTCTTATCATTTGAACAATCCCTTTCATTTATGTGTATCATATGCTACAGATATTACTTTGAAGTATCATTTACTATTGTTTCCCCAAAATGAGTTTCATTAGATAACAACAACTAATGGACTACTATGTCTCTTTATTCTGTCAGTTATACACTTGCAAAGACTGACCCAAAGGAGGCTAATCCAAAGGGTCTAGTGATGAACTCAAGAAGTCATAGGAAGTTAAGTGGGCTGGTTTGGTATGTTTGTATCAACAACTATTATTTAAATGTTTCCTTCTTCCACAAGAAAACCCGATGAATATGATTAATTAGGAGAAAAATATGGAAAATATGATCAGAAAATATAAATATTTATATACGGCATACAAAATATGCAACATGTTACATCAATATTAGACATGCATGTGCATACATAACAAATAAAACAAACACCTCTTAAGGTAAAACGGTAAATGCTACAACACTGCTAATAGCCGCTGCAATTGCTCCAACCACAAATCCTGGTAAGTTTCCACCTCCAAATAATGCATCAACAGGACCAGCTCCAAACGATACAATCATTTGAGGTATCACGATTGCCATATTTAAAACTCCTAGAGAGAGTCCTATTGAGATGACATTAAAATAAAAATAAAAATAAAAATCCTTATTAACTTTACTAAATGCTTTATTTTATTTTGAATGGTATAATATTTTTGGAAAAAGAACCCTATAAATAAGAAAAAAAAGAGTTTAAATACCTTGGCCGGCCCCGGTGCTGCTTGAGATTATGGAAGCTAGTGCGAACGGAATACTAAAAGTAATCTACAGAAAAAGAAAAAGAGAAGGTTAAAAATGTTAACAAAATAATAAATAATGGATACTAATAGTAATAGTAGTGGACTTACAGCAAGAGGAATTCCAAGAAGAGCAAAGAGAGCCAATGCTCCACCTTTGATGCCATCGGTGGGAAGGGCCAACGCACCGGCAGTTCTCCGGTGCTCCTCCGCCTTTTTAGAAACCAAAACCGTCATTGCCAAACACACGGCGAGGATGATATTCACAGCTCCCCAAAGCCTTTTGGCTCCAATTTTCCTGCTAATACCTTCAATACCAAGCGAAAAGAATCCAAGAACAATTGAGTTAAGCATCAATCCCAACGCACCAACGGTAACTCCTTGGTTGTAAAGTCTCTTCATGTTGTCATCTCCCTCTGAGCTTCCACCGTATACTTCACGACCCATCCAGTCGGTATCGAATAAAAGGAAAGGGAACCAGGCAATCCAGTTCAAGGATGTTGTGATCAACAACATCCACATTGGACGTTTCATCACCTTGAAGGCTCCAAATAACTCACCGAAGAACGGAGTTTTCTTCTCTTGGTTAGAGTCTGCCTTTGGCGACCATGGTTTGTCTTCGACGTAGCAAAGAGATATGATGGTGACGACGAGGAGGAGAGTGATAGAGAGGAAGAAACAACTCTTTAGATTTGCGCAATAGATGTCACATGATTTAGTCATTGTGAAAGGAAAGATCTTGTGGAGGTGACTGTACGAACCAGCCGCGTACCCCAAAACGTTTCCAACAGCCATGAAGAAAGAGAAAGCCGCGTTTGCAGTTCGCGTTTTCCTAGCGTCTCCAGCTGCTAAATCACCGAGGAAAGCACGACAAGGTCCTTGGAGAGTATTGTTAGCCACGTCCAGGATCCAGAACCCTAGTGCAAAGATAACGACGGCTTTTGACTTTACACGCTCGTCGACCTTGTCTCCCAAGCTGTGGCCAAAATCAGCCGCGTAACCGATTAGGAAAACAGCAACGACCACTAAAAATGCGCCAGCTGCGATGAAAGGACGGCGACGACCGAATCTTGACTGACATCGATCGCTGTAGTAACCGACGGTTGGCTGGACAAGCAAGCCGGAGATAGGACCACATAGCCAGATGAGTGATGACCATTTGTGTGGAACCCCGAGAAGCTGCACGTACGGAGTTAGCAGAGACAATTGAAGAGCCCAACCAAACTGTATACCAGCAGCGATAGAAGCTACCGATATCATCTTTCTCAGTGGTGATGGCCCATCAACATCTGCCGTGGACGACGATGAAGAAGACTTCTCCAAAGTCGCTGCATTATCGTTTTCTTGGAGGTCACTCATCTTCACCTTATCTTTAGAGGAATTTTGTTGGTAATGGTATTAAAGACAAGGTGAAGAAGAGGACGGAGATGTTTGTTCTATATGTTTTTGTTCCGTGTTTCAATAGTTCAGGAAAGTAAAGCTTTTATACTAATAACACATACATCCTTTATTGGATTATTCTAATAATGACAAAGCTATAACGGTGATACAACGGGAAATAGTTTGTCATTCTTATCCATAGGGATGATCGGTGGTTGTTGTATAGTCTCTACCCAACCCGAAATTGGTCTGCAACACTAAAGCTCATCTTATCTTATTTTAGACATTATTACAAATATTACAACTCAACTATAACAAAAACAGAATTTGTGGTTGTCTGTATCGAAATTCCTATGGCACATTAAAAAAGCTGTGAAGTTTATTTTTTTTCTCTCTTTCTAATTTTTCCATTTTTTTATTTTCACTCATTTTTTTTTTTGCATTTTGAAGTACAAAGGAATAAAAATATACATACCTGGTGATAAAAAAAAAAAACATACATACATACCTCATCTAATTAATCCATATATAATATATACGGAAATATGTTTATCAGTCAATCATCTCTATTTATGTTTACTAGACTCAAAGGTCAAATAATTTTCGCTCTCTAACTTACGGATTTTGATTTCTCCAATCTTTGGGTCAAATATTTTATATTGTTAAGACAATGACACAAACTTAGGAAGGTTTAAGCTTTTTTTCTTTCAGATTTCTTTCTCTTATTTTTCAGATTTTGATAACTTTCTTGTGGATGTTTAAAAGAATATAAGAAATTTGAAAGGTAAGAACTGAAATGTAAAAAGACACAGAGAATTAACGAGTTCGAATTTTTTGGGATAGGATTCTATATCTAGCCGGAGAACAATCCAGAAAATTCACTAAGAAACTTTAGCCCAAATCCGAGCTCTTAATCCTCTACAACTTTTTTTCTCTTTCTCTTCTTTCTCACCACACCCACACACAATATACAGGTTTACTTCTCATATTTATTAGGAATTTGAGATAGCTATGAAGAACTAGGCCAGAGTTGACTTATCTTTGGTCTTACTCTAGGCTCCCCACAACATTTGAGTAAGGAACATTCTTCATGTATTCAACTTGAGCAGTCACTTCTTCTTCTTCTGCATATTTCAGTTTGAAATGAAGCCCAGTGGTGTGAGGACACCTTTACACTGATCCATTCCGTACATATGCAAGACCTTCTTGAAATAATCAGTTTGAGATAACTCAAATGTCCTTTTTCTCTATCCCTCTTGATATCCATACCCATTATCTTTTTTAGCTTCTCCCAAATCTTTTATTTCAAATTCTTTACTCAGTAGATCCTTCAGCTCTTGGATCTTTTCTTTGTTCTTTGCTGCAATCAACATGTCATCGACATATAAAAGCAAATAGATGTATGAGTCATCATCAAGTTTTTGATAATAAATGCAGCTATCAAATCTACTTCTTTTATAATCTAATTCTTTCATGAAGGTGCTTAATCTTTGATTCTTTTGTCTTGGTGCTTGTTTCAACCCATATAGAAATTTTCTTAGATGACATACTTCATCTCCTGTTTCAGTCTTGACTTCATAACCATCTGGTTGCTCCATCTGAATGTACTCATCCAGATTTCCATGTAAAAATACAGTCTTGACGTCTAGTTGCTTCAGCTCTAGATCAAGACTCACCACATATGAGAGAATAAGTCGAATTGACACATGCTTCACAACTGGTGAGTAAATCTCTTGGTAATCTATTCCTTCCTTCTGTAGATACCTTTTTGCAACAAGTCTAGCTTTAAAACTTGGTTTCTCAATCCCTGAAATCTCTAGTTTTCTCTTGAATACCCACTTACACCAGATCAATTTGTAATTTTTTGGTCAGAAGATGACGAGTATCAAGGTAGTGAGTGCATTTCTTCATTCATGGCTTCCCTCCAAGATTTCCAGTCTTTGTCTCTCATTGCTTTATCAATGCAGCATGGTACAGGGTAATCTCCATCTTCTGTAACCATGAATGCAAAACCCCCAAATTTAATTCTTTATATCTGGTGGGTTTCTTTCTCACTCTCATTTCTCTGTCCCTTGCTAGTTACTAGTTCTTAAGAGGATCATTACCTTGATACTCCTCATCTTCTGAGGCTTATGTATCATCTGCATTTTGAATCTCCTCTTGATCTCTTTCTAGATCATTATCAGCTCCACCTAGATCACTGAAATCACCATGATTGATTTCATAGAAAAGAGGTGCCTCCGTTCTTTGTTGTTGAAGTCCTTGTTCTTCTGGCTGGTTTAAATGTTTGTACATCTTTTCTTCATGGAAGATTGCATCTCTGGTGGTGACACACTTCTTTTCTTCCACTAGCCAGAACTTTTACCTTTTGACACCCATATGATATCCAATGAAGACTGCTTTCTATGCTCTAGGATTCAACTTCCCTTGATCATTGTGAATGTAAGCAACTTATCCAAACACTCTCAGCTCTTCATATTTTGGTCTTGTTCCTCTCCAAATCTCCTCAGAAATCTCAAAATCGATTGCAAAAGATGGTGATCTGTTGATTTGATAAACAACAATGGACGCAACTTCTGCCCAGAAACTCTTCAGCAGACGAGATTCACTTAGAATACTTCTTACCTTGTCAAGAATTGTCCGATTCATTCTTTCTGCAACCCCATTTTGTTGCGGTGTGTAAAAATAAGTTTTGTGTCTTACAATACCTTCTTCTCTGCATAAGTCATTGAATTATTTGTTACAGAACTTAAGAACGTTGTATGTTCGAAGTATCTTGATTTTGCTTCCAGTCTACAAAGCTTCCATATGCTTCATCTTTTCTTTTTTGAAAATAAACCCAAGTTTTCCTTGAATGATCATCTATAAAAGAGATGAAATATTGGCATTTTCGAATTGAAAGGGGGAAATTGCACGATCCCCATAAGTCATAATGAATGTAGTCTAGTTTCCCTTTTGTAACATGCTTCCCAACTCCAAAACTTACTCGATGTGCTTTACAATAAACAAAATCTTTGCAGAAATCTAGATCTGTAACTTTTGATCTATCTAGATATCCTCTTTTAAGCAGAGCTTTCATTCCTTTCTGACTTATGTGCCCAAGTCTTCTATACTACAATATTGTTTCATCCTTTAGACCTGTTGATGTATTTGCTTTTCCTGTTAAAACAGACCCTTGGAGAACATACAATGTGTAACATCTTTTTCCCTTTGATAAGAGTCATGCAGCCCTTGTTGATCTTCATAACTATATCTCTAGACTGAAACCAGCAGCTTTGATCCTCCATTTTTCCCGCAAGATTAGATTCTTAGTCATCTCAGGAACATAACTCACATTCTTCAATAAAACAGTTGAGTTATCCTAATTCTTGATTCTTTTGGTGCCAACTCCTTTAACTTCTGAGTAAGTGTCATTTGTCATTCTGACTTTTCCAGTACATGATTCATTTAGAATAATGAAAACCTCCTTTCTTGGTATCATGTGGAATGAGCACCTGTATCCATGACCTATGCTTCATTGAACTCTTCACCCAAAGACAAGAGTGCTTCAGAAACCATTAGAGTAGCAAAATCTGCAACTTGTCCTGTCACATTTGATGATTCTCCTTTGTTTGTGGAACTGCGCTGTCGCTTGTTTCTTTCTTTCCATACAAAATATTGCTTCTTGTAGTGACCATTTTTACCACATATCCAACAAGTCTTCTTTCCTCTAGACTTAGACCTGTTTTTTTTTTGTTTTTGTTTGTCACCTCCTTTGTCTCTCTTTTCAGGTCTCCTACTTTCTTGGACAAATAGTGCATCACAACTTTGCTTTGGCAGCCTTCCATTTGGACAAGCAGTTTAAACTAGAGTTCCTTAGACCCGATAGTACCTATAATTTCATCTAGAGACAAAGATGTTTTCCCATACTTCAAAGTATCTATGAACTGATCAAACTGCTTTGTCAAAGCCATTAGCAAATGATAGCTTGATCCTCATCAGAGACTACCACCTTAACATACTCTAAATCTGCTATCAGCCTCAGAAAATCATTTATATTCTCATCTATGCTCATACTATCACTCATCCTATAGCTATAAAGATTTTCCCATAAATATATCCGGTTTGGTAATGACTTGGCCATAAACAGGTGATCTAAGACATTGAGCATACCTGCAACTGTTTTTTCTTTAATGATTTTCTGGAGAACATTATCTCTAACGCTAAGGTTGATAGTAGATCTAGCATTTCCCCTCTTTTCCTTGAGAGACTTGTTTGGAACTGTTGTTGTTTGTGATGTTGTTGTCTGTACTGTAGCTTCTGGTGCGGTAGTCTCTTCTCTTGTTTCAGCCGTTGAATCTTCAAATTTAGGAGCTGGAACTTCTTCTAGTCCTTCCAATAAACCCAACATCTCCATATGAGGTAACAGCTTCTCCTTTTGTCACCTTTTCCATCAAACTTTTCCATCTCAACCCTTGATGAAGACATGGCTTCAGATTTTGAGAAGAAACACTCCGAACCTGGAGCTCTGATACCACTCTGTTAAGACAGTGAGACAAACTTAGGAAGGTTTACGATTTTGTTGGTTCATATCTCTCTCTCTCAGTTTTCAGATTTTGATAACTCTTGTGTGGATGTTTAAAAGAAAATAAGAAACTTGAAAGCTACGAACTGAAATGTAAAAGGACACGCAAAATTAACGAGTTTGGATCCCTTGGGATAGGATTTTACGTCTCGCCGGAGAACACTCCAGAAAATCCACTAAGAAACTTTAGCTCAAAACCGAGCTCTTAATCCTTTACACATTTTTCTCTCTTTCTCTTCTTTCTCGCCACACGCTCACACAATACACAGCTTTACTTCTCATATTTATAGATAATTTGAGATAGCTATGAAGAACTAGGCCACAGTTGTCTTATCTTTGATCTGACCCTAGGCTTCAATTGAACTTGAAGCTCCAACATGTTCTGATGACGGCGGCAAAATTGCAGGCCTGCACACTTTTCCTTCAAAATAACAAACATCTCAATTGCCTGTGCTTCCAAGCGTTGCCACGCGCCTATGAACCTTGTACTACTCTGAGCTTGTGTGATTTTGCAGAGAGAATACTCGGGAGTCGAGAAGCTTCATCTTTATCATTAAAAATTTATGTTTCAGGCTGAGACTTTGGATTTTCCATTTATGTTGAAACCCTCTTCTTGATAATAAGTCTTTCGTTTTGTCTTTTGCTTGTAGTCTCGACTTCAGCCTTTGTATCTGATACTAGGTTTTTTGTGTGTCTATCCTAGTAGGTCTCAATTAACCTTATGTAGTTGTAGTACTTAAAGTGTCAATCCAAATGGGATGATG
This sequence comes from Camelina laxa, assembly GCA_024034495.1. Classification (NCBI taxonomy): domain Eukaryota; kingdom Viridiplantae; phylum Streptophyta; class Magnoliopsida; order Brassicales; family Brassicaceae; genus Camelina; species Camelina laxa. The sequence goes on along the minus strand of CM043882.1, from coordinate 17,144,994 downwards.
CTAGTCACTAAAGATGCAATCAAGATTTCACAAGTCAAGCAAATTCAAAGAGAGTGTTTTTATCTAACAATCCTAGAATGATCAGAATGCAAACGAAAATGAGCTACATAACTAGAAACGAAAATGTATGACAAGAGGTAAATCTGGGTAAAAACGAAAATGAGTCTAAGCAAGAACTAGATAGCAAAATCAAAAATGGTCTTAGGAATGCAATATCAATCAAAAGTTAGAAGTCTTGAGGATGGGAGTAATTGACGTTGGCTGAGTCTCCCAGTCTATAGAGTGTTTAACATGCCTCAAGCAAACTATCCCTAAACAATGAACATCACAACTTAGCTAATTCAATCTCTTGATAGAAGCTACTCAGACTCAACCGCTTCCAAACCTAGCTCTCGCTAGAGAAACATGATCAAACATGGCATGACAAACAAGTTCATTCACGTCAACAAACATCCTAGACAACTAATCTCTTAGGCAAGGAATGTAAGTCTCTCGCACTAGTTGGTCAGACATTTCATCAAACACCTTTTGGGTGTAGAAATGTCTAAGACATAGTTCCAATTGATCAGAGAGAAACTAGTATTTCTAACTCTAGTCCATAAGGGGAAATCAAACAATCTAAGCTTAAACACCCTACATACTACGATCCTCCACCTAATCTATCCCATCCTCAAGAACTCTAGTTCACTACTCAGATCCAAAAATCATCATCAAAGATACAAACTCAGAAAACATTGAAACAAGCATTCTTAGGTAGGTAAAAATAAGATGAACAACTTTGTAGAAGGAATCAAATGCAAAAACTAAATGAATTAAAAGATATCTGGATACAAAGTCTCAAGCGTTTTTGGTGGCTAGGTAAACCTTAAGGAAAATAACAAAAACAAGATAAAAGCTAAGGTGTCTAAAACAAGACTTAACAAAATGTATATATAGTAAAAACACGTGAATCCCTAAAACTTAAAACGACAAGATAGAGCGTCGGTTCGAGAATCTCCTGAAGCGTGTGAAACCAAACATGTGCGGTCGAGTGGAACGGATCGAGTCGAGGTCATACGACTCGAGGGGGGTCGAGTGGAGGTGATGCGACTCGAGCTGGGTCGAGTGTAGGTGATGCGACTCGAGCTGGGTGTATATGTATCCACTAAAACGGTGATAACTCTTGAACCACGCCTCCGATTGACTTGAAATAAACGGCATTGGAAAGATGACACAATTCTCGACAACTTTGATAATTATGTCAAAAGCTGAATCCCCCGACCGGTGGCTCGAGTGATGGCTCGAGTGGTGACTCGAACGGTGTCTTGGAGGATGACTCGAATGGCGATGTCGAGCGATGTGTTCCCGACGTCTCCTAGATATCTGAAATACTCCAAAGTGCACAATGTATGCAAGGATGATGCAATAACTACCTAGACATGCAAAGTGTATAGAAAAGACTAGAAAAGGATGCAAAACAATCAGTTATCCTAGCTAAATCCATGATAAATATATGCTAAGGAGAGACAAAATATAGACATATCAACTCCCCCAAACTTATTCTTTGCTTTCCCTCAAGCAAACGATCAAGAACATAGTATGGAAGAGAGGTGTGAAGATGGGGTCTCAGAACCGAAAACATGCTGAATAGAATAGTTAGAATTAAGGTCCTTGTTTTTAGTTCTATGATGCATGGTGAAGGAACCTTATTTCTTTAATCTACACATGCAATCCTATCAATCATTCTCTTTAACATTCATTAACAGAGAACCGTGAATCAAGCTAAGCAATGTCATTGAACTCATTTGGCTAGGGTAAAATGTTAGAGACATAGATGGTCTCCTTCTCCAGTGGTTTTATCAATACAGAACAAGGTTCTCTCACAAAAAGGAGTTGAGCTTAAGAGAAGGCTAAAGGTTGAAACCAACTGATACATACAAGAGCAGCGCCCTGTCTACCCAAAGAACGTTCCAAACCGAAGTTGGTCCTATCTGTACCCTTCATCAAAAATTTCATCTCAAACCCATTCTTTCATTCTTTAGACTTGGTCTTAGGAGGAGTTCACTTCTTATCATTCTAGCGGATTGGGAAATCTTTATTATCAGGTAAGGTTCTTTTTCTTTTCTTCTAAGGATAGACATCTTAACCATATTACTTTCTTTTCTTTGTCTAATCTTTTCATTTTATGCCCAGAACCAACAACTTCTTATTTTGCTCAACCCAACTCCTTTACTAGACTTGTAAACTTTGAAAGCACATCCCCCTCCTTAAGACTTTATACCCTTACTTTTTCGCACAAATCCAAACCCAACACCCAAAATCGAGTTCTCACATAGTCCTACTAGTCCGGATAACGCGAACTAGAACTACACAGGATCTTATTCTTGTCGGTTAGAACCTAACACTTTCTAACAAACTCAACTCGGAAAAGGTCTGACACTCAAAAATACAATTGGCTTGAAAGAAGGGTTGGTTAAGGGTGCGGGGAACTGTTTTAAAGATGAGAATCAGCTACTTGGATTAACAAGGGTGGTAAAAAGGAGAAAGATAATCCAAGTATGTGTGTGGTATCCATGAGTTCAACTTCAATGCATAACAGGAAAATTGCAAGTCAGGATTAGGTTTAGGTAGATAGGGAGTGATATCAATTCAAAACATGCTTCAATCTTACATTTTCAGGTTCAATCAACAAGCATCAAAGAACTAATAACAAGGGCCTTGATCCTATCCTATTGAATCCAGCATGCTAACAAGGTTACAATCATAAACCCCTATGCTAAATGCAACAACCCTATATGACTAACCCTAGACTCAATCCTAATATGCAAGTGCAAACTACATGAACACTCTGTTTTTGGGGAAATATTCGATTTTTTTTCAATTTTTTTTGGTTTTTCTATGCAAATAGATGGATGCAAACTCAAACATGATATGAAAAAAAACAAAAAATTGAAATAAGAATCACAAAACACAACATCATATACATCATCTCAAACCCTCCCCCAAACTTAAATTACACAGTCTCCTGTGTAAGAAAAAATTGCAGGAGGATTTGAGAATCACAACACAAACAATGCAGCAATGATATGGTATGTACAACGGAAAGGTCAGAGTACCTCAGTAGTAGAAGAAGGAGTCCGTGCTCGCCCAAGGAGGAGTGTGAAACTGACTATGTCCTTCGCCTTGTTCGGGATCAGCGGGAGTGACCTCAGCTGGTTGGTCGACTTGCTGCTCAACCGCTTGCGTGTTCTGATACATGTTCGGCTGCTCGTCACACTGCATGTCATCGAATCTGGACTCGCCATGGTCCGACACCAACACAACAACCTCGGTAAGCTGATAATCACCGTGATGTTCGATTTGCTGCTCAACCCTGGGCATGCCCTGATAATCACCCTGATCTTCATCTCGCTGCTCAACCTCAACCTCATCCTCATCTCGAGCTGCAGAACGACGCGCTGACCGATTAATTGAGGAGGCTCTGGAACCTCCCGAACCGTGTCTCTTTCTCTCCTTAGACTCATGTGACGAGTGGCGTGAAGGAGCGGGTGAAGGCTGACGCTCCCGTGACACATATGAAGATTGACGTGCTGGGGAGGGAACCGGAGAGAGTGTTCTCTGACGAGTTGGCTCGATGGAGACTTCATGTGTGGCTCGAGAGAGAGGCTCGATCGGGTGTTAGCATGAGTGGCTCGAGCGTGGTAGTTGGAGCGTGTGCGGAGTGAGATTGGCTCGAGCGTGACAGCGAAGGCGTGGCTCGAACGAGTGCAGAGTGATGAACCTCTCAGGATGGGTTGAGTCTGATTCCACACTGTCGGTTAGACCTTGCTCGAGTCGACGATGGTTGAGAACGCATGGTGGTGGTTGAACTCTCTAGGTTGCGTCGCAGCTCCTTCTTTTGACTTATACTTTCACTTTTTTTTTTTTTTTGTTGCCCATACTCCCTTCTGCAGATTCCTGAACACCCGAAAACTAAAAACAAAAATCAAAAACATAAGGATCCTAAAAAAAAAATATTTACAGTGATACCTTTGGGACTTCCTCCCAAGTGAGCTTGTTTAATGTCTCTGAGCTTGACTTTGCATACTCCTTATGCTTTGGGAGGTTCATAGAGAGGCTTCAGAGACCTCTCTAGAATGTCTTGTCTGGCCAAATACTCTTTAACATTCTGCCCAGGTTCAACAACAAATGAACTGCTCTTCTTCATTATCCCAAACCTCTTCCTTAATTTCCTTGGAGGAAATCTTCTCATTGTATCTTGGAGCTTCTTGATTTGCCCACTCATCTCCTTCACCATAGCTGTTAACTCTTTCACTGAATCCCTTAGAATCTGAGTATTTTGGAGTTCATACAAACTGTCAAGCACGGGAGGACTTGACTCTTGGTTGGTGAGGTTTAGGAAGCAGGTCTTGACGCTTAGGGAGGGTAACGACTGCACTCGAGTTGGAGAATGCTCGAGTGACTCTTTGAGTTTTCTCTTTGGTTACCAAAACCTTAATTTCTGCCTCATTCACACTCTCAAAGATGTCAAACCCAACTTTATGATCTTTCTCTTCAATCACGAAGGTCTGCCCATCAATAGTTGGTTTCTTCTTAGAATCCTTGATGTCAAACTTCATCTTGAAGTTTTTACCCAAATTGAGATCAATCATCCCCTTCTTGACATCAATGACTGCTCCAGCTTTAGCTAAAAAAGGTTTTCCTAATATCATAGGATCTTTTGGTTCTTCATCCATTTCCAAAACCACATAGTAGGTTGGCACTTCAACGTCTCTAATCCTAACAGGTAAATCTTCTAAAATACCATGTGGAAGTCTCATTGTTCTATCTGCAAGGATGAGGGAGATGTCGCAACCTTTAAAACTTGTAAAACCCAACCTCTTAGCCACAGAGAGTGGCATAAAATTAACTGAAGCGCCAAGATCACATAGACACCTATCAAAAAACATAGGTCCAATGGAGCAAGGTAGAGTAAATGATCCAGGATCTTTGAGCTTCTTGGGTACAATCTTCTTCTGAATGATTGCACTGCACTCAAGACTTAGTACCGACATGCCTTAAACTTCTTTTGATCTCTCCATCACTAAGTCGTTTAGGAATTTCTGGTAGTGAGGAACAAGTGCGAATGCATCCAGCAATGGCATCCTCAATTCAATCTCCTTGACTTGTTTTTCGAACAGAGCTTTATACTTCTCAGTAAGCTGTTTCTTAAACCTCACTGGAAATGGTAAAGGTGGCTTGTATGCTGGAGGAATGAATCTCACAGATTTATCCTTGGGAGCAGCGGGTACTTTAGTAGCTTGAGGATCAGATTGCTTGGCTGACTCAATTGGATCCTTGAGCACCTTGACAGGATCCTTTATCTGAACTTCATCTTGAAGAAAATCCTCCCCATCTAAACTCTCATTTACCTGCCGTACATCTATAACTTGGGTGGTGATAGCCTGGATAGTAGCATAGTCCTTGGGATTCTGAACAGCCTTCCCTAGAAATTGGGTAGGCTTTGGAGTAGAAGTAGAAGCAGATTGGCTTTCCATATACCTTATCTTCGAATTCAGAGCTTCAAATTTGACGTTCAGATCATTGTAGGAACATTCCATCCTCTGACTAAGGTCAGCAAATTTCTTAGCAGTATCCATAGAACCGCTAGCTTGACCCTGAAGAAGTTGTTGCATCATTTGCTTCATTTCTTGATCTAGGGCTGGAGTAGACTGAACTAGTTGAGGACGGAATCCTGGCGGTGGTCCTGAGGGAGCTTGGTAACCCTGTTGGAACTGTTGTTTAGGAGCGAATCCTGGATTGTAAGGCACAAAAGGTTTTTGTTGACCTTGCTGTTGTTGTTGGGGTGGGTACACCTGATCTTGTGGTAAGACAAATTGGGGTTCGTCTAGTAGGGGTTGTACCCTTTGTTGTATCCACCCTAATTCTGGACATAGCTGATCTCCTCAGTTTGCTCGCCCTCCCCATCTGGAACTTGGGAAGGGTCATCCTCAGATACGAAGTGGACGCTCCTCTGCTGGCTTAGCAAGATACAGTCAAGCTTCTCATTGACATTCTTGAGGTCCCTCTTGTACTTCCTTAGACCCAGCGTCGCCGCGAACTGTGCGGTCATAGTCCTCATTGTAGTTGCCGTCAGACTTGGCGAGATTCTCAACCAGTTGCCATCCTTCATCAACGTCTTTGTTAAGGAAATTACCATTAGAAGCGGTGTCGAGCAGCATACGGATCTTTGGAAGTACACCACGGTAGAGAGTGCTCAGCAGTGACTCTTTGCTGAAACCATGGTGGGGACACTGGCTGTGGTAACTCTTGAAATGCTCCGAGGCTTCACAGAATGATTCTGAGCTCTTCTGAGTAAATCTAGAAATCTCATTCCTGAGACATGCTGTTCTGGAGTTGGAGAAGAAATTGGCCAAGAATGCTTTCTTGCAACCATCCCAAGTGGTGATTGATCCATTGGGAAGGTTTTTCTCCCATTGATGAGCTTTATCTCCCAGGGAGAATAGGAAGAGGCGCAACTTGTAACCATCCTCACTCATGCCGTTGATCTTGGTGAGACTGCACAGACGGTCCAACTCATCCAAATGGTCTAGTAGATTCTCCATGGGCAACCCATGAAACTTGTTTCCTTGGAGCATGGAGATCAGACTGCCTTTGCTTTCAAAGTTGTTGTTCTGCACGGCGGGAGGGACGATTCCAGCACGCTGAGTATGAGTGTTCGGTGCATCCCCAACACCAATGTTTCGCGGTCCCGGATGTGGTGTATTCTGTTGTTCCATAGTGACTGGTACGGGATGATCGTTGGAAGTACGAGCTTGTTGTGGGCATTGCAACTGATTGATGTCGTCAATAGCAGGTAGCAGATTATGATGCTCTCTTGATCTGTTGTGCATACAAGGTTACGATCAACAGGTACCTGAGATGCAAAACAAACAACCAGAGAGCCAAAACAAGTTCGTACTCAGAATGATGTTGTAACAGAACTTAATCTTGCAAAACTTGAAATCTTAAATGTAGCAAAACAAATCCCAAATGGCAACGACGCCAAATTGATACTAGATTTTTTTTTGTGTCTATCCTAGTAGGTCTCAATTAACCTTATGTAGTTGTAGTACTTAAGGTGTTAATCCAAATGGGATGATGCTAGTCACTCAAGATGCAATCAAGATTTCACAAGTCAAGCAAATTCAAAGAGAGCGTTTTTATCTAATAATCCTAGAATGATCAGAATGCAAACGATAATGAGTTACAGAACTAGAAACGAAAATGTATGACAAGAGGTAAATGTGGGTAAAAACGAAAATGAGTCTAAGCAAGAACTAGATAGCAAAATCAAAAACGGTCTCATGATTGCAATATCAATCAAAAGATAGAAGTCTTAAGGATGGGAGTAATTGACGTTGGCTGAGTCTCCTTGTCTATAGAGTGTTTAACATGCCTCAAGATAACTATCCCTAAACAATGAACATCACAACTTAGCTAATTCAATCTCTTGATAGAAGCTACTCAGACTCAACCGCTTCCAAACCTAGCTCTCGCTAGAGAAACATGATCAAACATGGCATGACAAACAAGTTCATTCACGTCAACAAACATCCTAGGCAACTAATCTCTTAGGCAAGGAATGTAAGTCTCTGGCACTAGTTGGTCAGACATTTCATCAAACACCTTTTGGGTGTAGACATGTCTAAGACATAATTCCAATTGATCAGAGAGAAACTAGTATTTCTAACTCTAATCCATAAGGGAAATCAAACAATCTAAGCTTAAACACCCTACATACTACGTTCCTCCACCTAATCTATCCCATCCTCAAGAACTCTAGTTCACTACTCAGATCCAAAAATCATCATCAAAGATACAAACTCAGAAAACATTGAAATAAGCATTCTTAGGTAGGTAAAAATAAGATGAACAACTTTGTAGAAGGAATCAAATGCAAAAACTAAATGAATCAAAAGATATTTGGATACAAAGTCTCAAGCGTTTTTGGTGGCTAGGTAAACCTTAAGGAAAATAACAAAAACAAGATAAAAGCTAAGATGTCCAAAACAAGAGTTAAAAAAATGTATATATAGTAAAAACACGTGATTCCCTAAAACTTAAAACGACAAGATAGAGCGTCGGTTCGGGAATCTCCTGAAGCGTGTGAAACCAAACATGTGCGGTCGAGTGGAACGGATTGAGTCGAGGTCACACGACTCGAGGGGGGGTCGAGTGGAGGTGATACGACTCGAGCTGGGTCGAGTGGAGGTGATGCGACTCGAGCTGGGTCAAGTGGAGGTGATGCGACTCGAGCTGGGTGTATATGTATCCTCTAGAACGGTGATAACTCTTGAACCACGCCTCCGATTGACTTGAAATAAACGGCACTGGAAAGATGACTCAATTCTCTACAACTTTGTTGAAGACGTCAAAGCTGAATCCCCCGACCGGTGGCTCGAGTGATTGGTCGAGTTGTGACTCGAACGGCGTCTTGGAGGACGACTCGAACGGCGATGTCGAGCGATGTGTTCCCGACGTCTCCTAGATATCTGAAATACTCCAAAGTGCACAATGTATGCAAGGATGATGCAATAACTACCTAAACATGCAAAGTGTATAGAAAAGACTAGAAATTGATGCAAAACAATCAGTTATCCTAGCTAAATGCATGATAAATATATGCTAAGGAGAGACAAAATATTGACATATCAGTATCAAACAAAACTTAGAATTAAAACTAAACTCCACAATATGTTACCACAAACATATCCCATGTACTTAATGTTTGTATCTCTTTTAGGATGTATCACTCGTTGGTTGTTTTGTAACGCCCCAACCGCCACCTCTCAGTGGACTCCATGTCTAATCCCAGTACATGAGCTCACCTTCTGTAATGGGCCTCACGTTCTCTCACTAATCCCGTGAGCCTATCATATATGACAGGCGGTTTGCTACGTCTGCGAGGTTTAAAGACTAGTTACCATTCCTACAAATCACCACATGATCTTTCCTTGTGTTTTGTACTCACTCGTACAGTTCCGACAGTCACTTCCCGGAAGGTCACCCATCCTGAGACTACTCCAGCTCAAGCACGCTTAACGTTGGAGTTCTCTCAGAACTCTTGACCGAAAAGATAAATACACTTTGGTGACATAGGTGGCCAAATCAATTCTTTTAAACCTTTCTGTCTCTGAAACCGGAGTGACACATGTTTCTTCTACAGTCTTGTATGTTTAGAGATACGCACGTGTGAACAAAAGTGGTTGAATACACTATGTGTATGCGTAGAGATTCCCCTAAATTAAAATATCTCAAGTTAGAACAGGTTGATAGATTTAAACTTAATTTAATATAATTTTTTTTGTTTTGTACACGTATTGTTCTAATCCACTATGCTTTAATCAACTCCATTTCCCTCCCGATGAACCTTCCCCCTACTATATTGAGCCGTGTCCAGTTCCAGATTGTATGTCATCAAGTTTTGAAACCTTAAAATGTGTACAATATGAAGGAAAAGAAGAAGAGAAACAAGTGGCAGCATTCATCTTAAGAAACGAAAGCTGTTTGAAGAAGGTAATCATCTCCTCGCTACTGATCTAAAGAACAAACTTGAGATTATCAAGGAGTTGGCATTTTTGTCCAGACGTTCACCTGCCTGTCATTTTATATTCACTTAAGTTGTAACTTGTTGTTGGTTTGTTGCTTGGTGTTTGATCTGAATTTTCTTATGCTTTTGTCTTCCAAATTTTGTTTTGTCAGTTTGCTATGTTCTCTTTCTCAACATCTTTGCCTACTATGAGAAATAAATAAAGGGAATTTGGCTAGGAATGTCATTTTTATGGAAAAACTTGTTAAAAATACCAATTTCTTTTTTGTTTGTGAGAAATACCAGTTTATGATTTTTGGGGAGGAGTTAAAAGGCGAATTTACCCCCTTGTTTAAAAGAGGAGAAGCCTAGACAGGGAAATTCAAAGAGAGGGAAACATTAATGTTGATGGACATGCATTAATGAAAGTGAGGGTTTGGTCTATAGGGTGCTTTATGGAGTTAAGAAAGAGATAATGATAATTAATGATGGTTTAGAGTAGGATTCATGTCCTCAAGCAAATAATCAAACTAAATCATGGAAAAGAGGTTTTGAAAATACTGGGAATTCACTTATCTTTAGGGATATTGTCTTTGCACTCATCTTCGCCTTGACATTAGGAACTTCCATTTGTAATCCACCATGAGAGTCATCAACGCTCCTTGATCCCACAATTCTTTAGAGTTTCCAGAATCTCCATTGTCCTCTCTTTACATATATTAAGCAATAATAAAAAGTGAAATCTTACAAAGGGAAAATCGATCAGAAGCTTGTAGACTCTCTTCAAGCCAAGACTTTCTTCATATGATTCCTTTCCTCTCCCTTTTCTCACTTCTTTTTTTTTCTTTTTTTTTTTCTTTTTAAATCAAAGGTGTAGGCGACTACTGGGGTTATCGGTAATTTACCTACCCCTCGTTTCCAAGCTTTGTGTGATCATTTGACTCAAGAGTAGAATAACGAGGTCACATGTAATTTACCTAACTCTCTAAACTGATCATAATCATCTCATCTTTTATTCTGCTTTTTTTTTTTTATAGTATTGAAGGGGAGAGAGAGGGGAACATACTCTTGAAGAAGTGCAATGTCTTGTGTGGCTTGAATGTAGAGATCTAGTCCAATGTATACCAATTCCCAAGGCTTGATAATTAAGTCCGGTTTAGGTCCTATAAAAATTTAGAGACAACGTTAGATCATCTGAATATCCATTGAATAGGGACTTGGGGTATTGTTGAGTCGGCTCACAGTCTTTCCAAACTTTAGTTATGTTGTCAAGCATAATCAAGAGTCATAAGAGTGTTAATCCAAATCAAATAAAGCGTTGGAATAAGATCATAATCCCCTACTATTTTTGAATCAATAAAAAAAAAATGTGACTCGATAAAATGTCAAAATTATTGATGTAAAAAGTGTAAAAATGTTTCAAGTCAACAAAATAGAAAGTAGCATTAGTATAGGATGGAACATCCTTCCCTCCATACTTAAATCACACCGTCCTCGGTGGGAAAAAAGAAAGAGATGAGGATAAAAATTATAAGGAAAAGTGTAGGGTTTAAGAACAATGTCACCTTAATGGAATATGTCGACTCTTAGACGTTTATGGTTACCCAAAATTGTCTTAGAGTTTGGCTGTGGAATAAAAAGGTGGTGACTAACCATTTGTAACTTCCTTTGGATGATTGACATCGAGTTTGAACTAGACTAAGTCCAATCGAATTATGTTTGATATATCTATAAATGCATCCTTCTTGAAACAAAAACCTAAAACCATCAATAATAATGAGAAAATAAAAATAACAAATTCATACCTAAATAAAAGACTGGTGATAGTAGGTGGTAAGGATGGTGGTGGTTTGGATTTGTCTCGCGGCACACAGGTGAACAGTTGCAGACATAGCAGCTGGTACGGTGGTGCGGTACGCGGTACACTGGAGACGGTGCGCGGTACACAGTACATAGGACATGGCATCAGCGACGTCTGGTATGGCTGGTGGGGACTCTCGGCATCGATCACATGAGGATTGTGATCGATCTGTCGCCTTCGGCTTGCTTCGGTCACATTGAACATGGCCGCTCAGTAGGTGGTGCTTGCCACTATACATAGTGTGCATTGCCAATCTATGGACTTCTTCTTCCTTCTTTATGGCTTTTCTATTTTCTATTTTCTTTTTTGTGTTTTTTTTATGAAAACCTGAAACTAAAATGCAAAAATATCAATAATAAAAGAAAATAAATACTTACTAGCTTGGGTTGCCTCCCAAGAAGCGCACTTGTTTAACGTCGTTGGCTCGACGGTGGCAGCCAAGTTAGGCTTGAGAAAGGTCAGCTTCGGGAATCAATGCTCCTTCGGCTCCTTTGATATCTTGATAGTCTGCTCCAGCTTCAATAACAAGTTGTCCTTTTGCAGAAGTTTCAAAAACTTTTGCATGAAGAAGAACTTCTTTAGTATGCTTTATCATCTCTTGGATCTGTTCCTTGCTCTCGCTACTTAGCTCAGGAGGAACTATGATTTTTATCTTGAAAATTTGTGGTGGCTTAGGCGGTTTAGATGGTTTGGGTAGCAGATTGTTGGCACTTGTGGATGCTCCTTGGTCGAATTGCTTCAGCTTGTCGATGTTAGGATCCATCGGCTCTTCATGTAGTGAGTGGGTTGGCCACGGTTTCGGCTTGGAGATAGTTGGATATGATTTCTTCTTGTTGATGTTAGCAAAGGTTGTCCTCTTTGCTTTGTGGTCGATGACGGCTCCAACAGTAGCTAGGAATGGTCTTCCTAAAATCAATGGTCTCTCAGTCATGTCTTCCATATCTAGGATGTGAAAATCGGTAGGAACTATGCAGTCTCCTACTACAAGTTGTAGGTCTCAAACAAATCCGTAGGGAACCTTCTGTGATGAGTCTCCAAAGACTAAACTGAGGTTGGATGGCGATATGTCTCACAATCCTAGTGTATCGGCTATACTTCTTAACATAACATTAACATTAGCACCAAAATCACAAAGAGAGTTCGAGAATTCAATGCCTGTTATGGAGCATGAGCAAGCAAAGCGTCCAGGATCTTCAGCTTTAGGTAGTCTTTTTAAGGGGTAATGGCTTGCGGTTTCTTCATCAAATGGACATGTCATACGAATAACATCTTCATAAGAGTCAAAGAGTGGTACCATAGGCTTGGCTTCACGGTGGGCAAAGGCCGGTACGCCTGAGATAGCATTGCAATATCCTTTAGGATTCTCTTCGGGTTTTCCCAGAAGTACACCAACTTGGCGTGGAACAGCATTAGCGGTTTGAGCAACTTGAGTTTCAAGCTTCTTGACATGGATAGAAATGCTTTCAAACTTCCCATTCAGTTCGGTATAGATGTTGTCCATCCTTGACTTGATATCTCTTGATTGCTTTTGAAAAGCAACAAGGAGTTCTTGCATCTTTATGTCGACATTGGCATTGGCTTGAGAGGTAGGCGCCTGGGCTGTTCTGGATTGGAAAGGCGGCTTGTTGTTGTTGAATTGGGGTCGAGGCTGAAAGTTATTGTTGTTGTTTCCACCAAAGTTGTTGCCTTGAAAGCGGTTAGCTTGCTGAGGATAGTTCTGATCTTGGGGATTCTCCACATTAGGGTTCCTATAAGAAAGGTTAGAAGTGTTTCTAAAGTTGTTGTTGAAGTTGTTGTTGTACCCTCGGTTGTGGTAGTATCCTTGAGCACCAACATAGTTGACTTCTTCTTCTTGGTCATAAGAATCATCTTGGAAAGGCTCCATGTTTCCATTGTTAATGGTATCACAAGAGTTTACTCCGCGATGTTGGTTCCTTAGAAGTTGGTTTATCATATTTTTGAGGTCGGCAATCTCCTTAGAGTCGGAATTGCTAGAACGGATGGTTCTATCAAAATCGGTGCAAGTGTTGCTACTACTTGCGGCAAGGTTGTCAATGAGAGCTCGTCCTTCTTGAACGGTCTTCGTAGTGAAATCTCCATTGCTGGCCATGTCGAGTGAAAGTTGATACTTAGGGTGTAATCCTCTATAGAAAGTGCTTAAGAGGTTACCTTGAGCAAAACCATGATGGGGGCAGTCACGTTCATAGTCCTTGAAACGTTCCCATGCTTCATAAAAAATTTTGACTGGTCCTTGTTGAAAACTTTGCAGTTTGTTGCGAAGAGAGTTGGATCTAGACTTGGTGTAGAAGTGGCTAAGAAAGGCTTACTTGCATCTATGCCACTTCTACCCCCTTCCCAGCTAGTGAGCGATTCAGGGGGTAGAGACTTTAATCATCTATGAGCCTTGTCGGCTAGAGAGAAAGGAAAAAGCTTACACTTCAAGTAATCTTTGGGTTTTCCATTGGTTCTTGTTGTAGAGCAGATTTCTTCAAGAAGATCAATGTGGTCCATCGGATGTTCGGTAGTAAGGCCATGGAACTGATTTTGTTTCACCAAACCAATAATTTGAGGTTTAATCTCGTAATCACGTCTTGGAGGATGAGTGATACGGATAGCAGCACGGTCTTGAGGATATTGATTGGGAGCATCATAATCGGCTATGGTACGGTTAGATGCGGCACGTCTTAGAGGGTGCACATAAGCAGGTTGTCTTCCGCCAACTTGAGGTAGTGGTGGATTCGCGACGAGAGCAGGCTGGTGAGGAGGAGCATCGAGGTTGTCTCACACGCCTAGAGGATTAGCATCACGAGGAGCTTGTAGGTTGTCTTGGCCAAGTTCAGGGTCGAGTTGCGGATCAGTGGATACAAGGTTGGGGTTACCACCTTATGCAAGAATTGGTTCTCCTTGTTCGTTGAGGGCAGGAGGTATCAGCTGCTGGTCGAAGTTAAGGGGACCTTGGTCCTCGTTTCTTTCTTTGGCCATGAGTTGTTGTTTTCAAAGTTTCCTAAGCTCACGTTCTTGTCGATCAATCTCTTGAATTGGAGATACGGTTCCGGAGGGTTGACTCCTAGTCATGCACTACAAAATCCAAAAACAGAAACTAAAAGGGAAAATAGAGGTTATCGAAAAGAAAATTAAAACTAAAATCGAAAAATTCAAAAGAAAAATTCAAAGTGTCTTAGACGAGAGTTCTTGTCAAATTCAATGGGCAGCTAGTTACTCCCCGGCAACGGCGCCAAAAAGCTTTGATGTGTGTAGAATTTCACTCCAAATCTTTTACCTGAAAAGACTACACAATGACTGAAAGTGCACAGTTAATCAATGTAGTATTTTAGGATCGATCCCACAGAGAGTAATAGCAAACACAAATTGAATTATAAGAGAAAGAACTATGGCTAAGAATAAAGAAGAGATTGGGGTTTTGGTTTTCTTAATAACTATTGCAAATAAATAAAACGGTTTAAAACTATGAGACTAAGGCGTTGGGCGTTTTGGGAGTCATCTCAGAGTTTTCATGGTTCTAAGCAATACTAAGTATAAGATCTAACAAGTAAATACTAATTTTCGGTGTAGGTTCTCAACTACGAAACACTAATGAACTAACAAGCTATTCTCATAGAATGAAAGTCTGAAGTCTTCACACTCTGTTACTCAACTTTTGCAGGCAACAACGCATGTCAACCAGCTAGTTAAACAAGTTTGATACATTCACCAAACTTCGCAACTCAACTTACGCAGGTTACGAGCAAGGTTTCAGTATAACACTAGTTCGGAGAAGTAGGATAACGCGGTTAGCGCTCCTGTTTTCTAGATTAGTACTTGGTGATCAATCCAAGCATAAGCATTAAGATAAAGATGTACCAAAAGAACTCTAATAATAAAACCGAAAATAAGATCTAACAACCTAATTGAAGCGAACCTATGAATTCCCTTTGAATCACCCCATAGAACCCAACAATGTAAACTACTCGCTCATGATGCAAAGAAACGACATTGATATTATAAAGTAGCATCAAAGTGAATCAATAAAAAAAGGGGGTTCAAAGTAAACTTCTCTATTTGTCACAAAAGTAACTTGATCCCAAAGCAAAGATAGTATTAAGTAACTAGAAAGAGTAGAAAGAGAGTTTGGTGACTTCGGCGATGGCTTCTAAGAGGAGATGAGAGAGGACGAGCTTCGTCAGCGGTAAAGGAGTCTCTGGTCGTCTTTAGGTCGGCTGCTGGTGGCGTGGATGAAGAACTTAGAGGCACAAAGGAAGCACACCTTCAAAGCCTAGGTCTTAAGAGTATTTATAGGGTTTTGTTTAGGGTTAGGGTTTTGTAAGGGTAAAAACGTCTACTCTTCTTAAGTGCAGGACAAGGGGAGGCGAAATAGGCTTATGGACCATGGAGGAGGCCTGGACTGGGCCGCCGTGATGGTCGCTGGTCAGGCCTTGAATGAAAGCCCATCGGTAGATCGGTTCTTCTTGGATCGGTTCATAACACGTCTCCGTAAAACGGGCATAACTTCCGGATGAATGAATGGATTGACTTGATTCCACTTTGAGGAGAACGATGACCCTTTCAGCTTTCCATAAACACCAAGAACGATATATTTTGAATTCTGGAAGGTCTTCAAAAGTGGCCCGTACTGAAGAGCTCTGAAACTTTCCTAAAACGTATTTTCCTTCCCTTTTGATCTTTTTTGCTATAAAACCTATAAAACCTTATTAAAACCTGAAATACTTGATAATAGACCTTTTATACTTGAAATCCTATCAAACTCTTCCTAAATGCATATGAAAACTTTAATTAATATGAGTATAATAATGATGTTATCAATTCATTTATGTTATGTTTGGTGTTAATTCATAAGTTGAGGGTCCAATTTCAAATTAAACTTTTGGAAACACATATGGGTGTAAGAAAAAGAGAAGAGAATTAGAGACAGAGACAAATGAACAAAGATTTTTTTTTAATGTCGGGATTATTTGTGGTAGACAAGTATCACAAGACAAGCAGATTTGGTCTACTAAAAAGACAGAAGGACAAATTTGTGATGGACAAAAACATGGTCGGAGTTGAATCTGATCCACAGGAGGCACACCACGTTTAATACGTAAGCAGATCACAAGGTGGACAAGTTATTTTGGTAATGATGGACAAATAGAGTACAACCAGACGGATTTGGTACACAAAAGAGTTCGATGGAGACAATTGGAGTGGACAAAACCTGTCCGGTTGTTGAATCTGATCCACCGGATCTGGTCCATCGAGAACCAATAAATAGTGGATCGCGAATCTACTCCACCGGAAATGTATCAGATGTGTCTTTTAAAATCGCAAATTTCTGAGATAGGTAGATCATATGGAGTTTTGAAATGAGAGAGATGGATGTTTGGAGAGAGAGAGAGAGAGAGAGAGAGAGAGAGAGAGAGAGAGAGAGAGAGAGAGAGAGAGAGAGAGAGAGAGAGAGAGAGAGAGAGAGAGAGAGAGAGAGAGAGAGAGTTGGAGGTTTGGAAAGATGGAGGTTTAGAGAGAGAGAGTTGAAGTTTTGTAGGTTTTAAGAAAAAAAATAGATGGTGGCTGAGAGAAATCAAGAGAAATGAGAGGAAGAACTAACATAAATGTGAAAGAATTGATTAAAGGTAATTTTGTCATTTTATTTGTGTTAATCGTAGGTCATGACATTTTAGAAAAGTCTCAGCTGAAACTGGCATTGGCCATAAATTTTGCTACTGTACATGGCACAATCAATAAATTTCGTTAAGTGTTAACGGAAGTTAACTCCGTTAACATTATTTTAATGAATATTTAATGTCATGCCTCAAATGGCCGGGTCAACGAAACTTAGTTATTTTATTGAAAAAGTAAACAGAAAATTTAGGATTTAAATGACATTTCAAAAATTCATGCTTTTTTTCCTAAAATTAAAAATTTATGATTTTTTTGACATTTTTCCCAATAAACATTAGAAATATATTTCCTTGGTTTTTTTTGAATGACATACTGGGCTTATGGTTTTTGCCACAATTTTTACGTTGGATTGTGTAGTATCAAATGCACATATTTGTTTCACATATTTCACCTTTTCAATTTAATATGACGAAAAATTCGGAAGTTTGGTGCGATAGATATTTGAGCTGGTTATCGAGATTGATGCTGCGAGTACTGAAATTCCAGTCACAGTTCCAAGGAGTCTGTATACATTAATGCGGGTCTCGTGGATTCTCGTAAAGAATAAGCAATCGATTATAGCTTTTGGTCTCATGTCGATTAATCATTAATTATAATGGGCACAAATACACTTTATTTGAAACCTAAAATACATTTTTGACAAAATATCTATCACTTATATATCTTTGGACTATTTCCAAATCGAAAAATGTTCTTAGTTGAAAATGGAAAGATACCAAATACCTAAGTAAAACAAACCTTAGTAGAGGTTTTCTAAGAATTTCTTGTGTTATCCCCAAACTATTGAAGTTCTAAAAGATGTTTTCCGAAAAAGGGAGATGAGGGAAGGTAAAATTAAATGGCATATACATGGACGACTTAAGTGAATCAAAATATGACATAATAAGAGAAATTCTTGGGTAAATAAGTTTTTTTATTCAGTCATCAAAATCTGCCACGTAACAAATAAAATATATGATTCATAATAGGATTCAGAACCCCCGCATATCGCAGAAGAAATATTTCAAAAAAAAAAAATTAAATTTTAAAATAAAAATTATATATTATAAAATTATTTGAAAGCAATATATAGTTTTAAAATATGTGTTAAGAATAAAATTAAACATTATCTCAAATAAAATACTAAATATGTTAAAACTACATAAATATAAAACATATACAGTAAAACTGCGAGTTAGGAAATACAAACATCAAAATAAAAATTTATTCTAAAAAAATATTATGGCTAAAAAGCTCAACTCTAAGTTAAACATTATTAAATGAAAAATTCATGATGAATAGAGACAACCTTGTAAAAAGTTTTGTATGTATTATAAAAATAAGATATTTTATTCTTATTCACCCCCTCTTAATTACAATTTTAATTATAAACATTCTATTATAGTTTTTAATTATAACATCTAAATCTAAATTACATTATTATAAACCCAAACCGACATATAATTTTGTTTAATTGTAAAATCTAAACCCTAACCACTCTTCTATAAACCCAAACCGACATATAATTTTCTTTAATTGTAAAATCTAAACCCTAACCACTATTTTATAAACCCAAACCGACATATAAATTTCTTTGATTGTAAAATCTAAACCCTATACCCTAACCACTATTTTGTAAACTCAAACCGACATATAATTTTGTTTAATTATAAAATCTAAACCCTAAATCCTAACCACTCTTTTGTGAACCCAAACCGACATATAATTTCGTTTAATTATAAAATCTAAACCCTAACTACTATTATGTAAACACAGACCGACATATAATTTCGTTTAATTGTAAAATCTAAACCCTAATCATTATTTTGTAAACCCAAAACGACATATAATTTTGTTTAATTGTAAAAACTACATTCTAATCATTCCTTTATAAACCAAACCGACATAATTTCCTTATTAAAAAATCTACAGAATTTGTTTCCTTAATTTGTTTTATCTTTTTATTTTAATTTTGATTTATTTTATAAATATGATATGACATGGCGTTTTGTTATATTTTGATTGGTTAATTAAGAGGGGGTGAATAAAAGAGGTTCACCCCTTTGTCCATATTATAGTAAACAATAACAAGCATCATAACATTTATTAATAATTAAACAGAAGATTATAATAAGTAAATGCAATTTTCTGATAAAATAATTAAAAAAATAAAATAAGTTTTATTTTGACTGAAAATTTATCAATCAATAGTTGTAAAAAATTACACAACCTTTAAAAATACAATCTTAAATGGTTAATCTTAAATGGTTAAACCATTAAAACAAACATATTTTCCAAAGATTTAAGATAAATAAACATAACTATAAGTTATTAAATTTCTATTTACTATAATCATTTCTAAATTTTTTATAGATTATAGAATATTATATATATATATATATTGTCTCTTCTTAGATAACTGATAAATCATTATTCGCTGATACAATTTTCTATTTTATATGATAATATTAGATGTTATATATTATCTAATGTAAAATTGTATCAGCGAGTAATGATTTATCAGTTATCTAAGAAGAGACAAATATATATATATATATATATATATATATAATGGACCGCCTTTGTTTATCACATTACCAGATAGCCAGCAGATTCTTTCCAAAGACGCACCTAGTACAAAAAAAAATTTATTTATGTTTATTTATTTATTTAATTTATGATTAATAAAAAAATAATAATCAACATATTATTTTTAACAAATATCTCTATGTTAAACATGTTTTTAATTTAAATAGTTAAAATCATTCATAAATCATGTACTTTTTAAATTGGGTTTAAAAATTCATAAATAACAAATGAAAATACTATTTCACTAACAGTAAAGAAAAAAATTTACATTTATAAATATATTAATATATTATATTTGTTTTTAATATGTAATTATACTAGCGAATAACAGTATATCAAATACGCACCGCAAATAGTTTTTTACCAATCAAACATTATTTTGTACTGCTTATTTTGCATTAACCGCACTTGTCCAGCAAATATATTTCTCTCGCACGAACCGCAGTTGAACCGTACCACACTGTTAAATCGTTTGTCCCACACAACAAATCTGCTGTCACCATTCGGACCCAGAGTTCAAAAGACATAAACATTTAGATGAACATAACTATTGGAAAAAAAAGTTGTTAATAAGATATGGTGACGCAATAATCTCAAACAAAGAAAAGATAGGGGGACCATTGCGTGAAGAATGGACTTTCAGAGATTTCAGACACATGATCTCTATGTGTGACCTTCAAGATATCCATTCAAAAGGAAACCCTTTTTCCTGGGTTGGAGAACGTCACTCTCATACTATTCAGTGTTGCCTTGATAGAGCAATGATCAACTCCTGAGGTGCTGCAAGCTTCCCAAATGCAGAGGTTGTATTTCTGGAATTTGCAGGCTCTGATCATAAACCGATCCTACTTGATTTAAATGTTGTAATACGACAGAAGAGGTGGACCTTCCAGTTTGATAAGCGTTTATTAGACGTGCCTTCATTTAATGAGATAGTCAAGGAAGGATGGCTAGCTGGAGATGATGGTCCGGATATACCGATCAATCAGCGAATAAAAAACTGCAGACAGGCAATGGCTAATCCAAAAAGAACCTCTCGTTTAAACTCTGAAAAAAGAATAGTAATGCTTCAAGCTCAGTTAAACTATGCAATGGGGAGTTTTATTCCTGATGTATGAAGGACAATCCCAAGACTGCAGGATGATCTTACTAAAGCCTATGGTGATGAAGAAAAGCATTGGCAACCAAAGAGCAGAAATCAGTGGATGAATAAATGTGATTGTAACAAAGGTTTTTTTCATGCTTGTGCAAAAACAAGATTTGCTAGGAATTGGATCTCGTCTATCTCAGATGATCAAGGAAACGTTTATCAGGGAGATAAGGAACTTGGCGAGCATGCTCAATCATTCTTCACCAACATCTTTTCCACAACGGGTCACCATGTTAATCCTTCGGTTTTTGCTGACTTCACACCAGTTGTCACTGAGGAAGCAAATGAGAAGTTAACAAAAGCATTCAGTAACGAAGAGATATATCATGCATTATGCACTATTGGTGATGACAGAGCACCATGACCAGATGGTTTAACAGCCAGATTTTACAAAAGCTGTTGGGACACTGTTGGTCCCCATGTAATCCAAGAGGTAAACCATTTCTTTGACACTTCGTCAATGAAGCCAAGCATTAACCACAAGAACATCTGCATGATACCAAAGATAGATAATCCACAAACTCTCTTGGGCTATCGCCCAATAGCTCTGGCAATGTGCTATACAAAATTGTCTCAAAATGCTTGGTTCAACGACTTAAATTCCATCTGAAGGACATAGTCTCAAATGCGCAAGCGGCTTTTATTCCTGGACGTATCATTCAAGATAAAGTAATGATAGCTCATGAAGTTATGCACTTTTTAAAAGTTAGGAAAAGAGTACCACAAACCTATATGGCAATGAATACTGATGTAAGTAAAGCATACGACCGGGTGGAGTGGAATTTTCTTGAAACAACTTTGAAGCTATTTGGTTTCTATGATAAATAGATAAACTGGATCATGGCAGTTGTAACATCAGTGAATTACTCTGTTTGGATCAATGGAGCTCCGTATGAACATATCAAACCAATGAGGGGTATTAGACAAGGTGATCCTTTATCACCTTATCTATTCATTCTCTGCCCAGATATCTTAAGCCACCTAATCACATCCAGTGAACGACAAGATGATATCCGAGGAATTAGAATTGGCAATGGTGCTCCAAGCATCACATATCTACAATTTGCAGATGATTGCCTCTTTTTTTTGTCAAGCAAACATGAAAAATTGTCAAGCTTCGAAAGATGTTTGACATCTACGAATACTACTCAGGCCAAAAAAATAAATACTTCCAAGTCAATGATAACTTTTGGAAGCAGAATGTATGGAGCTACTCAAACTCGACTAAAGACAATTATCGACATTCCAAATCATGGCCTACCATAACAGTTTGGTCTTAAAAATAGGAGATGTTTGAATATATTGTCGATCGAGTTAAAAAACGGACATCTGGATGGACAGCAAAGAAATTATCTCCTGCAGGAAAATAAATAATGCTCAAATCAGTGGCTCTATTAATGCCAGTATATGTCTTGCTTCAAGTTACCGGTAGGAATCACTTAAGAAATAGAATCACTCTTAGTGAACTATTGGTGGGAAAGAAAGTCAAACCATCTAAATATTCCATGATCGCTTGGAAAAAACTGCAAATTTCAAAAACTGAGGGAGGTTTGGGGTTCAGGGATTTGGCTAAATTCAATGACGCTCTCTTAGCTAAACAAGCATGGCGACTTATACACTATCCTAACTCTCTGTTTGCTCTTGTCATGAAAAACCGATACTATAGAGATGTCACTCTACTGGATGCTCGAACTAGGAAAAATCATTCCTACGGATGGTCCTCTATCTTAATTGGTTTAGATCACCTAAAGAAAGGTACGAGTTATATTGTGGGGGATGGAAAATCAATTTGCCTAGGTGTGGATAATGTTATTGATGACAATCCTCCTAGACCAACTCAAAGTTTATCTCCACAATCTAATACACCACTTGCACATCTCATCTACAAAACTCGTAATGTTTGATCCTGGGATCATCACGAACTATCCTTACTAGTCCCGCAGGCGGAGCAGATGATAGTTCAAAACATTCATCTTTCTCAAGTGGAAAAGCAAGATAAACTTATCTGGAATTTTACTGTTAAATCTGGATACTGGTTTACAACTTACTATCCGTTTGATCCTGCGGTGCAACCTGATAAACCTCATGGATCAGTGGAACTCAAGAATAAGATATGAAAACTGCGGATCCTACCGAAAATTAAACACTTTCTCTGGCGCATAGTATCAAGAGCATTACCAACAACAACTACGTTGAGAACAAAGGGCATGAACATTGATCCTATATGTTCAAGATGCCAACAAACAGATGAGACAATCCACCATGCTCTCTTTTCATGTCCCTTCGCTCAAATGGTATGGAAACTCTCCAACACACCTATATTGAATCTAAACCAACTACCATCTACTGCAGAAGAGACCATCTCACAAATGATTTCCCTCTCATCACGAATCACAAACACTTTTGATTCCCTCTTACCTTTTTGTCTACTATGGCGTTTCTGGAAAGCAAGAAATAATCTGGTTTTTAACAATTTCCGTGAAAGTGCAACCAAAACAGTCTTACTTGCAAAGTCTGACACAAAAGAATGGATCAGTACCCTACAAACACCGATGTCAACACGGAATGACGCAAATAGCGTGAACAATATTACTTGGTTACCCCCACTACATCCATCTATAAAGTGCAATTTTGATGCAGGATATGACAATAAGACACAACAAGCCACATGTGGTTGGATCTTTCGAGACCACCAAGGTAAATCGATGGGATGGGGAGCGTCTAGACTACACTATGCAGGTTCTGCTTTAGAAGCTGAAACAAAGGGGCTTTTAGTATCGATCCAACAGGCTTAGATCAGAGGATACCAATCTATCATTTTTGAAGGGGACTGTGAAGTTTTAATCAAATTGGTAAATGGTCAACATTCGAATGCTTCATTGACAAATCTTTTGCAAGACATAAGGCTTTGGACTTCAAAGTTATAACAAGTGTTTTTTAATTTCACAAAGAGAGAATGCAATAATGCAGCACATGCTCTAGCTAAATATGGTTGTATTGATAAAATTTATTATGCTGATACTGTATTGAAGCCTATTTGGCTATCTCAAACTCTTTGTAATGATCTTTGCCAAATCAATATATATTACTTGTGGAAAAAAAATATGGTGAAAAGACACAATTCTACAAGGGATAATTGCAACTGTATGATTTTTAATAGTAAAATACACAACTCTACAATGAACAGACGCAACTGTATGCTTTTTCCAAAATAAATATTAAAATACGAAAAATATGATAAAAATTGCAACTGTTGTTAGCATTTATTCAGATTGTTATTATTATATAAATTTAAAAAAATCTAAAATTTAATATGTCGATTTGGATTTATAAAAGAGCACTACAATTTATCTTTTATAATTAAAGGATGTTATATGTAGTTTTGAGTTTAGACAGGAAGTTAGAATTTAGATTTTAAAATTAAACAAAATTATGTGTGTGTTTGAGTTTATAAATGAAGATTATGCTTTAGATTTTACAATTAAACGAATTTCTATGTTGGTTTGAGTTTATAAAAGAGGATTATGATTTTTATTATACAGTAAATGAGTTCATATCTTAGTCTAGGTTTCACTAAATTATTTTATTTGTTAATGATTTTATTGTTTTAATATTAATTTAATTTTTAGTTTATGTTTGAATATGATATAATATTATGTAATCTCATTGGTTAAAATAGAGAGATGGCGAGACTCTTTGGAAAATAAAGACAGTTCCAAAAATCAAAGTTTTTATGTGGAAAGCTTTAAGAGGAGCTCTTGCTGTAGAAGACAGACTAAGAACCAGATATATTTATGAAAGGAATGGTTGTCAATTGTGTGAAGAAGAAATTGAAACTGTTAATCATATTCTGTTTCAGTGTCCTTTAGCAAGACAAGTATGGGCCTTATCCAATGTGCCATATCCTGTTCATGGTTTTGGTGATTCAATCTTTGCCAATATGAACCATATGATTCAAGTGTCCCAAGCTAAAACTGTTCCGCAAGACATAAGATTTGTCAACCCTTGGATTTTGTGGATTCTCTGGAAAAACAAAAATAAGAAGCTTTTCGAAGGAGAAGGAGCTTGGGCCAATAAGATTGTGGAAAAAGCTTTTGAAGATGGTCACTTATGGTGGATTGCTCAAAACAAAGGAATACAAAAGGATCATAATGAAACTCAGCAAAATAAATGGAGCCCTCCTATGATGGGAGAACTTAAATGTAATATTGGATTTGCTTGGTCTAGGAAAAAAGCTTTATCTGGTGCATCATGGGTGGTTCGTGACTCATATGGAAAGGTGTTACTTCACAGTCGAAGAGCTTATACCCAGGTGCACTCTCTTACTGATGCTAAATTAAAAAGTTGGGCATGGGCTTTTCAGAAAGTTACTTTTGGAGCATCCTCAGTTGAAATTATTCAAGCTCTCCATAAACCAAATGAATGGCCAGCTAGGTAGGTCACATTGCTGAGCTTTTGAGTTTCACAAAAGATAAAACTGATTGGTTTATGATAATGGAATCTCAAAGATGCAACAAAGGAGCTTTTGAAATAGCAAAGAGTGTGTTGAAAGGATTACGACTACAATCTTATGTTGCTACTGGTCATCCTAAGTGGCTTTCAGAGTTATTTGCTAAAGATTTTGTTAAAATGAAGGAGCTTATGATTTGATAATTGGTGTTGCTCCAGAAAGGTTTGATGGCTAAGAGGAGTTAGAACGTTGATTTTTTTTGTCTTCCTTGACTTATCAAGAAGAAGTCGGTTTATTTTACACTATGTTATTGATCTAATCGCTTTGATGTGATCTTTTGTTGGGTAGTGTTTTTTATAATTCTATTTTCACCTCTAAGTTTTACTTTCTCTTCTTTCAACTTTTACAGACTTATCTTCTTTACTTTTCTTATCTTTTTTTTTTTGTTGTTGTTTGCCTCTCTTCCTTGATACAAAGTCTTCGTTTTTTTCTTCTTGACCTTGTTTTATTCTTACCTCTCTCTTTTCTTTCTACTCTCTCCTCTTTCTACTTCTTTCTCTTTTTACTGTTACTTTATCATGGCTTTTGAATTATGGGACGAGCTACAAGACTTGAGGTTAGGTAAAGATGATCCTGAAATCTTTATACCTCAGTCTGCATACGCTGAAGCTGTTAGACGTAATCGGTTAAGCTTAATTGCCAGACCATTGAATCCAAGAGCTCAAAGCCTGCACAATGTTGTTTCCTTGTTACCAAGTTCGTGGGGTCTTGCTTCAAGAGTGCATGGAAGAATTCTGGATAATACATATATTCAGTTTCTCTTTCAATCAGAAGTAGATCTTCTTGCTGTTCAAAGAAGTGAACCATGGATTTTCAATAACTGGGTTGTTGCTTTTCATAGATGGGAGGATTTTCCAGATATTGATTTTCTTACATCAATAGACCTCTGGATTCAAATGAGAGGTATACCTCTACCATATGTATCAGATGAAACAGTTAGGCTTATTGCTAGAAGGCTGGGAGAAATTGTGGAAGTAGATTTTCATGAAGCTACTTCAACTCAAATTGCCTTCATCAGAGTAAAAATCAGGTTTGGAATCACAGATGTCTTAAAGTTTTATCGTAGAATCAGGTTTAGATCAGGAGAAACTGCAATAGTAAGGTTTCAGTATGAGCGTTTAAGGAGAATTTGCAGTAACTGTTTCAGAATGACTCATCACAGAAATCAGTGTCCTTTTCTTCAAAGAATTCCTGAGAATCTATTAGCTCCAGGGATGTCTGAAAGGAATGGTCAAATAAGAGATGGTTTGAATGAGGAGATTCATACGCCTGGTCTGAATTCTCAATCTCAAATCACTGAGAGATACTTTCCTGATCCAATTTATCAACCTCCAAGACCAGAAACTCCTCCGCTCAACTCAGATGAAATAGCGGCTGCTAGCCCTTATTTCTATCCATCAAATCTGGAAAATGTCAAACACTTTGCTGTTCCAATACCACAAAATGTTTCAAGGAGAATGGTTTCTCTTCATCTGGTTCTAATAGAACCCCTAAATTCTGAAAATGAAGTAATGTCATCAGGCTTAAAGAAATTTGAAGTTGGTGAATCATCCAAGTGACATCGACCTATCATTGTCAAAGAGACAAACAGAAAACAAAAACAAAAGGTTCAGGATGACGAGTACGGAGGAATTCAGATACCTCCAAAGAAGAGATAATTTCACTCTGCAAACACTGTCAGTTAGGGAGGAAAAAGAAAAACACTTTTGGTAACTTTCTAAGGTTAGGATAATCTTAGGCTGATATCTCAGACACTTTTTGGTTAAATCAGCTGTCAAGTTTAAGCTTTATCTGAAGGAAATCAGTAGTTTAGTCTGCAGTTAGTTGAAAAAGGGTTTGTCTTTCTTCATTTGACAATCCAAAACTTGTAATAGGGTACTGGTGTTAACTAACGGTATGTAAGTGGATGTATCCACCGTCGTATCCCTATGTACTGTTGTTTTGATATACCTTAATAAACAAGACTTGAGAAAAAACAAAAAAAAATAGAGAGATGGATAAAGAGTTCACCAGCGGGAGTGAACGCAAGCTTTTTTATAAATATTGTTTTAGCTACCATTTTCCTACAATATTTGTCGTAGGAAATCTATCATTGTCTTCTTCTCCCCTTGTAGCTCGTAAGTCTTTCCTGAGATACATGACAACTTCTATGTTCATATACACATACTGAATAAGCAATTCAATTCTTTCGATACAGAATCATCACTTGTAACCTAGCATCATCACATCTTGAGTATAACATCAAAATATCAGTCGCATGCATGCATATCAGTCATCATTACATATACTTATATCAAATTTAACTAGATTTTCACAACACCAACATGAAAAGTCTAAACAAACGACCGATTCACAAGTCACGTCCTCACCTTCACGATGTCGAAATTTGGTGTTTTGGCGGTTCGGCTCTCTCTCTTTGCCAACTCTCTCCTTGGACGAAGGATCTTAATGGGATATGATCTCATCTTAATGAGATATTATCCCATATCATTCTATTCACTGCAAATTGATTGTAATTATATGATTGTATCTTTTTTAGGAAACTAGATATTCTCTCATCTCCATATAACCATGTAATTGTGTTTTGTGAATAACATAAGAAAACATTCTTCTCTTTATCGACTTGTTCATGGTATCAGAGCTCTGAACATTTTTTTTTTTTTTTTTTTCTAATGGCAACTCCGACGAACTCGAACTCCCCCGACACGACAACGACGACCCCGAACCCGAACCCGAACCTGATGGAGACACGCCATACAATCTCTCCATATGACCTTACCGCTGCAGATAACCCCGGTGCCGTGATTTCTCATCTCTTACTCAAGGGATCTAACTATGATGAATGGTCTTGCGGCATGAAGACAGCCCTCTGTTCTCGCAAGAAGTTTGGCTTTCTCGATGGGTCCATATCTCGTCCAACAGAAGGTTCTCCAGATCTCGAAGATTGGTGGACCATTCAGGCTTTGCTTGTTTCTTGGATCAAGATGTCCATCGATCCGTCTCTCCGCTCCAGTATATCACATCGCGATGTTGCTAAGGACTTATGAGACACCTTGAAGAAACATTTTTCGGTGACCAATGGTCCTCGCGTCCAACAACTTAAGGCCGAGTTGGCGTGTTGCAAGCAACGTGGTCTTGCCATCGAAGCTTATTTTGGTAAGCTTAACCAAATTTGGGACAACATGGCTCACCATCGTCCATTACGAGTTTGCAAATGCGGCAAATGCGAGTGTGATTTAGGATCTCTCCAAGAACAAGATCGTGAAGGTGATCGTGTTCATGAGTTTCTTTTTGGCCTTGACGACACTTACCATAACGTACGTTCTACGTTAGTCTCTCGTACTCCACTCCAACCTTTGGAGGAGGTCTACAATGTTGTCCGTCAAGAAGAGGACCTTAAGACAACATTACATCTTCATGACGACGCGTCTGCTGTCACGGCTCATGCTGTTCGAGTCAAGCCTCGGGAGACTCATCATCGAACCGATCTCACACCTGTTTCTGATAACACCACTCTTTGCAAGCATTTCCACCGTCCTGGTCATGCTTCTGATAGTTGCTTTGCTGTCATTGGGTATCCTGAGTGGTGGGGAGACCGTCCACGTAGTCGAACTACCTCTGTTCGTGGTAGAGGTGCTGCATCTTCTGGTCGCGGTTGTTCGGTCAGCTATGCAAACGCTGTTCACGTTCCCCCCTGTCTCCACTTCCGAGCAAGCAAACTACACCCTCACCGATGCAGATCGTGATGGTGTCACTGGTCTTAACGACAATTAATGGCGTATGTTGAAGAATCTCTTGAATGGTGGAGCCAGCACGAGCACTGAGAAACTCTCCGGTAAGTCCTCTGTTTCATCTTGGATTTTAGATTCCGGTGCATCTCACCACTTGACCGGTACCTTTGAGCATCTTTCACATATTCGAGATATGCCTCTGGTTCTGATCATTTTAGCTGATGGTCGTGAAAGAATTTCAACCAAACAAGGTACCGTGCATTTAGGCTCTCATCTGCTTCTGAAATCAGTGTATTTTGTTGAAGAGTTAACAACCGACTTGATAGCAGTAGGACAGGTAATGGATGAAAACCGATGTGTGGTACAATTAGCTGATCACTTTCTTGTTATTCAGCACCGCGTTTCGAGGATGGTAAACGTGAATTGGGAACCTTCACTTTTCGTAGCACGGAGTTCGCTGGTGCAGTGAAAACTCGTGATGTTGCATTGTACGACTTATGGCACCACCGTTTGGGTCATCCGTCTGCACAAGTTGTTGGTTCTCTTAAGCATGTGTCTATTTATGTTTCTTCTGAACTTATGAATAAGGCGTGTGATGTTTGTCACCATGCTAAGCAAACTCGTTCTCCGTTTCCAACAAGTATCAATAAAACAACAAGAGCTTTTGAGTTAATTCATTCTGATTTATGGGGGCCTTATCGAACAGCTTCACATTGTGGAGCACGCTATTTTTTAACTCTTGTTGATGATTATTCTCGAAGTGTTTGGGTTCATCTTCTCCACGACAAAACAGAAGCACTAATTTGTTTGAAAATTTTTTTCTCTATGGCGAAAACACAGTTTCACAACACGGTTCAAAGTTTTCGAAGTGATAACGACAGCGAGTTCATAAGTTTAACCAATTATTTTCGACAAGAGGGCATCCACCATGAGACTTCCTGTGTTGGCACTCCTCAACAGAATGGCCGTGCTGAACGCAAGCATCGCCACATCCTCAACGTTGCTCGAGCATTGCGGTTTCAAGGTCGCTTACCAATCATCTTTTGGGGTGAATGCATCCTCAGTGCTTGCTACTTTATTAATCGTACTCCTTCCTCTGTTCTTCATGGTTTAACACCATATGAGAAGTTATATCAGAAGCTGCCATCATATGATCATTTACGTGTTTTTGGCAGTCTTTGCTATGCTCACAATCAAGCTCACCGTGGCGATAAATTTGTTTCTCGTAGTCGGAGATGTATTTTCATTGGTTACCCTTATGGGAAAAAGGGTTGGCGTCTATATGATTTGGAGAAAGAAGAAATCTTCATCTCCCGCGATGTTTTTTTTTTATGAGGATCAATTTCCTTTCGTTAAACGAAGAAGATGACATTTTGTGGGCTTCATTGGGCCTTGGTTCTCTTCCAGATCAAGACATTCGGCCCACTAATTCACCTCCACAAGGTCCACCAGTTCAACCAAGCCCAATTCATTCTTTGTCTATTGACCCCGACATCTCATTGGTCTCAACCCCCGACGACGTAAATCCACCGTCGTCTCCATCTGCCGCCACCACTCCCGTCTCAAACAATTCTCCATCATCTTCGTCACCGACTACCGCGTCTCCTGTGACTCCGGCAACGACTCCGTCTGTCCCCGTGTCCTCTGCTACGCCGCCGGAGGTCCTTGGTCGTGGTCAACGAGCAAAACAGCCTTCTGTCAATCTGAAGGAATATGTCGTTAACAGTGTTCAAACCAAATTCTTATCACGAACCGGTACTCCTCTTTACCCTATCTCCAATTATGTGTCTTCTGCTCGTTTTGCTGAAACACATCGCGCATTCCTTGCTGCTATCACGACAAATGTCGAGCCCCGCGGTTTTAAATCAGCCATGGAAGACAAGCGTTGGAGAACTGCCATGGGTTCAGAGGTACATTCACTTGAAGAAAATGAAACTTGGACTCTAGTAGATTTACCTCCTGGTAAGCCTGCAATTGGGAGTAAATAAGATCAAATACAATTCTGATGGATCTATTATGGTTAGTGATGTTAATATGGGTGGATCCGGCCCGTTTAAGTTTTACCCGTTTATATCCTGTCCACTTAATAAAAATATAATTCAAACCCGTTTAACTATTTATCCGTTCAAGTCCTGCCCATTTAAATCTGTTGAATTTACATTGACCCGTTGTACCCGTTTAGGTCCATTTCGATGATCCAATTTTTTGGGTACAATCTTTTTCATTCATCGAACTTAACAATTATTATTGGTAATTATTATTCTTATGAAACAAAAAACAGATTTCACGATTATTATCGGTAATTCATTTATTCTTAAAATAAATTAATTTTTGATTTTTGACTGCTGCAAAAAAAAATGGAAAAATAACGCTTTCCGCCATCGAAGACTCCGTCTTTTTCTTTACCAGTCACCACCATCATCTGTCTGAGGCAAATTCTCTAGGAAATCCATTCCACTACCAGAAATTTCTAAAAATAATCAAAACCAAATCTCTGACAGATTTGAATAGTTAGGATTACCGTGAGGAAGAGAGAAGGTTTATTAGAAAGATCTGAGACGTCAACCAACGATGGCGTGAATGTGTTTTACACGCAGATGATGATGATTGATAAATGAACAAATATACTACAAAATAAAAAGTGTTTTAGAGGTAAAAGAAAAAACACATATAAGATCTGCAAAAGTAGATCTATTAATAGTATTCAAAACGACGTTAATGGTGGCGATCAGATGAAGAGGCGGAAGGCGAAGGCTTAGAGTTAACCCTTTATGTTAAACGACATCGTTTTGTAAATAAAAATCAGGAGAAAATATTAAACGGGCTACCCGTTAAAAATTCATCTGACCCGTTACGTCCGCGGGTTTAAACGGGTTAACCCGTTAAATACTCTTTTATTTTATAGTGTTGTTAAACGGGTTACGGGCTTAAATTTTTATAACGGACCCGTTTATACCCGTGGGCTCTGAGCCCATTTTAACATCCCTAATTATGGTGATACTTTTGCACCAGTGGCGAAAATGGGAACCGTTCGTCTCTTCTTGAAAGTGGCAGCCGGGAACTCATGGCCAGTCTATCAGATGGACGTGCAGAACGCCTTCCTTCATGGTGATCTCACGGAAGAGGTCTACATGAAACCACCTCCTGGCTTCTTAGTACCAACAGATACCAAAAAGGTTTGTCGTTTGAGAAAGTCTATCTGTGGCCTTAAACAAGCCTCTCGATGTTGGTTTGCTAAACTTTCTCAAGCACTCCGCGCATATGGTTTCACCCAAACGCATGCTGATTATTCTCTCTTCACTTTTGATTGTAATGGGGTTCAAATCCGTTTTGCTCATTTATGTCGACGACATGATTCTCACCCGCAACAATAACTCTGCTTTAAGTTCGTTCAAATCATATCTCTCCACATGTTTCAAGATGAAAGATCTGGGCCTCTTGAAGTACTTGTTAGGCATTGAGGTTTCTCGCAACAAATTCGGTTTTTATCTCACCCAAAGAAAGTATGCATTGGATATTCTCGCCGAGACAGGTCTATTGGCTGCTAAACCGGCCATGTTTCCTTTGGATCAGAACCACCAGCTTGCTCTCTCCACCTCCGCACTACTCAAAGATGCATCTCCTTACCGCCGTTTGATTGGTCGCATCATTTGCTTATCCTCAATACGGCCAGACTTGTCTTACGCAGTCCACACTCTTGCACAGTTTATGAAAGCTCCACGAGATGTTCATTGGGAGGCTGCTGGTCAAGGTATCCTTCTCAGCTCTAAGAATGATTATCAAGTAAACGGTTGGTGTGATTCTGATTATTCCAGATGTCCTATTACACGACGTTCTGTTACTGGCTACTTTGTTCAGTTAGGCCAATCGCCCATTTCATGGAAAACGAAGAAACAAGATACAGTTAGTAAGTCTTCTGCCGAGGCCGAGTACCGTGCCATGTCTCATCTCCGCGACGAGCTTTTATGGATCAAGAATGTGCTACAGTCTTTAGGTGTCAAACATCCTCAGCCAATGCGTATCCATTGTGACAGCAAATCAGTCATTTACATCAGCAACAACCCTGTTTTTCACGAACGCACAAAACATATTGAGAATGATTGTCATGCTATTCGTGATGAAATTCTC
Organism: Camelina laxa; assembly: GCA_024034495.1. Lineage (NCBI taxonomy): Eukaryota > Viridiplantae > Streptophyta > Magnoliopsida > Brassicales > Brassicaceae > Camelina > Camelina laxa. The sequence continues at coordinate 17,111,820 of CM043882.1, read as the reverse complement.
AAAGGTACAATGTCCACACATCACGTCTCCACCACTGACCAATTAGCTGATATCTTCACCAAGCCTCTCGGAAACACTGCGTATGAGGTTTTCAGGTCCAAGCTGGGCATTCTTGACCTGCATGCTCCAGCTTGAGGGGGGTAATAGGATATGATCTCATCTTAATGAGATATTATCCCATATCATTCTATTCACTGCAAATTGATTGTAATTATATGATTGTATCTTTTTAGGAAACTAGATATTCTCTCATCTCCATATAACCATGTAATTGTGTTTTGTGAATAACATAAAAAAAGATTCTTCTCTTTATCGACTTGTTCAGATCTTTCTCTTCTTCTTGTGGTTCTCTCTCCTCTCTCTCGGAGGCGACGTTCTCTCTTTTTCTCTTCTTGTGACACATTTACCTTTTTCGAGTAGCATGTAAATTCTTTTTGTTTTAAGGCTAATTAGAGCAGCAACACTTTACAATCAGTGGCGATGGTGGTGGTGGTATTAAGTAGCAAAGTTGTAAGAAGACTTCTTCTTTTGCACGCAAGTTAGCTACTCTTGTGGATTGTCTCTTATATAAGGGAAGGGGTTACTTAAGTAGAACTTTAGGACTTCTTCCGAAAAAGTGTAAGTCCCCTCTACCCTATTGCATACTGCATGCGCCTTTCGCTACAATCTTTTCCTTATTGTTTTCCTTTGTCTACTGTCTGCTAGGAAATAATTTAACACTCTTTTTCAAAGCGATAAATGATCTTTAAATTCATTTTAGCATCCACAATCATTAATCTTCATAATGTTTAAATAACGTCGAGGGTTAATAAAATGATAAATCGATAAGATTCCTAAAAAAATGGAAAACAAAATTGGTTGCATGGAAATAATGGACTGTTCACTGTTGTATCTGTGTAGTTTTATTATCTTTAACTTAACACTGTTCGCAGGGAATCATTCATATCTTTAACATAGTCAGAGAATCATATCATATCATATCTTTCTGTAAACACATTGTTTAATCATTTGAGTAGTTTTTAATGTTATCAACTGACTGTACTAAGTAATATATTATTCATTGGCACGTTCTTGGTACGTAAGAGTTGAAAAGTCCACATTGTTGGGCTAGCTGTCTCCATGATAAGTTGGTACATTTTGATTCCCTGAGAATGTTTAAAATATGATAACCTAAATTAATTTAGTTTATTCCGCAATATATGTTTAAATAAACGAGGCCAATATATTTATTAATTAGGCCACTATATGCATAAGTAGGCACAAAGTCTTCCACTTAACACACCCATCATCACTCACAGCCTTAACACATAAAAAAGTAAATCATCACAAGACAAGAGATCAAAGAGAGATCAAAGATGTCGACTACATACTCCATGCTCGGCGGTGAAGGTCCCGACAGTTACCGAGAACATTCGAAATACCAGGTTCAGTATTCATATATGATATCGTTTTTATTTTTTAGCTTCTACAAAAAATCATGTTATAGAAAAAAAAATCTGATAACATATAATCTCTTATTGATTGCAAAACGTTTATTGGTTCATAGGGAGCATTGGTTATAGCTGCAAAGGAGAATATCAATGATGTAATCTCAACTAAGCTAGACATCGACACTAGTTCAAATCTCATTAACATAGCAGATTTCGGTTGTTCATCTGGACCGAACACATTCAACGCGGTACAAATCATAATTGATGCTGTGGAACTCAAGTACAAGGGTGAAAGTAATCTCAAGGACAAAGAGTTCCAAGTTTTCTTCAATGATTCTTCCAACAACGATTTCAACACTCTCTTCAAGACACTTCCTCCGGCAAGAAAATATTTTGCAACTGGAGTTCCAGGTTCTTTCTTTGGTCGTGTCCTTCCTAGAGATAGTCTCCATTTGGGGGTTTCTTCTTACTCACTCCATTTCATATCCAAGATTCCCAATGGGATCAAAGACCGTGACTCCCCTGCGTGGAACAAGGAGATACATTGCTCTGGATCTTCAGAAGTGGTTGAAAAATTGTATTTCGAACAATACAAGAACGACGTGGGCGGTTTCCTTAACGCTAGAGCTCAAGAGTTTGTGTCCGGTGGATTGCTATTGCTTCTTGGATCATGTCGTCTAAATGGAATTCAATTCTTTGAATCCGTTGAAGGAATGATGGTTGATTACATTGGATCTTCTCTTAACGAACTTGCTAAACAGGTAAAATTCAAAACTCATAAAAAGATTTATCAACTCTTCTAATCATAATATTAGTACTAACCGAATATTAACATATTATATATTGTTGTATTTTTCCTTAAATTTAAAAGGGTATAATAGATCAACAAAAGCTTGACGCTTTCAAATTGCCTATCTATGCTACACAAGCGGATGATTTGAAGCAAATCATCGAGGATAACGGGTCTTTCACGATTGAGGCATTCGAGAAGATTACCCACGGGAAGGGAGAGTATCCGTTAGACACCAATTATTTGACGCTCGCGTTTAAGGCCTCACTTGGAGGATCTATAGCTGCACTATTTGGGCAAGATGCTATGGAGAAAACGTATGAGCTTGTGAGAGAGAAGACACAAGAAATGCTTCCTCAATTAGCCAAAGCCAAACCCGGAATGCAGTTCCTCATTGTGCTTCGAAAAAACTAAATTCGTGATCTATTAAATGAAATAAATCTGAGACTCTAATAATATGATTACAGTGATGTGTGTTTGTGTTGTTTTCTTATCTTTTAAACAATTCCTTTCGTTTATGAGTATCACATGCTACACATATTACTTTCAAATATCAGTTACTATTGTTTTCCTATAATGTCTTTTGCATTATTGTTATTTATTTATATCTAAAAACTTGTCAAGGCATGTTCATTAGATAACTACAAGAAATGGACTACTTTGTCTCTGTTGACTGATGTCATTTTGGTTTTCCATCTAAACTAAAGAAATCGAGTAACTAGAGAAGATTTCTACTGTAGCCTAGTGAGGTTGTTGGAGTTGTTTAGTGGAAGATTAGTGGAAGTTGTTACTTACAAATAGTTTAATATCCTATATCTCCAAAGAATTGTGTCATTAAATAGGAAAACATTAATTTTGGGTTCATATTATACTCTTGGGAAGCTACAACTAGGAGTAAAGCAAATGGAAAACGTAATGGCCACTTGAGTCAGATTAAGAAGTAGATTATACGAACTAAACTTAAGTGAGTTTGAATAGAGAATTTATCAGTTTTCCGATTTGCTTTTGTCTTTGTATCTCGTTGTAAACCGAGGTTCCAGTCCAACTTTGTGAGTATTTTCATAAAAAAAAGAAAAAGAGGAGGGTGCAAGGGCCGGTGGCGGTTAGTGTAAACTGGTAAAGCCACTTTATTTTTTAAATATAATAGACAAATCTACATCTTAAGTTAACTTCAATCATGGTCTAGTATATATTATTGATTCGCACGTTCTTGGTATTTGGTAAGCAAGAGAAATCCACATTATTGGTACGGTAATCAAATATCTTATGAGAAATACCCTAAAATAGCACTAAACCAAGTTTTAAGGACAATTATAGCACACATTTCATTAATTTCCAAAAATAGCACTATTTAACACATTAAAATATTTAAAATTAATTTTTAGAATTAATTTTTTTATGTTTGGGTTCTCAATTTCACATTTAGGGTATAGTTTTGAGGGGTAGGGCTTAGTATTTCGAATTTTGGATTTAATTTTAGAAGATTAATTGATGCTATTTTTGGAATTTTAAAAATGTTGTGCTAAGTTTGGAACAAAAACTTATTTTGGTGCTATTTTTGAGAATCTTCCATATTTTATTTCAGACAGTCTTTAAATATGACTAGATTGACACCCGCGCTACGCCGCAGAGTTTTCTTTAGAAAATTTTAATTTAATAATATATATAAGTTGTAATATAAATCATATTGTTTAAAACTATAATTAAATCATACAGATATATATGCCTCTCATTTTTGAAGAACAAAACATGAGGTGAACGCCTTATACTGAAATTATATTTACAAGCTTCATGTGATTTCTAGAGCATTTATTTATTTGTTTTCTTGAAAAAAATGTATAAAAATATTCTATCTGCAAATAGATTTAAAAATAAATTCCATTTAAATTTCTTACATTAAAAACAGGATATTTAGAGTAATAACAATAAACTTTTTATTATCTCACTGAGACATGGAATCAATAATCAAATAGATATGTTTTAGTGAAATGACAACAACTAAAATTTAGGAAACCATTAGGCATCAAGATGAAAGGGCTTATTTGGATATCTAGATTGAGGATGGGAAAAAAGAGTTCCAGTACCAGTCTAATCAGAAATTCAAAGAGATTCGATACCACTGGACAAGGATGGTTAAGACTTGAATATTTGAGCCGTTTTCTCACTCTATTAATTTTATTTGTGATCAAGTCAAATAAAGAATGATTATTTTCTCTAAATACTTAAATGATATATAATTCCAGCTAAGAAAGCTTAGTGGTTGGGGTTCACCTCATCCCTCAATTGAAATTAACCCCAAATCCATAAACAATATGAAAACTGTAAGACTTAACTATGTATAATGCTTCTTCCTTCCCTGGAAAACACAGACGACACAAAACAGATGATTAATTAGGTATTACATGCATTGAAACTAACCTCACTGGAGAATAAAAGTATTGTGTATCTGAATTTCCACCAGAAGTGCTCTAACTTTCCAAATTATTAAATACACAAATCTAAACAGTTGGTATTAATTGCGAGAATGGACTTGGTGTACATACCCATCAATTGGTATTGTCGTTGCAGTCAACCTCACAAGATACAATGGATGTGCCATTGTAATCCAAAAAACTGCAGATAAAAGACAATGTAATATATATCAAAATTCTCATAAAAAAGTATCCCTAGAGACCAGACATGCATATCCAAAGACAGATCGTATGTTAATTGGAGCATAATCGATAGTGTCAGAAGAGAAAAACACAAGTATAATACCGTTAGAGAAATACTTACCCCTTGAACGGTCTTGTTGACTTCATTGATTAAGTGTTGTCTTGCTGCAACTTCAAAAGCTCCAGCTCCCTATGGAAAGAGACAGATGTCAATAAACCAGGCATATGCTTCTAGGTGAATACTATTAGTGGATAACTTTTTCCCTATTTGGTATAAAACTCATTTTGCCTTTACTTTACATTTCAATTCACTTGATTTCACAATTTTTTTCTGGATTTTCCATACTTTTTAGTAATCAGATGCTGAAAACAAGACAAAGCTAATCATAGCTTACCCCTTCTCGAGCAAGAAGATCCAATGACGGGGGATCAATACCCTTTTGATTTATGATAACAAAGCTGTTATCATTACCAGCACAAACCTGCATGAGAAATAGAACATGTAAATATCTGAAACAATACAGCATATGGCTAGGAGGTAGTAGTGGTTTCAAACTCACCTTCTTCTTTCATCAACGGAACCTCTTTCTTAGCAGTAACCATGGCTTCCCTCTGTTCCGCATTCGAGTAGAAAAATCCTGTATCATTTTCACTGATATATACTAAGTTAGGCTACAAAAGCACAAATACATAGGACAGGTCATCTAACTTCTAGTATTTCATACGTCTTCAACCAATCAACCAGTGATTTGAATATGTCAAACGATTAGTAGTGGTTATTGTTATCATCATGACAATGATCCGAGCCTTATCTAATGATTGATTGCTTACAATGATCAATAAGAACCATAGGTGAAGAACGAAGGTTTAATTCAATGAAATCCCCAATATAATACACTACAGAATCTTGATGAATCTAACAAATAAACAAATATCAGGCACAAGAAGTATTACCCAATATAACAGACTACAAAATCTTGATGAATCCAACAAAGATGACAAACAAATTGCAAAATCCAAGCACCAGAAGAAAGAAACCCGTTGTCTTCGATTTGGGGCAGAAGAAATTGAGTATAAACACATAGATTCTGGTAGATCAAAGAAAAACCCACAATTCAATAACAAATTTTTGCGTGTATGTGAACAGGTACATAGATATGCAAGAGATATCATTGACAATCAGAGAAAGAGATAGCAAAGACCAAGTCCGAGTCAACGTGAAGGAGGCAGCTTTTGTCGTGAGTTCAAATCGGCAACGGAGAAGAAGAACAAATCGAAGAATAAAAAAAACAAAAGAGAAAACGTTCTCTTTCAGACAAAACGACGACGAAGAAGAGAAAGACAAAACACTCAGACGTTCGCTTCTATTTTCTTTCGTCAACGTAAAAGTTAATTTAGATGATGTGTATTATTGTTATAATTTGATTTGTTAGCTTTTTATTTATTGATGTGTCAAGCTTCTGGTTCAATAGAAATTACCTTGTACTTTTATAGTATTGATAATACTTCTTTTTAATTAATTAGTATATTCAGAAATATATGTTTAACAAAACGAGCCAATATCTTTATTAATTAGTGCTCTCGACAATAAAATAAGCACGCACAAAGTCTTACAACTAAAACATCCCTAACAGCCTAATTAACACACATAAAAAGAAATCATCATAAATTCATACGACAAGAGATCAAAGAGAGATATGTCGAGTTCATATTCCACGCTCGGCGGTGAAGGTCCCAACAGTTACCGACAACATTTGAAATACTAGGTGTAGGTGTTGGTGCGAGAATTGGCATCCACGACATACCGACCTAAACTAAAAGTAAACCGAATAGTTTTGAAGATTAACTAAACCAAGGAAACTCATTCTAAGACCAGCTAAGTGGGCTTGTGAGAAGGAGCTCGACGAAGTCGTCAGACCAACTTCCAGGTGCGCCTTCAAGTCCGACCTTATCTGCGAAAAGAGAAACTTAACATATATCCAAACTAAGATTTAAGGATAGCAGACTTATCTTGTAATCTAGGTGTTTCATATACCATGTAAAGGGATCAGAAAATTAATACTAAAACCCTAGTTCTTCAATTGCTCTTGAGGCAAACTTTCCTCAAGAGATTTCAAATCCTCTTTAATTCCAGCTTTAGATCCAGTTTTCAAGAGATTTTGTTAAGTGAGTGATTTTGTTTTCTCCTCTAAACAAATTCATTGTGGGAATCCTTGATTCTACAATTGGCGCCGTCTGTGGGGACCAGACATTCTAAACAAACTTTTCTCCTAAATTCAAACTTTCTCGGGATCCATACCATTGCGAGGATGACTCTACCACCTACCAATGGAGCCATCAACCCAGCTCTCGTTTAGCAGGAGAATCCAGCTGGTGAACACCTCGAAAACCCTAATTCTCAGGGTTGAATAGCTGACGGAAGCGCCATCCCACCAGTCCGACCGACGCTGGTCTATGGCCGTTGTAACCAAAGCTCGTCACCAAACACTAGCGATGATCTTTCCGCGTCTATATTCTCAATAAATTCTCTTAGCGACAACGAGAAGCAAAATAGAAGGCAAATATGCTTATGTACTTCACCATGACAGTAAAAGCATGAAAAATACAAACGCGGCGACAAAAAATCTGGGGTTTTACAGTCGCTAAAAATATAGCGTCCGCTTAATCAACAGTGTGCGACAGTGTTCATCAGTGCGTTAGTTTTAAATGAGTCGCTAGAAATTTTGTTTGTCGTCATAATAGTATATTTTTATTGTCGTTGTCGCTAGTAGTGTCAGATAATAGGGTTAGTTCAGTCGTCATATGTTTAGAATTATTTCTATTTATGTGGGAGATTCTTGGGACTCAATTTTAGACACAAAGTTTCTATAAATTGAAGGTTTTGTGAGAGTGACTTTCCGCCCATTTTTCGGCCAAATGGCTGAACGGATTTTTTGGGTCGATAGTGCAATGGAAAGCTGGTAACGAGTTCTACAAGATGGTATACTCATGCGTCCAAAATGGAGTTGATTTGAATGAGAAATAAGAGTGTGAAGTGAGATACTTGGAGTGTATTTTTCACTTCTTTATATATAGTTTCACACTCTTCTAGTTTCAATAATGTGTAGAAAGAAGAGAGAAGGTTCCCACACTCACGTGGAATCGAACCGGGCCGGGCGCATGGTGTGGGCCATGGGCTCTTGAGAATTCTTGCCTCGACGAGTATTTTTGGACCACATTTAAGCCCATATATTTTTGGAACGACTTGGCGTGGACTCCAAGCAACTTTCGGAATACTCTAAGAATATTCTCTCTAGACTCTACCTCTTTCCATTATATATATAGCCGCACCCTCTCATTATTTCTCAAGCTCTCAAACACAAAAAATCAAAGTTCTAAAATCGCCTCTCTCTTGCTTCGTCCAAAGTAAGTTTTAAGTAGTTAGTAGTCTCGAGAGTATAACATAGATCTGTTCGCTTGAGTTCTATTACTCGTGTGCTAGAGTAATAGTTGGTGATCGGTTGTATCTTAGACTTCATAAATCGTGATTGTCCGAAAGCACTTACGGCCGATTTATTGAATTAAGGAAAAAGATATCTTATCTTGCCTCTGTGATTTATATTATTCTTTATATTATGTTTAGACTTCATAAATCGTGATTATCCGAAATCGCTCAATTTATTTTTTGCGCTCTTAATAGTCTTAATTCAATAAATCCGCTTTCTTCTTAACGCTTTAAACATATTGAGAATTTTTCAAATTTTTATTTTATTTTAGAAAACGATTTCAAAATGTTCTTACAACTGTCTCTGCTATCATCTTTTGGTGCTTACGCGGAAAGTTTACAGAAGAACGCTTTTACTTCTTTCTTTTCTATTCTCTATGCTTTCCATGAACGCTCTTAATTGAGTGAGTTTGTGAAACGTGAAACGAGTTTCTATGGTTGCTTCTTAAGCGAGTTTGAAAAAATAATTTAATTACTTGAATTATTTGATTGACTTACTAATCAGGTTTGTTTATTGTTAAATAGAATGTCTGGAAACAACACCAACAACGTTGATGGTTTATGTCTTCCAAAAGAACTTGAAAACACGAAGCTTATCGATTTTGGTATGAAAATTGTGCGCCAAAATCTGTTCAGTAATGGATCAACCCACATGGGCATACCACCATCGGCTTCCCAAAGGATTATGCCAGATAAGTTTGATGGCAAAGCTGGGTTCAAAACGTGGAAAAACAAGATGCGCTTCTACTTGGCCATCATGAACATGGAAAGATAAATCATCGAGGATCCACCAAAGCTTCCACAAGGCACCACAGATGTGTATGTGTTTGGAAGTATGGATAACTGGGCCCAAGGGGACTAATGTTGCAAAGGTCAAATTCTGAACTGTTTGGTTAATGATCTGTATGACCTCTACAACATGCACAAGACTTCAAAAGCATTGTGGTTGGTTTTGGAGAATAAGTACAAGACTAATGAGTCTAGGATGCAGAAATTCTCAACTACGAGGTTTCTAAACTTTAAGATTGTGGATTCCAAACCAATTACGGAACAAGTGGAGGCTCTTCAATGTATCTTTCAGGAGATAGAGTTGGAAGGGATGTCGATCTGCAATGTCTTTAAAACGAATTGACGAAAATATACCACCAGGCTGGTTGGATTTCAAGAATTACCTTAACTTCATATATAAGGCAATGCCTCTTGATGATCTCATCCGAAGGTTGAGGGTTGAGGACAAAAATCTTGGAACTCATTCGGTTGCTAAAAACAAGGGGCATGATGTCCATGTAGCTGAGAATAAGGCCAAGCTGAAGAGCAAGGGTAAAAGGATCTCTATTTCTCATAAGGCCTTGAAGGTGTCATCGACATCAACCTTCAAGAAGAGCAACCTTGAGAGGAAGTTAAAAGGGAAGTGTCATCACTGTGGCAAGATTGGGCACAAGGGTGAAGATTGCAAATGCAAAGCCAAAGATCTCAAGAGTCAGGAAAACTTAACTAAAGAAGACATGGTTGTGGTGGTTACTGAATGTAACATGGTGGAAGACAGTCTAGTCGAGTGGTACTACGACACTGGAGCTACCACACACATATGCTTTGATAGGACTATGTTCACTACCTACGTGAAGAACAAGTCAAATGAGCAGCTTTTCATGGGCAACACGGCGGTGTCCAAGATTGAAGGTAAGGGTAAAGTAGTTTTGAAGCTAACTTTTGATCGTGAGCTCACCTTGCAAAACGTGAAGCACATACCTGACATGCGGAAGAATCTCATCTCTGGAACAATTCTAAGCAAGCATGGTTTTTTCATTTATTTGGAGTCTGATAAGTTAGTTATTAAGAAAAATGGGATGTATCTGGGAAAGGGATTTTGTTAAGGGTGGACTGATCAAGATGTCTTTCATGACAGTCCTCCCGAAAAATGTAGCTTTTGCGTCTGTTGCTGAAATGAAAGAAAACCCTATTGCTTATTTGGTTGAGTCGTTTACTACTTGGCATGAACGTTTAGGACATGTCAATTATAAAACAATGCGAAAAATGCAAAACTTGAATTTAATTTCAAAATTCAAAACTAATTAAAAAAAATATGAAGTGTGCGTACAGGCCAAACTCACTAAGTCCCTCTCACCACGCGTTGAAAGAACAACCAAATCTTTAGGTGTAATTCACACAGACTTATGCAAACTAGAGAAGGTAAGAAATACTTTGTTACCTTCATTGATGATTGCACAAGATATTGCTATGTATATCTCCTGCATAGCAAAAATGAAGCAATGGAAAAATTTAAAGTGTTCACACTCGAAGTAGAAAACTAGCTTTAGAGAACTATAAAAGTAGTTCAAAGTGATAGAGGATGAGAATATAATGAGCCATTCAATGCACTTAGCAGAGAAAAATGCATTATACATAAGACAACCGCTCCCTATGCACCAAAATCTAATGTAGTAGCGTAACGAAAGAAGCAAACTCTGAAAGAGATGATGAATGTTTTGTTGCAGGAATCAGGGTTAGCACAGAATATGTGGGAGGAAGCATTGCTTACCACTAATTACATATGTAACAGGATACCGAATAAGGTGACGTGCAAGTCACCACATGATTTATGGAAAGGTATTGTACCTTCGTACGAAAACCTCAAAGTGTGGGGTTTCTAGCTATAGTGGCTGTACCACCTCCTAAAAAGGTCGCAATTGGGCCTAAGACCGTATACTGTATTTTCATTGGAAATTCCCATAACAATAGTGTATATCAATTTTTTGGTTCATAAATCAGATATTCCAGATATCCATGTGAATACAATTATGGAATCAAGAAATGCGTCGATTTTTGAAGACCATTTCCCCTGTAGGAAAACTCAAAACAGGACCCATGAACAACAAGATGCAGCGACCTTAAAAGCTGGCAATACCTTGAGTACTATAGTTGTGACACCCCCGAACCGTTCTATAGACATGACAGTCAAGAATGCGACTTGACAATACACACGAACAGTTAAACGAGGTTATCAAAACGAATTATTCAAGTAAAAATACAACATTAAACATCCAAAAAAAGGTGTTCAGCCAGGAGCTAACCTCCAAAGAGATTACAAGCCTTATTCAAAGTAACATATTTTACAAAAAGACAGGAAACCTACACTGTATTTTCCTAGCATCCTAGCTCCCACTAAAGTCTAACCCTCTACTGGTTACCTGCAAAACAAAACTAGCGTCATGAGTAATCTAAGATTACTCAGTGAGTCCGGGTTTTCTAACAGTTAGTAATCCCATCCCAACCCCCCATCACAAGCAATAATGCATAACAATGCAACAAAATAACATCAAAGACACACGCAGGGGAAAACAAATCAATCAATAACTAGCATGCTATAACTTTGTCTTCTCCAAGGACTTCCAGCGACTTTGATCTCCCGTAAGGCAATGCTTCCCTGATCCGTAGTCACAAATACTAAAAGAATCACATCCCTTCCTCCTGGACCGTGAATAAGGGACCTACTTCCCTTACGGTAATCGTTTACTACCTCGTCAGGCAGTACTTGCCGGTTGCGATCAACTCCAAGCCGTCGGGACAATCAAAGAACCGCGACTAACTAAAATTAAACGATATTACGAGTAAAAGAGGCTATTCGTAACATCTTATTAACAAGCTACTATCACATAAACCAATCAAGCCTAGCAAGATTAACAAACAACAATCCACCAAACAAATAATAATTAACAATTAATAACGTAATAAAAATCACGGCTCAGTATAAGTGTTATGCGAACAACATAACGGTTATACCAACAAATACTTCAACCAGATCTAAAGATCCAACCAAAAATAAATCAAGCAAAATGACAGATCTAAACAGACCTTTAGCCGTTCATGCGTTATAATGCATAACAAGCTCACCAAAATTTATGCATGAATTCTACTAACCATAAAACTATAACCTCATGCAAAAATTCTAACAAATAAAACAAATTCCTAATCGTGTGCTACTCCACACGACCGGAAAACTCACAGAGTTTGGCTGAGCAGTCTTGACACTTCTCGAAAGCTTCTTCTAGATTCCTAGCGATTCTCTAAGCAAAGTTTAGGTGGTTTGAAAATGAAGAAATTATGGTTTATTGTAAAAATCTAGGGGCTATATAAAGGGTAGAAAACATAAGGAGCAAGCTAAGGTTGGATAAAGATAAGGATGGGTTTTGGATAAGAATTGGTTTTGGATATGAACATAAGTCATGGGATGAGGATAAGTATTAAGGTGGCTGATTCTCGGCCATAAGTAAGGGCGGCTCCTCAAGCAGCTGGGTGGCTCATTCCCATCAACGAAAAATGATAGCAGCTCAAGCAGCTTATGGGCCGTTCCTCGGCCATTTCATTTTTTTCGCCGGTGGTGCATTATGTACCGCGAACTCCCCGTGTGCTGAGTGCACGCTTTCTTTCCTTACAACTTGCCCAACTCCAAATCCTAGTTCTCACTATCCTACTCACATTCCTCTAAACATAATACTATAGTCACTAGACGCGTCTGAACGCATGGCCTGATAAACTGCCGTTACCAATAGCTTGCCTGGACTGAAGTTATCTACCTAAAAACTTGACCCTATACGACCCAAAAAAATTCCCACTAATTTTCTTAGGCAGGCAAAAATAATACCTGAACTAACATGCAAGTCCTTTCATATTCTGAATGTGGGGCATTACAATAGTTGTGGAAACTGAACTGGAACATGGAGAGGAAATTAGACAGAGCAAAAGAGCTCGTAAAAGTAAATCGTTTGGTGAAGATTTTCTGATGATGGAATTTCTAGCTGAAAATCTACAAAAAACATTTGCAGAAGCTAGGTCTACACCTGATGCGCCTTATTGGAAGGAAGCAGTCAAAACCGAAATAGACTCTATCTTGCAACATTATATTTACAAGATAGCAGATCTATCACAAAGATTTAAACCTTTGGGGTATAAATGGATTTTCACGATAAAGCAAAAAACCAAATGTGATATTGAGCGGTGCAAGGCTAGGCTTGTAGTGCAAGGATTTTGGCAAAAAGCAAAAGCTTAGATTTCTTTGGTTCCTATTCACCGGTAACCAGATTATCTTTAATCAGGATGATTATAGGCATTGCAGCCTTGAGAAATCTTGAAATCCATGAAATGGATGTAAAAACTGCTTTTCTCCATGAAGATTGGAAGCGAAAATTTTCATGAAACAACTTGAAGGGTTTGTTATCCCAGGACAAGAACACAAAGTGTGTAAACTTATAAAATCATTATATGAACTCCAATAGGTTCCTAAGCAGTGACATGAGAAGTTTGACAGTATGATGATGTCTAATGATTTTAGCATTAATGAATGCGGCAAATGCATATACTACAAAACTACTCCAGCATGGTACATTTTGTTATGCTTATATGTAGACGATATGCTAATCATTGGAAGCAACAAAAACATTATAAATCAAAAGAAAAACATGCCCAAAAGAAAATTTGACATGCAAGACTTGGGTTTAGCAGATTTAATTTTGGGGATAGAAATCATCAGAACTGATGAGGCCTTGTCTCAAAACCACTCTGCTGAAAAGATAATTGATCGATTCAAGCATTACTCAAATGAGATTGCAAACCAGAGGATCCTCAACTTCACTTGGCCAGAAATTCTGGTGAACCTGTGCAACAGGTGGAGTATGCAAGGTTAATTGGCACTCTAATGTACTTAACAAACTGTATAAGACCAGATTTAGCGCACTATGTAAATGTACTTAGTCGCTACATAAGTAATCCAGGACATAAGCATTGTGGCTATAACTAAAGTTTTGGACTATCTACGTTATACCAAAGATCATGGCTTGCACAATGGTAGAGAACCCACAAATTTGGAAAGTTACAGTGATGCCAACTAGATCTCATACTCGAGGAAATCAAAATCCACAAGTGGATACGTTTTTACACTTGGAGGTGCAGCAGTGGAATGCTACTCCGTCTAGGATCATGTCTTCCAAATGGAGTTCAGATGTCTGAAACTATTATTGGAATGATGATTGATATAATTGGATATTTTCTTACTGAAATCGCTAAGCAGGTAAAAAAATCAAGACACAAAATCAAATCATCACTTAATCATAATAATATTAGCACATATCAACACTAACATATTCTGTTTGTGGATTTTTGATCAAAAGAGTCTAATCGATCAAGAAAAGGTTGGTAGCTACAAATTTCCTCTATCTTGCACATTTTGAGGCGAATCATCGAGGACAACAAGTGTTTCACGATTGAGGTCTTCGGCAAAATTAGCCACACAGAGGGAGAGTTCCCGTTAGACCCAGAGTATTTGACGCTGTCATTTAAGGTCACAGTTGGGGGTCTATAGCTTCACAATTTGGGCAAGATGTGATGGAGAAAACATATGATACTACAGTTATTGGTTTGTGTAGTTACCAAAAAAATTGTAGCTATTTATCATTTTTTGTCGCAAATTTACATTTGCTACAAATTTGTTTTGAAAAATATTTACGCATGTAGGGTGGTTGTAAGTAAGAGGATAATAGCAAATAAGAGGATAATAGCAATTCTTAACAAATTTGCTACAAATTAAACAGTGTCAATTTGCTTCAATTTTGTTTCATTATCATAGCAGTTAGTTACAAATTCTCACAATAATACATGTTCCAAATAGTTACAAGTAACTACATTTAACCTGTAACTCATATAGCTACAAAAATGCAACAAATAGATACAATTTGCTACTAGTTCTCTATGTAACAAATTTATGATTATGGTTGAATTATATTTATACAAATTATTTATATTTTTAGTAATAATTTTCAAATTATGAATAATGTTTTACTTTGGGAATAAAATAATATTAAAATAAAAATACTATATTTATTATTATGAAACCATCATTTAAAAAAAAAAACTGTATTACAAAATAAAATTTAAAACATAATTAAAAATAAGTAGATGAACACACTATCCTTCCTCTTTGATAATGATACTCACTATCACTCCAACCCCCAAAGAATATTACAAACGCGAGTTTAATAAACTAAGTCCAGGTACATCCACTATAGGAAACTGTAATCTCTTTAGAATAATCAAACCAATTTTCATACATCTAATCCTCGCCAATAGAGAAGCTCAACCAATTATCCACCTTGAAGCAAGATTTGAATCATCCTCGTGAGTTCCCTCTTAGAACCATCAATGTCTTAGAGAATATGTTAGCCAAACTCAATTTATGTGTGGCCAAACATTATTCCTGAGCTACCAACAAATCAATTGTTCATACCTGAGTTGTAAACTAGCAGCAACACAATTTTGTGATATGCCCAACTTCCATTGACTCTCTTGATTCCTTCATAGCCTCTGTACTTGTTCATCGTCTAGTAAATCAACATAACCCTAGATAGAGAGGGAGATCAATTATGAGAGCCCAGAAAGAACTTATTTGACACTTTCTGATCCCTAGAAAAGGGTAACGAAGCGGAAAGTGAAAGGAGTGACGAACAAGAGGCAAGACTTACCTTTACCGATGTTTGCTGCGGCCATATGACGTGATGGACAACGACAATATACTGATGTAGTATTTTTCTATCAATTAAATTATCGAACCTCAGTTTGCAATGATCAACACACCAGGAATTGATGTTCATATATTTTACCCTGTTTTCCCTTAGTATATTCACATCTTCTGCATCTTTTGCTTTCCATTTTGACCATTATTACATAGCTTTAGGACTAATCATGCATTAGAGTTTAGTTGCATTGCATTTGCATCTTTTCATGCATAAACAGGTGATTTTGGAGCCTAAGGAGCATGGAAGCAATGCTGAGGAGAAGTGAAGCAATCAAGAGGAGAAAGCAAGAGAGTTAAGGCTGAAAAACCAAAGTCCAGAGTCCCACTCGACTGCCCACTCGACCAGACACTCAACCGTGTGCGGAGAGGGACTCAACCAAGTGGAAAGAGCAGAAGAAAAGCCAACTCGACCGGTCACTCGACCGAGCACCAGGTCGAGTTGGCCGAGCTGCCTAGCTATTTTGTCTTTTAGCATTTTTAGGGCTTCCACTACTTTTCCTATAAAAAGACCTTTTACCCTTCAGCCGCCAGGAGACCAGCTTTTTAGATATTCTCAAACCTAGTTTTTACCTTTTAGGGAATTATTCTTTTTGCACTTTTATTTTATTAGATCTTGTACCTTTTTTTGAAGGAGAAAACATAAGATTCTTGGATTTTGTTGGTTCAATAACTTTCAAGATATTAAGAATTCGTGTTTGATTCCTTCTTCAATATTGTAGATCTTTGCTTTATCTTTCATTTGATGCAAGTTTCAGTATTTTTTGGGTTTATGAATTTGATGTTCATCATGTGTTCTTGTGAGTAGTTGCTTAGGATCTTGAGGATGGGTTAGGCTGGATTATGTTTGAGGTTTGTTTGATTTGGTCAAGCTTGATTGTTGTAGATCTCTTCTAGTTTAGATGTTCTTAATGCTGATCCTATAACTGAGAGGGTAGGATTTGATCTCAAGCATCTTAGCTTCATACCAATGTTTAAGGAGCATAGATAAGGCTAGATCTAGAGTTTACCATTAGGCTTGCTAAGAGATTAGAGGTCTTGTTTGGTATTTGACATATTGCTTAATGCCTGCTTGTGTAGATTCTTTACTGTGTGAGAACAAGTCTAGAGATGCATGAGTTTGATTGTTTCTTGCCATGAGAGTGGATTAAACATGTCTTAGAAAATATTGTCTAGAGATTAGCTCAAGTTGTTTGAGATTTGTTGACCAAGTTAGATGACCTCAATCATTAGTCCAGCACTCCAGCCCATGAATCCCTCCTCAAGGCCTTCCTTGTTTATTGATTTCTTAGTCTTAATCATGCTGCTTGCTTGTTGTTTGATTTGTTTTTATCTTGCTCTGTTTTTCTTATGTTGCTCTGTTTTCTCGCATTTGTCCAGCTCAACCCTGCAATCGATCTACACTCAATCGAGTGCTTGCTCGTGTTTATCCCCAAAACTTTTGTTTATGCTTTGTAGTTGTTCTGTCTTACTTCCTATTTCATTCTAGTTGCATTTCTGTTGCATTCACTTAGTGTCCTGTTCAATACTTGCATTAATATAGTTTCTAATTGTCATAATCATTCTGTTCCATTTACATTTAGCATCTAGTTCTAGTAGCTTTTACATTCTGCACTTTACATTTCATCATAGGATTGTTAGTGACAAACATCCTTTATGCTTGGCTTAACTTAGACATATATGCACATCCTGATTGCTTACAAACTCTCTGATTGGATTGACACCTCTTGTACTACAATTGCATAAGGGGAATTGAAACACCCTGCCATCCATTCATTCATATCTCATCATTCCATCCATTTCATCACCATCCACCAAATATATGTCTTTCAATTTGGCGCTGTTGCCCATTTGAGCGTGTTTTTGTGACAATTAGGATTAATAGAAGTCTAAGATTAAGTTCGTTTATCCACTTGTTCACTACTGATCTCGTTTCTTCTACTGCTTGTTTGTCTTGAGTTTCAGGTACCAGCTCGACCATCAACTCGACCACCAATCGACCGAGTGTGTGATCGAGCACCTGATCGAGTCAGAAGCCGGATACAAATAGACATCAGTTCCCAGTCGACTCGACCACCCACTCGAGCCTGTGCTCGACTGAGTGCCTATTCGAGCCAGTCATCATGTTTCACAACAGTATGTTCCATTCTGTACCATGGCAACATCAACCAGGATTCCATGCTCAATTGTGTCACCCCCCAGAGTTTCAGACATACCAAGGCCAAGAACCTGACTTAAAAGCTATGATGCAACAAATGTTGCTTGGGCAAGCCAATAAGCAGATTGAGGAAGCAAGGCAGTTTGCTGAGCTGACGCAAAAGTTGAATTCTTATTCTAATGACCTGAGTAACAAGCTTGAGAGTCTGACCTTTAAGGTCAAGTACATGGAGAGCTCCATTGCTTCTTCTTCAGCTCCTAAGCCAAACCAACTTTTTGAAGAAGCTATTCCAAACCCCAAGGAGTTTACAGCTAAAACACTTAATCTCTATGAAGATGCTGTCACTGAGGACAGTGAGGTTCAAGGTGGGGAGGATTGGTCATTTATTGAAGTCCAGGGTGAAGCTTGTGCACAGTAGACTGAATCCGTCAAAGCACTCGACCAAATGCTCGAGCATGCACTCGACCGAGTGCCAGATCGAGTGCCTGATTGAGTTGAAGACACTGAAGCTGTTAAGCCTGCTAGATACATTCCTCCTGCTTACAAACCGCCTCTACCATTCCCAGGACGTTTCAAGGCACAAAAGCTAAATGAACTCAGGGACATTATTGAGAAAAGGGAAGAGTTGGCTTTGCAACAAGAGAAGGAGATAGCTTTACAACAAGAGGAAGTTATTGAGAAGGAAGAAGTGATGGCTTTGAAGGAAGAGGTTGTGATTGCAAAGAAGGAAGAGGAGAGAGGACTAACTTTGGAATAATATGCCCCATATCCTCTATACAAAGGCATGTTACTTGACATATCCAAGCAAAAGGCTCAGAATCAAGGCAAGAGAGATCAAGAGGAGATTGGGACAGCTATTGTTCCAACAAAACTTGAAGATCCAGGTCCATTCAATCTACCTTGCTCCATCAATTACCTTCACTTCAAAAAATGCTTGTGTGATCTTGGAGCATCTGTTAGTGTCATGCCCTACTCTATAGCAGAAAAGCTTGGACACACTGAATTCTAGCCAAGCACTCTCCACATAAGTCTAGCTGATGGTTCAAATAAGGACGTGGTTGGCAAATTGGATAGCCTCCTAGTCAAGATAGGCAAGGCAAGAATTCCCACTGATTTCATCATAAGAAAGATGGATAAAGAGTTAGAAGATCCAATCTTGCTTGGGAGACCATTCCTTGCCACAGCAGGAGCAGTCATTGATGTTAAGGAATGGCTGATAAGGTTGAACATAGCTGAAGGTTTGACCATGAACTTTGATATCACAAATCCACCTAACCAACCAACCATTGGAGGTCAACCATTTTAGATTGAAGATAAAGCTGATTTTGGGGTTTTGAGAGAAGAAGAGACTCCAAAAGCTAAGGTCTCATCCATGAGGAATCATTTCAACATCTCAAAGGTTCAGTTCAAGTGTTAGCTGGTTGGGTGAAGGATCTTCAAGTTCATCTCAACAAAAGGTCTTTGAAGAAGGCAAGACCAAAACTCAAGTTTAAGAAGAAACATGGTTCAAGTGTCAAGGAAGTAGTGATCAAGAAGGAACACCAAGGTTATCAAGTAGAACCAGGGGAGATTTCATCACCTCCTTGGTCTCCAAATCAAGCTTGAAGAGCTATAAAAAGTCAAGCTTAGTGACTCTAAACAAGCTCACTAGGGAGGAAGTCCCTAAGGTATCATTGTAAATATGCTTTATTTTCCTTGTAGTTTTGATATTTTTGTTTTATGTTTCTGTTGGGCAGGCTTTTTGATGAGAGTGTAGATGGGTTTGGAGAGAATTGGACTTGGAAAAATGGACTCGCAAGCCAACTCGACCCCCCCACTCGAGCACGTACTCGACCGAGTCACGGTCGATCGCCATCGTCGAGCTGCCCCAATCTCCATCTCCAAGTCACCAAGCAGCCCCCAACTACACTTTTGACAGCATGCAAGAGGATGTGGACAGTTTCTTCCACAATCCTTGAGGTACCACTATCACCTTTCCTTGTAAATATCATTGCATTTCATATTGTGTTTTGTTTTTAGTCTTAAATCCTCTTACAAATTTCTCTTACACAATGGACTGTGTAATTTAAGTTTGGGGAGGATTTGAGATAGTATTTGATGTTGTGTTTTGTTTTCTTATTTTACAATTAATCATGATAGTATTTGCATATCATTTAAAGCATAGAAAAAAACAAAAAAAAAAAAATTGAAAATTTTTTGCAAAAATCTTTATAAAAAAAGAGTGTTCATGTAGTTTGCATTGCATTTTAGGATCTTGTTTAGCATGTTTCATATAGGACTGTTTCATAATTTTTCATTAGGGATCTATGATGAGTTTAGCCTTGTTAGCTTGCTAGATTCACTAAACTAGGACCAATGCCCAAGTTAATAGTACTTTGATGCTAGTTGAGTAGCTAGAAGCATAAGATTGAACCATGTCTTGAATTCCTGCATTGCATTTGGTCTAAATTGAAGCATGTTGAGATTTGATGCCATTTCCTATTTATAAGAACCTAATATTGACTTTTAATTATCATCTTGTGCATTGCTTTAAACTCATGGATACCATATACCTATTTGGATCATCTTTCTCCTTTTTACCACTCTTGTTGATCCAAGTAGTTGATTTCCTCATTAAAAATCAGTTTCCCCACCCTTAACCAACCCTTCTTTCAAGCCATGTTAATTCTTGTGTGTGTGAGGCCTTTTTGGGGTTGAGCTTGGTAGAAAGTGTTAGGTTTGAGCTGACAAGAGTAAAGCCTTGTGTAGTTCTACTTTGCAATTTTCAAACAAGATAGGACTAGGTGGTTTAATTGTTGGGTTTGGGACTTGGTTGTTTTGAAAAAAAAAAAAAAGAAAAGAGGAAAAAGAGAAAGAAAAAGGGTAAGTCTTTAAGAGGAGATTGTGTTTAAGCAAAGTCTAGTGAAATGATGGGAAGTTAAAAAATTGTTGAAGATGGTTCTAGTTAAAGAAAAGAAAAGAAAGAAAAGAGAAGTCTAACAAAATGCTTGTATGTCTTAAGAATAAGAAGAAAAGAGAACCATAGCATATAAGAAAGAATCCCCCATCCCACTAGAAAGATCAAATAAGAAACCTCTCCTAAGACTTGAAAACCAAAAGAGAAAAGGGTGAAAGAGAAAAGAAGAAGTTAAAGGGTAGCACTAGGATCATTTGGGATTAGAGTGATAGGATAAACACTTTGGGTGCCTTTGGGTAGACAAGGTTTTGTTCTTGTATGTGTCTAAGTGTTCTTACCTTTAGCATTCTTTTAAAGCTCAATCCATTTTTATGAGAGAACCTTGATATTGATAAGCCCCACTCTAAAATGAGACCATCATTGTCTCAAAAACCTTTATCTCCAAGCCAAATGAGTTTAAGCATTGCATAAGATTGATTCATGTTCTTGTTTAATGAATGTTAAAGGAATTGGTTGATTTGAATGCATGTGGATATCTAAGGCTCAAATCAGTAAAGGTTGTGAAGGGCTTGTCTAAAATCTTTAAGTACAGCTCATTCAACTTGCATCATAGTACTAGTAACTTGGACATTAATTCTAACTGGTCTATTAGCAAACTTTAGGAGCTGAGATCCCACTTTCAAACCTCACCTACCTTTTTATGTCTTGTTTATTTGCTTGAGGGCAAGCAAAGACTAAGTTTGGGGGTGTTGATGTTCATATATTTTACTTTGTTTTCCCTTAGTATATTCACATCTTTTGCATCTTTTGCTTTCCATTTTGACCATTATTGCATAGCTTTAGGACTAATCATGCATTAGAGTTTAGTTGCATTGCATTTGCATCTTTTCATGCATAAACAGGTGATTTTGGAGCCTAAGGAGCATGGAAGCAATGCTGAGGAGAAGTGAAGCAATAAAGAGGAGAAAGCAAGAGAGTTAAGGCTGAAGAACCAAAGTCCAGAGTCCCACTCGACTGCCCACTCGACCAGACACTCGACCGTGTGCGGAGAGGGACTCAACCAAGTGGAAGGAGCAGAAGAAAAGCCAACTCGACCGGTCACTCGACCGAGCACCAGGTCGAGTTGGCCGAGCCGCCTAGCTATTTTGTCTTTTAGCATTTTTAGGGCTTCCACTACTTTTTCTGTAAAAGGACCTTGTACACTTCAGCCACCAGGAGGCCAGCTTTTTAGATATTCTCAAACCTAGTTTTTACATTTTAGGGAATTATTCCTTTTGCACTTTTATTTTATTAGATCTTGTACCTTATTTTGAAGGATAAAACATAAGATTCTTGGATTTTGTTGGTTCCATAACTTTCAAGATATTAAAAATTCGTGTTTGATTCCTTCTTCAATATTGTAGATATTTGCTTTATCTTTCATTTGATGCAAGTTTCAGTATTTTTTGGGTTTATGACTTTGATGTTCATCATGTGTTCTTGTGAGTAGTTGCTTAGGATCTTGAGGATGGGTTAGGCTGGATTATGTTTGAGGTTTGTTTGATTTGGTCAAGCTTGATTGTTGTAGATCTCTTCTAGTCTAGATGTTCTTAATGCTGATCCTATAACTGAGAGGGTAGGATTTGATCTCAAGCATCTTAGCATCATACCAATGTTTAAGGAGCATAGATAAGGCTAGATCTAGAGTTTACCATTAGGCTTGCTAAGAGATTAGAGGTCTTGTTTGGTATTTGACATATTGCTTAATGCCTGCTTGTGTAGATTCTTTACTGTGTGAGAATAGGTCTAGAGATGCATGAGTTTGATTGTTTCTTGCCATGAGAGTGGATTAAACATGTCTTAGTAAATATTGTCTAGAGTTTAGCTCATGTTGTTTGAGATTTGTTGACCAATTTAGATGACCTCAATCATTAGTCCAGCCCATGAATCCCTCCTCAAGGCCTTCCTTTTTATTGATTTCTTAGTCTTAATCCTGCTGCTTGCTTGTTGTTTGATTTGTTTTTATATTGCTCTGTTTTTTTTGTGTTGCTCTGTTTTCTCGCATTTGTCCAGCTCGACCCTGCACTCGATCGAGTGCTTGCTCGAGTTCATCCCCAGAACTTTTGTTTATGCTTTGTAGTTGTTCTGTCTTACTTCCTGTTTCATTCGAGTTGCATTTCTGTTGCATTCACTTAGTGTCCTGTTCAATACTTGCATTAATATAGTTTCTAATTGTCATAATCATTCTGTTCCATTTACATTTAGCATCTAGTTCTAGTAGCTTTTACATTCTGTAATTTACATTTCATCATAGGATTGTTAGTGACAAACATCCTTTATGCTTGGCTTAACTTAGACATATATGCACATCTTGATTCCATATCTTGACTCATGATGAGGAGCATCAAAGCTTCCTATTGTTTATGTGTTCTCTTGAGGTTGAGTCGGATTTGTTACCAGTACTTGAGGATTTGTAGCTTTAGTAATGCTTGTTTGATTGTCCACAGACAAAACCTTGAGTGAGTCAAGATATGGAATTCACTAATATATCTAGCCCAAAGTTCTAATAAATCTACTCACTTATCATCATGATCACACAAAAAAAAAAAAGAGATTATAGATTAAGAGATTTGAAGAAAAAATTGCTATTAAAAACTAAGAAGTACTCAATCATTCAACAAACCAAAAATAAACAAGCTTAAGAACCCTAAAAAGTTGCTAAACAAAAGATAAGATAAAGATTAGATAAATATAAGATCAATATCCCCTTAATAGGGTTAATGTATTTATAGCAAAATAAAAGGGTGCCGGGTCAACCCAGTTCAAACCGGGTCAAACCCGGATAAAAACTAAAACAAGTGTGCATTCTCGCGGCCCCACGTGGGCAGGGTTTGGCCGATTGAGATGGCCGATTGAGCGAACCGGACACACGTTGGCCGATGGTGGGGGCCGCTGGTCTTGGCGCCTTCATCTGATCTTAACGTCGAGGAGTCCACGCGGGCAGGGTTTGCCCGCTGGTGGTGGCGATCTTACTCTGGCTGTATATACGCTCACTAAAACAGGTATAACTCCTTACACACATCCGAGTGTCCTGCAATCACCTCCATTGCAAGGCTTATTCAATTTCCAATAACATTGGTGAAGAACTCTAGAGCTAAATCCCAAGGAAAGGTCTTCATACGAGTCGATCTTTGAGGAACTGCAGACTTGTTCCGAATCATCAATCATCTTGTGTCATCCAAATGTGTGTTTTCCATTATATTGCTAATTCTTGACTTATTTAACTCCAAAGTACACTTTCCTTATACATCTCTACTACAACATCTAAGATACCAAACTTGATGCAAAATGCAATTTAAACAACCTAAATGCTCATGAATATGCACAAAACAATGAATAAACAAGGCTTAAAACTCAACAAAAACACAAGATATCAGATACCACAATCCTCTGTTTGCTTCCAATTCCATGAATTCTCGTCCGACAAAGGATCGTCGTGATGCGAGAAAGAAAGAGAGATACACGGGCTCGCTCTTCGTTTAGATAATTAGGTCAATGAGTTTTTTTTATTTTTTCAAAGTGTTGAGGTGAATATTTAACAAATTTTATATTTAGAAGCAAAGTTATCGTCATCACGAGAAATGATGTTAACTTTTAACATCGTTTTTAAAGATCGATGTTAACTCAATATTTAACATCGCTTTTATTTGTAAGAATAATTAATAATTTGTAAGAATAATTAATAATTATATGGCGATCGTGGGCGGCCATCACGGCGATCATCTTCATCCCTACCCAAATACCCTTTCTCCGATCCGTTTTGTGATCAGGAGTTTGATTCCGACCGATTATCCCTTTCACTTCGACTTGGGGATTCGATTCGGCGGTTTTTTTCTATCAATTAAAGATGATAGTTATCTTTATCCCTGTTTCGCGGGAGATAACCGTCAACCGAAACCGCCATGGTTGTTCTATAAATCCTCAATTTTCCCTCGTCATTTCTCAATGATTCTCACTTCTCTCATTTTCCCTCGCAACTCCAAGCCAAAGATGAGTGATTACATTTGCAAATCCGTGCAAGAACTTGATTCGGGCATAGATGATGCTCCAGTTACGCTTCCACCAGAGTTCCTCTCCCGTGCAATCTCTGTCAACTGGCATACCCTGGTTGTTACTCCGGTCCATCCACGCAAACAGAATCTGCGTGCGCTCATCAGACATATGCCACGAGTCTGGGTATTTGCTGATGAATGTGTGGGACGCATCCTTGACAGAGGGAGAGTTTAATTCCGTTTTCAATCCGAAGACTCCTTGAACCTGGTTTTACGAAGAGGCCCGTGGTCTTTCAATGACTGGGTGATTACCACACACCGTTGGTACCCTAACATAAGCAAGACCAACATGAAGATCATACCCTTTCGGGTCCAAATCCAAGGTATCCCAACCCTTTGTTTAACAAATGCTATGGCTAGGTGGGTAGGGAATAATATTTGGATATGTCTCTGAGGTAGATTATGATGAAAACCAAACCCAAGTAGGGGCTGTTCGTGTTAGAATAGATTGGAATATAGATGATCCTCTGCACTTCCAACAAAACATACAGTTTATTGCTGATGAGAATTGTATTGTCAAGTTTCGTTATGAACTCGTAAGAAACTTCTGTACCAAATGTGGTTCCCTAAAACCTGATGCAAAGGAGTGTTCTCTCGGTTTTGATGATAGTGACGGAGACAATCACAATGATGGTGACAAAAACATGTCTGAAGCAACCACTCTCCCATCCATAGACCCGGCAAGTCTCATACATGGTCTCAAAATGACACCACCAGCACCTGCTCCAGGCCAAGGATATGTCTCACAAACGGTGATAACCCGAACACTACCAAGTGTCTTTGTAGACACTGATCTAACCACTGAACGCATACGCTATCTTAATGCTAAGTATGCAGGGAATGTTACAGATCACTATGTCTCGAAGAGCCTCCTTGACGATAGTTCTGATGATGCACAGACCGACTTTGTTTTCATGAAACGCAAGAGGGTGCATTTTGAGACTCAATTCAACAAAGCAGAGTCTGCAGAGGAGTTGATAGTCCTGAATAAACTTTGAAACAAGAGTCACCGTACAGATTTGGTGGGTTCATGCTCTCTTAACAAGAGATTCGACGGAGGCGCGGGGGGCCCAGTACCCCAAGACATTACAATATGAAGATGCTTTCATGGAACTGCCACTACAGGAAATAAGGGTATTAATTGCAATATATTATAGCGTTTTTTATGTCTATGCTATACTTGACTTTCGAAAAAGTTTACATAGCGTTTCTAAAATATTAAACGCTATGGTAGGATAACCGCTAAAATATTGTGTAATGGCGCGTAGTTTTTGGTTCTTTCAATAGCATAGATTAAAATTAAACGTTATTGTATGGTAACCGGGAAAGTGAAAATTTTACTGCCTCCAAAATTGTACTAATTAATTAATATCACAGAAAAATAAAATAAAAAAGAAGAGAAATAGATTAGGTTTTAGTGGTTACTCGTGAAAAACTTCCATCTATGCTCTATTCTCTCTCTCAAACTCGATCCGGAACCCGTTCTGAAACTCGATCCAAATTTGTTTGTCTCATCTTTCACTCTCGATCCTCTCTCAATAGCAATCCCTCTCAGTAGCAACTCGCAATCTCTTGTGAAGTCGTCAATGGTGGCTTTCGTTTTTCTCAATCATGTATGTTTTGCAAATTAGTAGCTCCATCTCTCTGCGTAGGTTTCAGATCCAATTTTGTTCTGAGTTTTGGACTTGATTATTGCTTATGACGTTATCAGACTTGCTATTGTAAGAACTATTGTTGATTAGAAATGATGACATGCCTTTTAGATATATTCTCCGTGGAATTGTTGTTAAATGATAAATTTCTATTGATTTGAAAGTGACTTGTATCTTTTTTTGCTCATGTTTCTTTCTTTGAATATCTGACTTTGGTTTCTCATTGTGAAACAGGGTGATACTATCCAAAATTTGGCATACTAAATTATTCTGAGTTACTATCCAAAATTTGGCATACTAAATTTGTTGAGGTAATGTGATGACAATGGCTATGATATCTGTTTTAGTTTCTATAACTTTTGAAAGCTTCTGCCTGCTAACTCTTGGAATTGAGAACTCCAATTCTAAATTAGATTAAGCTTTTGTGATTGTTAGCTGCAGGATAAGTAGTCGAATATACACTGTGAGATCATAACTTCAGGTTATACCTTCCAATCTCTGGTTTTTCGAACAATTTATGTCTCTGTTATACCATTGACTCATTAGGCTTATGTGGTTGTTTCAGATTATAATCCTTGTTGCTTTTAGTTTCCTTGCTTTATATGACTGGATGTTTCGTCTAGACGATGTATGTTGTTGGAAATGTACGTCGAACAAGGGTTACATAAACCTTTTGTCTCATTTGTTATGAAATGAGAAAAATAAAAGCTTCTTGACACACACCTGAAACCTGCACGTTTTTGCTTTCCATAGGCAGTCGAAGTTTATGGTCTAGGTCTAGAAACAAGGAAAATGCTACATCATTTGCCAACCTTCGTGAGTGTCTCTTAGAGGTTTCAGAATTTTAAGCTTTATGAAACATCATTTGCACAAATCATTACAATTGTATTGACTGTCTTCTTTTCCATTGTGTCTTTCAGTCTTTGTGCAGGTTCAAGGACCAATATTGAGCGGAAGAACTTGTGGCTGTACTTTAGTATTTTAAGCTTTACATTATGGATTCACTTGACTACTCGCTTCATATATTTTGTTTATTTTAGTATGTTAAGCTATAAATACTTGATTCTGTGACTACTCCTATCTGATATGTTTCGATAATGTATTTTTCTAATGGTTTTAATTTCATAAGGTATTTTCTCTTTTTAATGTGTCATTGCTAAATAACAAAGAAATAAAACAACAAATTTATGACGTAAAAAACTACAAATATAATATTAAAAATACTCAATACATAATTATAAGTTATAACTACAAATAAAACTTATTTTGTTCATAATTATACTCCTACAGTCATTTGTTAATTAAACATAATCAAATAATAATTTGTTAATTATACATAATCACGGAATCATATATGTTAATTTATTATCTTTTTGCATTTTATTTTGTTAATTGATAAATAGTTAAATCCTATAACATAAACCATAAATCATATACCCTAAACCATAAATCTAAACACTTTAGACTTTAATTCTTAAACATTTTTATTATTTATCAATTAACATAATAAAATTCAAAAAAAATATTCTCATACAGATATTCTTAAATATACATAAATTCATAATATAAGTGTTCTTACTCTATTAACAATCAATATATAATAATTTTTATATTATGAATATTTAATATGAAATATATAACTCACACTTGTAAAAACCTTTTTAATGTTTCTCAATAAGTTTTAATTATTTTTACATTTTATTTTGTTAATTGAGATTAGTGAAATGTGTTTCAAGATTGAACCCTAAACCCTAAATCTTATACCCTAAAGGGTTTAGGGTATAGGGTTTAGGGTTCAATCTTGAAACATGTTTCATTATTTAGAAATTCACAAAATAAAATGTAAAAATGTTATTGTAATAATAATAACATATAGTAGAAATAAATATAAAATTACATATTATGAGTTATAATACTTAACTACATAAAAAAAAACTATAAACTAAAATAACCATTTTGCAAATGAAGTTGATGACAAGTGTTATATGGCAAAAAAAAAAAGTGATTAGAAAAGAGTTTTAGAACATATATTTTATTTTCATTAATTTAAAACATATTGGAAAATTAACCTACTAATTAAAATTGAAAGAAAAAATAGCAAAAAATGCTAAAATCTAAAATGCGAATAAAAATTGTCATTGGCTAACTCATTAAGAGAAGGATCCCACTGCGTTTAATATAGACCGTTGATTGCAGTGAATCCAATGGACAGAAACTTTAATCCCTATTTAGTATTTGATTGGCTAAGCCGTTAAAGTAAGGATCACATCATGTGTAATATGAACCGTTGATTAAAATAAATCTAACGGACACTAATCCTTTTTTTTTTTTTTCACTCACTTTCCTCTTTAGTCTTTTATCTTCTTCTTCAATCGATTATCCAATTGAATCGACTATCAAATTCTTTTCGAGTTAGGAATCACAGCTTGAACCCTACGAGATCTTTGTTTCGAGTAAGCGTTTTTTTTTACCTTCGCTTGTCTGCTCTTCTGTAATTTTGGATTCATTTTTTTGTTTCTACCAGATTCGGTGAGTCTTGGTTTCGAAATCCGAGATCTGTTTTCAATTTGTATTCATTGGTTGAATAACATCTATAATATGTTTCCTCTTGTTTTTAACGATCTAATGCATTCTTTTACTGGGCTTATCTGTTGTAGAGCTGATCTAGTCGCAGGAGGAAGAACAAGAGGTTATTGAGTCGGCTCCTGCTATCCAAATCGGAGAAGAGAAGAAAGAGTTCTTAGCTTGAGAGATTGTGTGCTAAGAACTTATTGATATCATAAAAGTGGAGCATCGTGGTGAATACTTGAAGAGAGAAGAAAAGGAAGATTATGAAGCGAAGAGAGAGGCCCGTGGTGTTTGCAGAGAAAGAAGTGTACTCTTGGAGATTCTTGCAAATAAAGAATGATTTTTGCAGCTTCGTGATGGGAAGAACACGACACCATTTTTTTTCTTTTCCACAATGTATTTTATTTACTTTGTAATAGATTTTTTTTCTATCACTGTTTTATACAAATGATAATAAAATATGTTATTTTTATTTCAGTATACATATTTTATATATCAATTTACCCCCAAAATGATTAAATAACTAAATATATATAATTAAATACACAAATACAATATAATTCCACAAATACTGTATAAATACATAAAGAGAAATACCCTCAAATAGCACACATCTAAGTTTTTATTCCAAGATTAGCACACATTCTTATATATTCCAAAAGTAGCATTATTGAATGAGATTGATTAGACAATAATAAAATTAATTATAATTTTTCTGAAAATTGCTATGGTTCTCACGAGTCACGAGCTCCTCCTCGTCTGTGAAAGAACAACATCAACAACTGCAACAATTACATGTGGTTCGAGAAGCTTCGATCTCTCTGACGAGTTCTATCGTCCGATCCATTTGAACAGCTCGATGTAGCTCACCAGTCACATCCATCGCTCTCTCGAACGTGTCTCTGCTCCTGAATCGGAGTCGTCGGATCTCCATGAACTTCTCGCCAATCACATCTTGACACTTCTCTCTCTTATGCGTTTCAGAACCTTTCTCTCGCCTATGGTAAAAAGGTCCATCACAAAAAATTGATTGGCCATAATCAATTCATCTCACAAGACGAAGCATCTCAACATTAGGTAACTATCTCTTACATGGATTTCACAATGCATTTTGAATTGTTTGTGAGGAGGATTTCTACACTGGTTTTGGCATTGATGTTTAGTCAACTCCTCAAGAAGAGAAAGTAGAAGTTTTAGATGTCTCTGAAATGGTTAAAGAGTGGTAAGCAGTCAACAAAGTTCACCAATAATCATTGCACACCAAGTGCTCGACATAATGCTTCTTAAAGGCCACCATTTACATCAGCAGATGATGGAAGAAAAACTGTCCAAATCATGGAAGTTCAAGATCAATAACATGTCACAACCACAAGGTTTAGTATATGAGGCGTTATGTGTTCAAGAGATAAATAGCTGATGTCACAGAGATTGGAGATATACACACCACAATTGAGTAAACAAAATATCAAGCATGGTGAGGTTGATGATGCGATGTTTTATAATCATATCCTTCTATGTCTTTTTTTTTTTTAATTGTTCCAAACTTTTTAACGTATCTATTAGTGATTATGTTTGTAGGAAATTCATTGATCAATTGGAAGTGACATCTCAGTTTCTTAGTTTTATGAAAGCCATCCTAAATTTTAAAGGATTCTTCCTAAACCTCACTCAATCTTTCCTAAATTTTTCTTTTTTTTTGCATATGGTTTACCTAAAGTATATTTATTGTTATATATTTTACATGAATGAAAGGTTTGCCTTATTGGTTACACTCTCTTGGATAGTTCATAGAAGGATTATGGTTTTCATGGCAAATGCCTAAAAGTTTTTTATTTTATGAAAGTCATCCTAAATTTTAAAGGATCCTTCCTAAATATCATTCGATCCTTTCTGAATTTACAAGAGTCCTAAAACATTTTTTTATGAATGTCATCATGAGATCTCAAGATACCTTTCCTGAATCTAAAGAAACTACCATTTGCTTCCTTTAACATCAAGCTCAAATTATTTTACAAAATACACCATCTAATATATATGTAACATAAAAATCCTAATTTGAAAACAAAGAATCAACCCCTAAACATCTCAATCTCCTTAAGTATGAGCTCCTTGTAGATATAAAACACCATTGCCCTACAAAAATGAATGACACAAGCTGTTAAAAAACGATTCAGGGAGGTTGTCACAAATTATATAGACTTCTTCCTAATTTCATATTGCTAACAATTATTCAAACAAACCACATATGTTCATATAATTTCTACAAGCACTAGTAGAAGGGTATTATGAACGTTTAAATTTCATACACCAAGCATGGCTCCTATAGTCATTCAACAATTAATATTAGTTTGCATCTATTCTCAAGTTTCTCTAAATCATCATGAATAGAAAATGACAATTTAGGGAGGCAATTCAAAAATTTATGAAGTTCTTCCTGAATTTTCAAATCAACATGTAACTCCACCAGTTAAGTCAAATAAGAAAGACACAACCATTCATCCTAAGTTTCTCTAAATTAGCATGAAATCAACCTAAGAACAGGCTCATTTATGACTCTAGCCAAGGTTAATACAACACAAAAACACTTAACCAAGTCATCAAACCAATCTACTGAAAATCTGAAACTTTTCAAAATAAGAAAGAGAAATTAATCATAGCATATATCTCAATCGTACAAAGTAATGAAACCTAAGAATTGAATGAACATCCAAAATCGAGAATCTAGAATCAAAAATCCAAGATCGAGTATCCCAAATCCAGAACCGAATCCAAAATCCAGAATTGAGAAATCGAACAACCAAAACGGAGAATCCAAAATCACTAACAATTATAAGCTTCACATCGAAAATAAAAAATCAAGCTTACCTTGATTTCAAAATCTGAGAATCTGAGATTGAAGAAGCATTGCAGCGAGAGAGAAATGTGTGTCTTAGGTTTTGAGTAGAAAGAGTCGATTTCTGATTTTGTTAATTTTATAAATATTTTCTTGTTTTAATTAATTTCCCCAAATTAATTGTATATCTCTTTTATATTAAAATTGTGCTAAATATGGAACATATTAGAGGATGTGCTAGTTTTGGAAGATAAACTTAAATTAGTGCTATTTTTGAGAAGCAGTATAAATACATAATTATTATATAATACATAACTTACATATAGTAATAGCAAATAATAATTGCTACTGTCTATTTAAAGATTGCATAACCAAAAATGCTATGTTACCAAATATTTTATATCAGTTACAAAAACCGCTATATAAAGTGTCCGATCTATTATAATGGGAGCAGACATAGCGCTTTCTACACCGCTCTAGTATCATATAATAGCATTTATCCGATGCTAAGAAAACCCTTATTTCCTGTAGTGTGCCAAGGCATTGGGCCACCTTTAACGACTTCTCGTTTAAAAAAAACTTTGTTTTAGTACTAAGTGTGATATTCTCTATCTTTCTGAAACTCTAAATAACTATGATGTAATAACTAAACTAAAGTGTGATTTAGGATTTTCATACTGTATTATCCAACCCCCTCAAGGTAGGAGTGGCGGTTTAGCTTTGTTTTGGAAGGATCATGTAAGCTTGTCCTTAATCTCAAGGGATGAGAGACTCATTGATGTATCTGTCCACCATAATAATATTATGTTTCACTTGTCTTGTGTGTATGGACACCCCAACCCCACAGAGCGATATGAACTTTGGCAACATTTTGAAAACATATCACCCTCACGCAATGCCCCTTGGTTACTCATTGGCGATTTTAATGAGATTGTTTCTAACAATTAAAAAATTGGAGGACCTCCTCGAGCAGAATGGACATTTCGTGATTTTAGACATATGATCTCTATATGTGACCTGCAACATGTTCGATCAAGAGGAAATATTTTTTTCATGGGTTGGAGAACGTTACTCACACACGGTACAATGCTGCCTTGACAAGGCTATGCTTAACTCTGCAGGCGCTGCAACCTTCCCTAATGTAGAGGTTATATTCATGGAATTTGCAGGCTCTGATCATAAACCTATCCTACTGAATCTAAATGACCTTGTCAAACACAAAAGATGGATTTTCCAATTTGATAAACGTTTTTTAGATGTGCCTAATTTTCATGATACTGTCAAAGAAGGATGGCTAGTTAACAATATTGGTACTGATATACCGATCAATGAATGCATTAAACATTGCAGACAGAGTACGGCAAAGCTAAAGCGGGAAGTAAAACTAAATCCTGAACAACGTATCACAACAATTCAAGCCCGGTTAAATTATGCAATGGAAAGTTTACATCCAACCTTGCAGGGAACAATCCCATAGCTACAAGATGAGCTTACAAAGGCATACGGCGACGTGGAGAAACATTGGCAACAAAAGAGTAGAAATGAGTGGATGACTACAGGGGATCAAAATACAAGTTTTTTCCATGCCTGTGCTAAGACGAGATTTGCTAAAAATTACATTACTTCTATATCCGATGATCAGGGCAATCTTTATCGGGGTGACAAAGAAATTGGGGAGCATGCTCAAAGTTTTTTACCAAGATCTTCTCAACCACAAACAACATGTCTCTCCGTCAGTTTTTTCTGACTTTGAATCAAGAGTGTTAGAGGTAGCAAATGAGAACCTAACAAAAGTCTTTACTAATAAGGAGATTTACAATGCAATGTGTTCGATAGGTGATGTTCGAGCTCCAGGACCTGACGGTTTGACAGCCAGGTTCTACAAGGCATGTTAGGATACTGTTGGACCACAAGTCATTCAAGAAGTTCTTACTTTCTTTGACACTTTATTAATGAAACCAAGCATTAATCATACAAAAATCTGCTTAATACCAAAGATTGAAAATCCCCAAACACTTTTGGATTATCGACCTATAGCTTTATGCAATGTTTTTTTATAAAATAGTGTCTAAATGCTTGGTGCAACGGCTAAAACTACACCTAAATGACATTATCTCAGATGAACATGCAGCTTTTATCCCAGAACGTATTATCCAAGACAATGTGATGATCGCACACGAAGTAATGCATTCCTTAAAAGTGAGAAAACAAGTGTCACAGAATTATATGGCCGTGAAGACAGATGTAAGTAAAGCTTACAATCGTGTTGAATGGAACTTCCTTGAGACAACCTTGAAACTTTTTGGTTTTTGTGACAAATGGATAAAGTGGATCATGGCGATGGTGACATTAGTAAATTACTCTGTTTTGATTAATGGGGCTCCCTATGGACATTTTAAACCAAACATGGAGATCCATTGTCTCCTTACCTATTCATCCTCTGTTCTGATATTCTTAGTCATTTAATCTCATCAAGTGAACGAGAAGGTATACTCCAGAGTATTCGAATTGGCAATGGTGCGCCAAGTATCTACAGTTTGCAGACGACTGCTTATTATTTTGCCGTGCAAATAGGAAAAACAGCCAAGCTTTGAAAGATATATTCAACATCTACGAATACTATTCGGGTCAAAAGATTAATACTTCCAAATCAATGATCACCTTTGGCAGTCGAGTCTTTGGAAACACTCAAACTCGACTGAAGACAATTTTAGATATTCCTAACCATGGAGGAGGAGTCAAATACCTTGGTCTCCGTGAACAGTTTGGTCGCAAGAAGAAAGAAATGTTCGAGTATATTGTTGACAGAGTAAAACAACGAACCTCAGGATGGACTGAAAAAAACCTATCTCCTGCAGGTAAATATATCATGTTGAATTCAGTGGCTCTTTCTATGCCGGTCTATGCGATGTCTTGTTTCAAGTTGCCACTAGGAATCATATCTGAAATAGAACCTCTTCTAATGCAATTTTGGTAGGAAAATAATTCAAACCAATGTAGCATCCCATGGTTCGCCTGGAATAAACTACAAACACCAAAGAAAGAAGGGGGCTGGGGGTTCAGGGATTTAGCAAAATTTAACAATGCCCTCTTGGCAAAGCAGGCTTGGCGTTTAATCTAATATCCAAACTCATTCTTTGCACGGATCATGAAAAATAGATACCATAGAGATGAGTCTATTCTAGATGCTAAAGCAAGAAAAAACCAATCATATTGTTGGTCTTCGATCTTAGTTGGATTAGACCTCCTAAAGAAAGGATCACGTTATATTGTGGGGGTTGGTAAATCAATACGTTTTGGGGTAGATAACTTTATAAACACACATCCACCTAGACCAGTTCACACCATAACACCACAATCCTCCACGCTCCTAGAGAATGTTATTTCCAATAGCGGTGGTTTTAGAACTTGGAACACACAAAAATTATTTTCATTAGTCCAAGAAGTAGAACAAGACTTAATTCGAAACATTTATCTTTCTCTAGCGGAACAGCCTGACAAACTTATTTGGAACTATACGTGTTCGGGTGCTTACACGGTTAAATCTGGATACTGCTTTATCACACATTATCCTTTCGACCCAGGAGTAGCACCCAACATACCACATGGATCGGTAGACCTAAAGAACAAGATTTGGAAACTAAAACTTCTTCCAAAGATAAAACACTTTCTCTGGCGCATTGTTTCACGAGCTGTACCAACCAAAACAAGATTGCGAACAAGAGACATGAATATTGACCCATTGTGTCCAAGATGTCACCAAACAGAGGAAACCATTCACCATGCATTGTTTTCATGTCCTTTTCAACCAAATGGTTTGGAGATTTTCAAACTTCTTCCCTAAATATCAATAATCTACTGATGACTGCAGAGGATTGTATCACTCAACTTATATCTTTCTCTTCCCAGAATGATAATACCTTTGATTCTATTATGCCATTTATTCTACTGTGGCGCATCTGGAAAGCAAGAAACAACCAGGTCTTTAATAACTTCCGTGAAAGTGTATCTAAAACTGTTTTACAGGCGAAGTCAGAAACAAAGGAATGGATTACACACTTAAAACCTTCAATTATCAAACAGACTGCATTAAGAACGAATAACATCACTTGGTTACCTCCCGAACATTTGTGCCTTAAATGTAACTTTGATGCAAGCTATGATATAAATACTCAACAGGCAACCAGTGGCTGGATCTTTAGGAATTACCAAGGTGAAGCTAAAGTATGGGGTGCAACAAGACTAAGTCATGCTGGATCACCTTTAGAAGCTGAAACAAAAAGTCTTCTAGTTGCAATACCTCAAGCCTGGATACGAGGATACCACTCGGTGGTTTTTGGAGGAGATTGTGAAGTCTTCTTGATCAAATTGGTTAACGGTCAAATCTCGAATGCTTCCTTAATAAATCTCCTCAAAGACATAAGAATCTAGTCTTCTAAATTACACAATATTTCCATTGTTTTCATAAAGAGAGAATGTAATAGAGTAGCACATGTCTTAGCTTAATTTGGTTGTACTCTTAAGCAATATTACTCTAACTCTATATTAATGCCAGATTGGCTAATTATCCTTTTCTGTAAAGATTTTCCTTAGTTAATATATATCATTTGTAAAAAAAGAAAATAGTAATTAATTATTACAAATTTTGTTATGATACACAATATCGATTATATTTGTTATACATATATTGTTACTTATTTGTAGCTAATTACCACAAGAATAATTAATAAGTAATTATTACAAATTTAGTCACTCTCCTAAATAGTGAATATATTTGTCACAAAAATATATTTATTTATTAGTAGCAAATTACCACAAACTTTATTAGTATCTAGGATGGTCACTATTACTTACAAATTATTACAATTTTGCTACAAAAATTTTTAATTTTAATTTTGCCGCTAATTAGTAACAAAGAGTCACAAATATTTGCTACAAATTTATATGTGACAAATGGTGAAGCTATGTTATCCAAATTTTGTAGTGTGAGATTGTGAAGGAGAAGACGCAAGAAATGCTTCCTCAATTATCCAAAGTTAAACCCGGAATGCAATACCTCATTGTACTTGGAAAAAATTGATCACATGATTTATTTAGGTCTGTGAAATAAGAAGTTTCTTTAAAAAAGATAAAATAAGAAGGTTTATTACACTTGTTATGGTTTCCTTTCACGTAGACTTTTTGTTTTTCAAGTGTTCAGATTTTACTATGATAAAAATCAAATAGTATATTAGACATTTGAATTAGTATATCTATTTAAATTAGTATATATATTTTGTAGAAAGGTTAAAAGTCCATTCCTACACGGACACTGCCAACATTTAGAAAAGTTTTGCTAATGAGTTTGACAAAAAAAAAAAATATGAATTACGAATTTGAAAGTTTTAAGAAGAAGACTTACTAATTTTGAGACTAGAAACTCGGTTCAAATATAAGATTGGCTATAACATTGGTTATCATTCTCAAAAATGAGAATTTAAATATTGGTTAGTTACAAAAGTAGTACATTTTCTTAATGAAGGTTCTAGTCACCATCAGGTTG